>VXAK01020999.1:103528-230041 GCA_013399435.1 Arenaria interpres
GGGGGGGGGAGGAGGATTCCTGAAAAGATCCGTCGCCTTTTCCTGCCGGCAGCGAGACGCTGTCGCCTCCTCCACAGGGCCCGTGTCTGGAGAAGGAGATAAGACTGGGCCGGTCGGCGCAGGCATTGTCTGGAGCAGGGACCATGTGTCCTCAGTGGACTCCATGAGGTCGCCTTCTCTGCCTGGGCACAGTCTGCTGGTTTCTTTTTGTCCTCTCCCAACCTAGAAGGGCCTGGTGTCCTGCACATTAGCTGTAATGCGTTGTAACCACTCTCTGATGAGGCATCGTGCTGATAAGTAATGCACGAGCGACTCACCAAACAGCTATGGGACTGCAAATCAAGAGAATGGACCGTGGCTGTGCTGCAGCAGGGGGTGTCTCAAAAAAGGGAAGCCCAGGGCCCACAGGATCTGCCAGAGGGGACATGTTCGCTATCAGCTAGCTGTGATAATGTCATTAATGCCTATAGGACACCTGTGTGTCAGGTGGGCTCATCCGTGCAGGTTTGACCTTGTGGGACAGGCCGAGAGCTCTGCAAGGTGGTTGTGCTGTGGAGGACACAGGAAAGAGTTACTATTTTTTTCCACTGGTTGTCGAGGATGAGCAAACCTGATCGCAGCAGAGGGCTCACAGGGCATAAGGTTGCCTAACCCCCATGGAATGCGGCCAGGTTGCAGTATAGTAAGTATTGAGCAAAGGGTCAGAGTAGTTCACTGCTGCCAGGGTTTGCTGTGCTAAGAGAGCTCGAGGTACAAAGCGTTTATAGAGAGATACAAATCCAAGATCTTTCATCAGGAAGAAGGAAAATCAGCGCAGAAGTTGGGTCTGCCAGGCTTTCCCAGGAGTGGCCTCAGTGAAGAAGGCTGAGGTGCAGGTGGCCTGGGCTGCTCTTCCTCCAGGCCACCGGCACGGGATGCGGAGTAGCTGGGTACGGCACCTTATTCTGTGTCACGGTTATGACGATCAGTCAGACTTTCCTAGTTCTACAAGCAAGTCTTTTAGAAAGATCACCAAGTCCCCAGTATGCAGTGTTTGCTTTTTACCCTTCCTTTCTGTTTATAGTTTGGGGTTTGAGAGCCAGTCTGTAACTATCACTGAAATAGTGCTTTTTTATGGAAATAGAGCGTTGAGTTGGGAGGTGGTGTACTCACAGGTTCATGGCTCAGCAGGGATTCTAGTTAGTTGGAAGGGTTAGTGTGCCCACCCTATTTTCCTGGTCCTTTCACAAGCTCCCTCCCTTTAGCCATGCACTGAACAGTCACCGAGATTTTAAAAACCATTTTTCCATAGATTAAAAAAAAATAATCCCAGCACCAACCCAGAACATCACTGGCCTTTAAGAAACTTCCAACAGTCTTCTGTGTTGCATTAACACAGCCAAAAAAGGGCCAGTGAACCCACAACACTAGCAGTGAGCATCTCTGCCACGGCAAAGGCAATTTACAGTCCTTTCGACACACTGGTGATTAAAGAAATAGTAATGAAATGAAGCGCTGGGAAAGAAATTGCCACGGTTGGCTCAGTTTTCCGACCCTGAAATTAGTCAGAGGGTGAAAATGTAGAAGATATTTGCAGAAGGGAAACGGCTCTTTCCATTTTCATAGCAGTGGCAACGTGTGCCAAAAGGGCTGGAAAGAAAGGAAAAGAAGCGTCATGCGAGCAGCGGGTGTCACTCGTTGAGGTGGAATTTGCCCACCTTTTTTTTTTTTTTTCCTGTGCACACACCCATAATGTATTAGTTTTAATTTGCTCCGGTTTTGCAGGTAACACTTAAGACGCTTTAAAAACCTGAAGCGTATTTGCTTTCCTCGGGTGGCTCAACTTGCCCATGCCATTCTTAACCCATTCTTGATGTTTTTTCGCCTGTATGGTTTTTAATTCAATGAAGTTGAGCAATGCCTTGTCCCCCCCCAGCTGTTTCACAATTGGATGGCTTCGCTGTGCCAGAAAGGTTTGCTGGAGCCTGTTTAAAAATATAAAAAGAGTGCAAACAGGCTGTGGTAGCCGGTGAGCTGGTACCAGATGTTTCCAAACTGGTAAACAGGGAGTTGCATGAATGTTTTATTTTGCACCACAGGAGGCGGGCAGTCCCTGGCTGCAGGAGGGTACCCAGATGTGCACAGCAGATGACTCAAACCTGTTAATGAAGCAGCGTGGTAAGTTCGTGCTTTGTTGCCAGGACACAGAATGCTGCTGGAAAACAATGGCAATCAGTGATAGCTGTTTGAGTCATTAATGTGATTGCATTAACGAGCCTCGTTCTCCTGCACCCTTTGGCCTGGAACTGTACAGTTCATGGAAGCTCTGTACGCAGAGAGCTACTGGCAGTAAACTGGGCCCTAAAATACCTGTGTTTGGTGTTCTATGTACACACATAACAGCCTAAATCGTGCAGTATTTCCGACGTTGGTGTCCAAGCAGCTTTGGCATCAGTGCCCTGTTGCCTCCAGCCTCTTGCATTCATTCTTCCTCAGCCTGCGGCTGTGGAGACCCCCACGCCGGGCAGCGCAGGGCTGCCAGGAGGCACTGTGGGACCACGAGCCCCACGACTGGGAGGGTCCCAGCACGCCCAGTGCACCTGGAACGGGTATATAGCAGCGTATCTCATCTTCCCAATCCGTGGTGTCTGTCCTGTGTCACACCTTTGTGCGTTTCTACACCACCCAGTAATGCTGTTTCATTCTTCCAGGCTTCTGACTGCAGGTACAGACTCCAGGCCCGAGCTGAAGAGAAGGTAGCACCAGCTTCCCAGCGAGCCCTGTGGGAAGGGAGTTTTAGGATATCCTACCAGCTCTCTCCGAGCAGGTAGTTTAGACCACCTGAGGGCCTAAAATCCCCTGATGATTTTACAGGTTTGTCAGCAAATGTTGTCCAAAAGATAATACGAGAGCGGGTTCTTAGCAAAGAACTGAAAATTGCAACGTGCAATTACCTTATCAGGATAGAAAGGGTTTGTTTGGAAAAATAAGCAGCTGTGATGACAGAAAAATCTAATTTCCTTAAAAGATACGAGAAAACAAAATGAGAGGAAATAAGACAGTAAAATATTTTGACATGAGCAGATCTCTGAAAGTTTCTGCTGTCATATCAACTAGACGAGACTAAGAGAACAGAGACTGTTGTTAGATCATTTTACTCAAGGCATTCAACTTATCTTTCACTTTGGAGATTTCAGAAAGTTACTTTTTTTTTTTAAAAACACCAAATTGTTTAGGAGATTGACTTCAATTCTTCATGCTGAATTCGATAAATTAACCAAGAATCTAGAATTATCTGCCATCTCAGTGATAAAAATATGCTTTATCAGCTCTAATAGGACTTCTGATAGCAAATACACTTCCAGTACGGGGTGAATACTGAGTTTGCTTTGATATGAACGAGTTTGGCACCAAAAGACTTGGCAGTGAAATATACTCAGGCTGGAGAAATGGTGTTTTACTCTGTCAAATTATGACTTGAAGAGGAATTAGTTAGGCACTTCTATAAAAGATTTATAGAGAGACTCCAGTTTTGGACTTTAAATTAACAGCTCAGAGGAACAATGAAGATTATTTGAAATCGTTCCCAGAGGATGATTTCTTTAAGCTCTTACTCACTGGTATTGAAAGAGAAAAGAGGAATTCAGTAGCGTGAGTTATATCCTGCAGTTTTTACCGTGAATAATTTGGTGTGAAACCAGAAGTGTAATTATAAATACAGCCTTTTATATAAGTGTTTCTCTGTTTCACGTTAACTGATTCTTTACCTTCCCCTCCCTAAACCTCTCACAGGGATGGTTTCAGTGGGATTCCTCTGCGTTCCTCCTGGCATTACTCATTTCTTGCTTACTCCACTGAAGCTACAGCTGGTGACTGGCTTTAACTCTTTATCAAGAAAAGATTAAAACATTATTCCCGTGTGAAAATGAACTTTTTTTTTTCTTTTTTTTTTTTTCCCCCCAAGGTTGCTGTCATCTAGAATGTAAAAATACGCTGCTGACCTGGAGTATTTGTGTTCTTCAAACCTCATACTCAAGATACAATATCTGTTGCCTTTTGCTCTCTCAGTAAATCTCAGTAAAAAAAACCAAAGTGTTTTGTAGATTTTTCAGAAGACTCTAGTGCAGGCTCTGCAGCATTGGAATGCTGGTTAATTGAAGCCTGTGCCCTTTACTCATTTTTTGAGTTTATGGACTCGGGGCTTCAGGTTTTGCGTCACAATACACACTAATTGCTTAGCGTTCCATCAAAAGAAGTATAAGGCATTTGGAAAATAAGTCTAAATAAAGAATGCTCACTGTATTTTAAAATCAGTACGCTTTTCCTACGGGCTGATACTTACCAGCTCACCTATTTGCAAACAGGGGTTTGAGGCATTTGCAAATTGAACATCGTGTTTAAAGTCATTTTAGTTCAAACCTGTTTTCCAGCACATTTTAAACCGAAGCCTGTTTTTCTCCTTGAGATGCACTGGTATTCCAGAAAAAAACCGTGTGGAATTTGATTTATCAGACCTTATCATGGTCAGACAACGATACGGCAGCAGGAGTCGTGTTCGGGTGCAGATCAGAGAGCGCCCGTTTCACCTGCACACAAGTTTAGGTGCCTTAAATAAACTGGTTTGAGAAATAGAAAGGGATAAATGCTTCCGGCTACAACCGACACTTGGAGTTAACGCACCGGCCTTTGGACTGGGGTGGGCAGCTTCTGAGAGCGGGCAGGGCTGGTGCCAGCAATACTGCCACCGCAGGGGACAGCCCAGTCCTCCGGGTCAAGGTTGCTGTTCCCGTAAGCAGGAGGCAGATGAACCCTCACTGGCTCAGTAGCACCTCAGGGTGGGAGAGGTGATGGACGTTTGGTCCTACAGCTGCGAGTCTGGGAGCGCCGAACCCTGTCGGAGGGACGGGAACAGCAGCTGAGTGGACGGTGAGGCCTTAACACATTCCTGACTGTGTCTCTAAACGTCCCGCTGGCCAAAACATGAAGATAATGACCTTCAAGGCCAGACCCCCGTGCCTCAGCATCTCGCGAGGCTGGATGCAAGGAGGTCAGCAGGCTTAGGTCTTCCACAGGTCGTGTTTGTCTGTGACATGGACCTCACGTGGTCACGAGAAACTGGAATTATGTGTGAAATGCAGACAGATCTGAGAGAGTATAACGATTGCTTTGCACTAGTGTAGCTCATTACCCAGAACGTGCGACCACAGTGAGATGATGTCTCTGCTGCCAAGTGTTTCTGAGAAGCGGCCAGTTTCTGCTGTACCTCTGGTGTGACTCAGCACTGTTAGGCAATACCCAACAACGTGGAGGGGCATTACACGAGCAAACAGGCTATTTCGGCCCCGAGGGACGCTGCAGCTAACAGGCCACCGCTCCAGGACAGCTGACGCTGCAGGAGCGGGCGGCGAGATCTGCTGTCCCTGTCCCTCGGGGTAACCTGTCCCTGGAGGGTCAGCAACGCCACTGAGCTTTGGGAACAGGGAAAATGCACAAGTAGGCTTGATGTCATCCCCACCAGGTGGTCAGGATTTAAAGAGAGATGCTCTGCAGACATACCTATATGAACATCTGCCCCAGATCCGTCAGGGGCTGAGACCATTTCCATCTGGAAGTAAGAAAACTGGGAAAATAGCAAATGAGAGAGTATGACGTTGAGCACGGGACAGATTCCCTGAGCTCACAGCACAGCCCCTTCCTTCAGCGAGAGGCTCTCGCACCCTGTGTCATCGTGGCGGTGACAGACCTGAACTGGGAACGTGCCCCAGTTTGTCCCTCACGTGCCCTCCTCCAGCGCCCACCCTCCCTGTGCGCAGATGTGGTTCTCACAAGCACACCACAGCTGGGCAGGTGCAGAGTCACGGTGTCAACCAGGAATAAGTCACAGCAGAGCCACCAGCACGGAGCGTGAACAGAAGCAAGCACCGACGGGACGGAAAAGAACAGGCTGTAACCCGAAAGGCACACATCAGAGACCGATTTAGCTCTGGTTCGTGCAGGAGGATATTTGTCACTACGGAGGAGAGGCCTGAATTATTTTTAGGGGTTGCATCATGAGTCTGCAGCTTTAAAGGACAGAAAAGGAAAGACGAGGCTGGCTTGTGTGGTGAGGGCTTGCCCGGCCCTGGTGGGGCAGGGCGATGCACCCGCAGCCCCGGGAAGAAGCCGAGGTGTGCGTGTCGCTACGTACGAGCCACCGAGTGCCGCTGCAAGTGCGATGTCTGGTTTTGTCATTACCGGCTGTGACGCTCGTAGTCTGCAAACCCCAGCATCACACGTGCTCTCCTCATCCTGGGCTAGCAAGCAGCGGTCTAACTAGCCCACCGAGCCCAAGCGAGCATTTTCTAGTAAAATCTGATTAAGATCGAATGGCTTTGCCCAGGAACTGCCTGACGGAGCCGTGCGGTGGAGGCTCAGAGCACTGAGAGCCTTGTCTTGTTTTCTACCCCTCCAGGCTGCGTTCGCAGCATTTCAGTCCGACATCCACCTTGCTCCACAGCAGGAGGCAGACGTGACTTTCCCAGCCCGACTGCAGCGTGGCCACCGGCCCAGCCGGGCTCCTCGGGCACGGTGAGGCTGTGGAGCGTGTTTGCCAGCCCCAGAGAGGCTCCGTGCTCCAGCAGCGAGCGTGCCGAGGCCGCAGGACCACATCCTGCTGCGGGGGACGGGTGGCCCTCTCCCCAAACATTATCTGATAGACTGCAGAAGCAGCTGCACCATCTAGAAAAACATCGAGCTGCCACCAGCCAGCAGTTTCGCCAGGTGTTTCCCCTACAGACAGAGATAGAGTCAGTACAGAAATGCTTCATCTCACGTAAATATCAAAGCAAATCTTTCATCCATTTGCATATTTACATTTGCTGAACTGTGGACCTGTGCAAAATGAGTATAAGACAGGGTTATGGGTAGTACTATCTGCACACCACGCCACGGGGGCACACAGGACTTACCAGAAAGGGCTCTGGTACTAGAGTTACCAGAAAAGGCTGTTCAAAACCTCTCTGAAAGGGGTGCCAGGGTCACCCGAGGGGCTGCGCACCCTCTCCTGCTCTGCGGCTGGGTTTTTCTTTTTTTCAGCAAGAGCTACCACTGCTCTGTTAGCCTGAGGAGGAGCCCTTTGTGTATATAATATAAAAAGCTGCTTTTAATATTGAACAAATTGTTGTTGCCACTGTAAACAGAGGAGAGCACAGAGCAGAGAGGCAGCAGTGCTGGGGGCGAGTTAAACATGTCAGCTGGCCACCTTCTTCCACTGCAGGAATTGCTGTAATGGACTGCCAGCTGTTCAAGCATTTCTTCATGGTCTTGCAAGCTTTTTCTGCCCTTAGAGCATTTTCAAGGGTCTTATTAACCTCAAGAGGTCTTTTATTCTATTTTTTTCCTCTCCAGAGGATGATTCAAAGCAGAAAGATAAGGTCCATCAGGTCCATGACTCTTCATCTTTGCTCCTCTGTCAAGGACATTATTTCTCCTGCAGCATCTAAGTGAAATCTCTACTGAGCTCTGAGTCAGTGGCAAATTTCCCACCGATTGCAGTAAAGCGTGAAATTCTCTCCTTATGGGCATAGTGAGGCAGCCTAGAAAAATAGCACAGCCTCTTAAAGTTTATGTATCACGTTGCCAGAAGTGACTCACTGGTAAAGTGGAACCTCATTAGAAAGACACCTTTAGCAGTCCTGACAGAAAGAGATGCTAAATATGATGCTGTTCATTGGAGCTCACATCTGAGCCACGCCAAAGCTCATATTCTGGCTCATGATCCAAGAATGTGAAAGAAGTTTTAATCATATATCTTGCTAGTGGTTATTGGACAAGCTTCGCTATACTCTGCGAGGTTAACTATCAGCAGAAATTTAATTTCTTTAGCTACTTACCAGTAGTGAATTCTACGTGGCTTAGTCTATATATAATAAAGACAACTCTGTCTGTGGGGTTTTGTAAGTGGTTGTTTGCCATCTAGTGGGTTGAGGCGATT
Organism: Arenaria interpres; assembly: GCA_013399435.1. Taxonomy (NCBI): domain Eukaryota; kingdom Metazoa; phylum Chordata; class Aves; order Charadriiformes; family Scolopacidae; genus Arenaria; species Arenaria interpres. Next base: position 111,480 of record VXAK01020999.1, read on the forward strand.
TTGCAGAAAAGCTAAGACGGTAATTTTTGTGTCACACACGGCAGGATGGGCAGAGGAGGGATGCTGAGATACCAAGAGTCTCACTAATAAAAGGAGAGGAAATTAAATTGCTAATATATGGGCAAGATTTTCCTTACTGATAGAGCCAATAGCAATATTAAACACACAGAGATATTGCCATTGATAGACTGCAAGTCATTTTCAAATAAAAGAAACTGGTAGTTTGAAATAATTAGTTATAGCTGTCATCAATGAGCTCTCTGGCCCCATAGTGCCAAGAGAAGGCTGCCACAGAAATGCAGACAGAGTATACATTTGGGATACCAATACCCCTGAATATTTTCAGTATCAGTTAATTAGGAACAAGGGAAGACTTGCAAATTCATGTTTTGACGCGACAGCAAGAATTCTGCGTGTGTTGCAAGGATCACTGTGTGAGAGAGCCCGGCGAGGCCTCGGGGCTGGTCGGGGAGGCTGGCAAGCCCCAAGGGAACTGCAGCCCAGTGCCGGTCCCCAAACACACACGGCAGGAAGGTTGCATCTTATCTAACAGCAGATTCACCCTTTCTGTGCGAGATGATTATTCTCACTCACAACTTTATCCACTTGGACTCCTAGTTTTTCTCCTGTCTCCCTCTCAAAAGGCTAGAAAAGGGTGGGGTAGTGGGGAGAACCCTGTGTTTGCTCCTAAGCACACCTTACATTGTCTTCAGTGACCACCTCAGAAGCAGCTTGACATGGAGAGCCCCAACAGGAGAAGCAGGTGCTCCCCATTCCTTCCCTCGGGAATTCATCTTTCCACAGACACTGAACTGGGCATGAGCAGAAAGGTTGGGCTTGAACCAAGGGTGTTATAACGAGGGTAAGGCAGAAAAGCAGCAGCCTGACTCTCTGTCCCTCTACACATGCCCACCCACAGCATCCCTCCGTGTTCAGAGAGATCATAGAACACACTGCCCTGAAATATCAGGCTATTTTCTTGTGCAGTCCTTCGTCCACAGGCAGTTCTGTTCCTTCTATGCTAGAGAGTTTGCAAAATGGATATCCTATTCCATCACCAAAGGAGAATCTCTGCAAAGCTCTTTTATAGACTTCAGGCAAAAGAAACAGTTTGCAGTAAATTACTGAAGAAAGGCACCATTACAGGGCCTTTTACCCAGCAGGAGGCAGCACTTTACTACAAAACCAACCAAATCTTAGGAACATTTGTATTTGACCTAAGGTAAAACTAAATTTTGAAGTACATTGAATTGAAAAATCAAAACAACACCCGTCATCTTATGCCTGTCTCCCATAGCTTTGATAGGGGTTTGTACAGAAGTGACAAGTGGATCCTGCAGTGCTAATCCTCCGACCAAGCAGGGGAGGGGGCAGAAGGTGCTGAGCCAGCGACATGGAGAAGGTGGGAAGCTCGGAGGTCTTTAGAAGGAAAATTCCACATTTATCCCGCGCTAGTTGCAAACAGGACTGAACTAATAATGGATTATGTCAGGTTGAAAGCGTGTTGATTTTGATTTTGTGGTCCTTTTGCACCTGCAAGTATTACCAGCAGAGTTGGAAGAAAGACCTCTTGACTTTATTTTGCAGCAGAGCAAGACTCAGGCTGACGGCACTCTCTTGAAAAGTGCCAGACACCTGCTTCGGCGTTGCAGCGTAACCCATAGAAGTGATCAGCATAACTCAGTTATACCCTTTTAAAGCCTATTTGCATACATCATTATCAAAAGAAAATTCACAGTTTACTATAATTTTTACTGCACCAGAGCTTAATAGAAGACCCAAATAGTTCAATCAGCCAAAAGCATCAGACTCTCAAACACTCATCTGGACAATTCCTTGTCCACACCACTTCAGATAACCAATACACAATTTCAGATGAGATGTGTTTCACCAGCTGTGCTCCCCCAGGTATTTGCTCCTTCCCTCCAGCGCCTCTGGAGCAGAACGAGGCCTCCCCTAAAAGTCTCTGCTCCTCTGAAATGACCCACTGTACAGTCAAAGCTTAATGCACAGCATGGCTAAAAACAGCTGCCTCACACTCTGCTTCCCTTGCCCAGCTGAAGCAACACCTACCATGGCTTAGAGCATCTGCAAAGGTGGCCCTGTGAGGAGATGGGCTCTGCTGGGGTGTCACCTCCGTAACTCCAGAACGGCTGTACCACCTCAGGGCAAACATCCCTGCTGCTCAGCATCCTGCACCGGCAACAGTGAGACTTTCTGAAGAGTCCAAGACCAAAGCAGGCCCCACAATGGCTTTCTTCAGGGGATCACCCAGCTGCCAGCAATTTCAGGAGCTTCATGAACTACAGCTGATAACTTTGTTCTTTTAGGTGGACTTTTCCTGCTGAATGTTTCCTGTCTTTGAGCCTGCATGAAATTCCAACCACCCAGCACACACAAAACATCCCAGAGCCACCACCTCAAGCCTGCCCCAGCACCCACCAATCAGCAAACCCTGCCCACACTCTCTATGCCCCCAGCTGCCATGGCCACCCATTTTGTAGCTCTCTGTGACCTGAACCTTATTACCTAAGCCCCAGCAGCTGGTTCTCTATTAGCTCCATAAGCCCAGGCACTCGCCTCTCCATCCCCACCTCAAGTTTAGTTACTCATTAGGAGGTGAGAAAACCTGCTTTGCTTAATTGTTAACGGGAACTTTCCAGACAGTTTTGACAAAATCCAGCTGACCGCTCTGCAGTGCTGTTTTTCCCAAGTCACATTTTGGGCTGCAGTTACGATGAAGGCAGAGTGCGCTGCGTAAGCTCACGTGTCCGGCAAATAAATGAAGGATGTCTCCAGTGAGCCATCGTGGGGCCCATCAGGTTTTAGCCTGTCTAAACAATCTGTGAACACTTGACAAGCTGCTGAAATCCGTTGGTGGACAAAAGGCATTTCTGGCATTTTTGGACTTCACCTCAAACTGTATTTTTTAACCAAAAATGCAGTTATTGAAAAAATATGCATATATCTAGACATTTCCTAAAATTACCAGGCCCGGTGGGAAATGCAGTGAATCCATAGCGTTTGATGATATTCTCTGCAGGAGGCGACTTGTACACTTGTCACAGCAGCCTCGGGTGCGTAGTAAATAACTTAGCAGTGCCTATGCCTCCTCGATGATTTACGACGTAGACAGATATGCACTCCATCTAGTCACATCCCGCTGAGACTTTGCTCATCCTTTTCTTATTCAGAATTACATGAAGGTCCATGAAACTGCTTCCTTCCTTCTTTTCTCTCGCTTACCTCCTACTGCTTCATACCTGTCACTGTGCTTTTCTGGAGGACACCTGAGATAACGCAGGTCCTAGAAGCCAGGAACCTCTATCGTGGGGACACTTTATCCTGTGGAGACTGTAAAGTTGGTAGAAAGGAGCTGGGAAATTCAAACCACTGTTGTAGCGTGAGCTCCTCAAAGTGCCATCAACACTTCAGAAGAAGATGCCACACTGCAGACAAGTGTGAACTTCACCTATTGCTGGTGCCCTTGCAAGTCATCTACCTGCTTGGTGGTACCTTCTGAAAAGCCTTCTTTAACATCTGTCCTAAAGATCCTTCTTACCAAATAAACATTGTCTGCGTATAAACAGGTGTCTTTGCCAACAGATTTGCCCTGGCAAGCCTGAACTTTTCTGAAACAAATAGGTGACCACTATGTTGCACTTCAATCCCACACGTTCAGGTGCTCACTTTCCCATTGCCTCCATCAATCACAATCCAATCTTTTAGATGGAAAGAACAGAGATGAACTTTTAAAAAAAAAAGGAAAAGAGGACTGGACTAGAGAAAGTGACTGATATAGATGCAGAAGTGGAAAGAAAGATCTTGCTATACAAATATCAGAGCCATAGATTTAAAGAAACGAAGATTGAAAGGGAGAGGCAAAATATAATATATACAAAGCCCTCAAACGTTGCTCACAGCCATTTGTCTGGTTGAGGCTTTTTGGGTAAGGCCAGGTTTACAGGACTGGCAGCCGACAATATTTGAACTGAGATGGATGCATGCGGTGAATTCTTCAGGATCTGTGAAAGTTTAGAAGGCCCATTAGCTGCTTTGGGGGGAAAAAAAGACCTGTTTTGCTCCTATTTCAATGGGCTTGTGGTCTATTTCGCTGTTACGCTGGATGGTATGAGACTCTGCTGCTCCTTCTGACTGAGAGGGTCAGAAGAAATAAAAAATAGAAAAATCCTGAAGATCCTGTTGCATTTAAGTGCTTGGATGCTTAGATTTCTGATAAGTCTAATGATCTTGCGTCGCCTTCCCTTTGACTCTCCTGCGGTGAGTCGAGGAGCTCAGGTACCAGCTGCCGTTTGCCTGCCGCGCTGGCTGTGCCGTGCCTCAGAGCTTTCACAGGGCCTGCTGGGCACGTCTGGAAGGAAAAGGAGGCAGGAAACCTCAGCGCTGGGCAACTGAGCTACTTAGGTGCTTTCTGGTGCTTTCACCCTGCCATTAGAAGATTTGCAGATGAGGACGTTGAAATGATCAAGTAACACCTAATTAAAGAGTGGAACTCGTAGCCACAGGATGTTATGAAGGCCAAGAGTATGGATGGCTTTAAAGCAGATCGGGCAAAATCCCATTATTAAACGCAGTGACCAGGAAGAAGCATGTGGTGTTAGAGGTCCCTGAAGCATCTACTGGTCATAGCAAAAAGGACGGTGCAGAGAGGGAGTCACTCGATACTTGTCTTCTCCTACGTTCTCCTGAAGCATCTGCTACTGGTTGCTGTCAGAGGCAAGATGCCGGGCAGCTGGCTTTCGTCTGAGACCATTGATCCACCCCATCACAGCCTTCCCTACAGTTAACAGGCTTATGGGCTTTATAGTTTAGTACCAATACTGATATTTTACACATGGGTTTTATTTCTCGTTTCGTAATAGTATGTACAACAGGCTGCTGATAAAATCGTAATGCTTTCCATCATCCTTCCCCACCCCCATTGCGTTGCCCTTGTCAAAGACAATCAGAGCAGCAGGAGGCTGCGAGTGAGAAAGTGAGCTGCTGCGAGGACGGAGAGCTAATAGATAGCAGAAAGGGAAGCCCAAAAGCAGAAATAAGCTTTTTGAAGAGGGCGACTGCTTTTCACGTGTTCCCCTTGGTGATTAAATGGACCAGGATACAGCCAGATGTGAAACACTCAACAGAGCTGAAACGGTTTGCAAAAAATAGTTTTGAATACTCGGCTTCTATTCAATTTGCTGCTTTTTGTTTATCCACACAAGTATCTGGAGGGCTGCAAGGTGTTTACCAAGCTATTGATGAATTCTGGCTGGAACAGCTTTTCACAGGACAAATGTTTCTCACTATCCAACATTTACTATCTCTTTTCTTTTTTTTTTCCTGACTGTCAGCATCAGCCGTTCTGTCAGGAAGCAGAAGAAACAGCAAGTGGCCGGTAGTATGTTCGGCAAAGTGAGGAGTGTCAAGTAATTTGGCCCCTAAAATTCTAGGGCATGCTCAACGTAGTCGCAGGTACCCTGCACTGGGCTCTTGGCAATTCTACCACCCACTGATGCTTGTAGCATCCCAGTGTCTTTGGCCCATGCAATGAGATGAAGGTGGCTCCTGTGGCCCCTTCTTGCTGCTGCCACATTGCAAGAATAGAATTTAGATTTGTTAGAGATCTTGGGGTATTTTAGACACATATTTTACCTCTTTTATTCACATAAGGTGTCTGCCTGGTTGCAGTGCCACCGGGATTAGTCTCTGGTCCCTCCAGCCATGGAGCACTGTGGAGCTCCTCTGAAGTCCTGCTTGTCCTGCTGATGGAAATCTCCAACTGGCTGGGCCCAATTATCCCGGAGACATCGTGCTGGATCCAGATCTGCAAGGCATATGGTGAAAACACAATGAACCCGATACTGTACAACCCCCGGCCAAGAGCCAACGTAGCAGTCACAGTCCCGAACACACATGGGATGCGTTTGGGAAGCGCCTTTGATTCTTTGTAATTTGGGTTGTAGTCAATGCTTTAAAGACATACCTTGTTGGTGTTGGTGGAAAACGTGCTTCCACCATTTCTCTGATGCTGGTGTTGGTCCTGATCCCTCGCTGGTTGGGCAGTGGGATGCAGAGGGACTTCATCGAACCAATGGCAGGCCAGCTAACGTGTGGCCAGACTGAGAGGGACCCATTTTTTTTTGTTTCCTTCTGAATTCAAGATCGTATTTTAGATTCACTGCTTCCCTTCAAAAGAGAAGGGCGGCCGTAGTGGACTGCCGAGGGGCAGCGTGAGAGCAGGACACTCTCACAGCCCTGCCTGTCCCTGCTGCCCGTGTGACTGAACATCAGCAGCACTGACACTGGGAGGGCACCACGGGTCTTAATGAAACTTAAGGAGTCAAAGAAAATAAACCAGGCAGATTCTTACACAGTAAACCCAAAGCAGAACTGTGGATGTTTCAGGAACAGGAACAAGATGTCACTGAGGTCTAACAGAGAGAGCGGAATCGAGACCACGTAGAGGGGAAACCATTGATGACCCATGAAACGGGCACGCTGCCCTTGGCCTGGTGCTGGGCCATCCAAAACCCGGAGGTGGCTTCTCTGTGTCAGAACTGAGGCACAGCCATGGACAGCTGGAAAAACATGCTCTGCTGTTGCCTAAACACCACCTGCATCGAAGCAAAGGATCTTCACACTTGCGGTCTTCAAAGAAAAAAACACCACCACTTGCCATGAATGTTCTCCCTTGGGCTGGAAGCCCCAAACCACAGCCAGGGAGGGACCTTTCATTGCAGATCTGTTCTGCACCTTGTGACACATGGTCTTCTACTGTTGTTTACTCTTAAATAAAGAGTCGTCCCACTCAATACCTATCTGTAGCCATTGACAAGAGTGTTAGGCGGTAATGCAAAGTTATCTTTTACAAAAAATAAGTAAAAACAAAGGACCCTCTTACAGACACACATATTTTCCATGAATAACTGCCAGTAACTAGAAAACAGGTCTTTTTGCTCCTAACCTGGAGGCGTTGCTGTCCCTTCTGTGATTATGATTTTTTAATGATCTTTAAGCACGCACCGCATAGTTGAATCAGGGAAGAGGCAGCCACTCAGCGGGGGGTGGGGGGACCGTGGGCTGCAATGCCACCCACCTCAGTGAACAATCTCCTCTGAGGCTACTGCCGGCAAAAGCACTGCCTGGCTGTAAGGAGACCCTGAGATTCCAGTTTCCTCATGCTTTATCTGCAAGACAGACCGAAATCGTGTGTCCACCTTGATTTCCCGGTTGAGGAGGAGCCAGAAGAAGTGAAGGGCAGGGGTGAGGGCAGAGATCAGCAGGCAAAACTTGGCTCTTAAACAATAGCTATTGCTTAAACATATTGGTATTTCTGTCCTAAAAAAGCCAAGTGATTTCAGCGTGTACTAAAACTTGCAGTTAATTAAATGTCACAATTACATTTGAATGCCTTATATCCACAGAAGATGGACAGGGCAGTTGTATTAGAGTATCTGCATTTATAGAAGCAAATAAATCTAAATCTTTTGGTGTTCTGAGGTTGTGTGAAACCTGCCAGGACTCCCTGGGGCTGGGGGATCCCCCGGCGGGGCTGGGACGGGCTCCTGCAGCATCACTGGGGCAGGACGGAGGCCTCGGGCTGGGCTGGGGTCCTGGGCAGAGGCAGGGGTGGGGGTCCCAGGTGGGGCTGGCCAGGGACATCCAGGTCCCGACAGGACCAACCCCAACACAAACAATTTAGAAAGCTGCAGGTCATTTCAGTGAAGCAGTCAAATGAATCAAGTCTGATTTTGCTTCTTTCTTCACCTAATTAGACAACAGGGAGATATATAGTATAATTGAGCCAACTCAATGTTGCTGTAATTTGACATCCAATTAATCAATGTCCAGTTCCTTCACAGGTGCAATATAAATGATTCCTAACTTGTGCAGGCATGTTTCTATGAAAGAAAATCAAACAAACCCTGTAAAATTCGTTTATTTCCTCCTTCCTCCTGCCATTTCAGCGTGAAAAACCAGCTGGAGTACGGTGACTGCCCCAAAGCAGGAGAAGTGACGTTGCAGGGTGACCACATCCCACGGGTCCCACGGGGTGGTGGTGGCGTGAGGCAGCCCCGGTCCGCACTGCTCGAGCCACGGGCGATGCTCGAAGCTGGTAGGAGTGAGAGAAGCAGCTTTTCTCACCCAAACACTGCTCACTGCAAAGCTGGTGGCTGAGGTGCGTCAGTGGGGAGGGAAGGGTTTGTGTTTCTGCAGCTGGACAAGCCCCCTGGTTGCAGGGAGATGTAAAGGTGCCACTACGACAGGCAAGGACCCGAGGAAGGTTCTGGCCCGATTAGAGTTAATAGGAGTTTTGCGTTTGACCTCAGCGGGGCCAAAGATTTTACCCGAGGAGTATTAGTCATCAGTATCGAGATGAATTAGACGACTTGTCAACAAGAAGCAGGCAAGGTTATTCCCATGGGCTGCTGAGCTTGGAATCGGAAAAGCTGGAAAAATAACGTCCAGCTTATTCCATTTATACCCACGCCGCATGTGATGCCTGTATGCAATACCTAAGCATTTATCGCCTGTTTTATTCCGTTCCTGTCAAACACGCTGGGGAGCGCTTTGTTCGGGGAGGCGGGAGGGAATTGTAGGGTAAAATTTCCTTGGAAAACTTCCCAGAACTGGGCTCAGCTCTCATAAACAAGCCCTGGGAAGGCAGTGTCAGCGGACAACCTATGGTTCATATTTCTAGGAAATACCGTCAAGAGGAGCGACTGACGGCCCCGTGGAAGCGCAGGGGGCTCGGAGGGCTGACGGCCCGGCCGGCCCCGCTGGCACGCTCCCCCAGCCCTGCCTTGGAAATGGTTGCTGGGTTGGTTTGGAGAATGTGATCTGCTTGAGACCTAGCAAAACACAGCAAAAACGTCCCAATTCTTAATTCGAATTTTCAAGCGTGGGCAGTTCAGCACCTGGGGGAGGAAACAACAGTGTAATAAGGGGGTTTGTGGGAGACGGCTGTTGTTTGTCGTCTGACTCCGGAAGGTACGATCCTGCCCTCTGGGCACAGAAACAGCCGCTTGGGCAGCGACCCCTGACCAGCACAGAATAGGTGCCAAGTGATCAGAAACAGCCATTTCCAAAAACTTCACAGGAAGGAATACAGTAATTTTTCAGGGAATAATAAACAAATATATCCGAAACAAAGAATGATTTGCTTGTGAGCAACAGAGAAATAGACAAAGTAGTTTAATTGGTTAGAGAAATCAACCATTACGTAACCATTTGTCTGGCTAAATATCATTAATCTTCATATTTATCTTACAAACCTTTTACCATGGAACAAGCTCGTTCTTCATGTTGCCCTGAACTGTTGGGGCCGGTGGTGTGACTCAGGATGCCACTCAGCCTGGGCAGCAGCTGCAAGCACCATCATCCACTCCTCTTGTCTTACCCACTGTGCTGCCTGCTGCCCCTGGCCAGGGCTGGATGGAGAAACCAGTCCTTGCTGCTCCTCTTCCACAGCCGTGGGCAGTCAAACCATGTGAGACACGGATGGGAAATCAGAAGGTAAGAAATCTGTAATATCTATATTCTGGAGATGAGAGGAGAAGAAGAAGGGAGCGAGCAGCAGAAGGGCTCCGGCACTTTGCACATCTCAGGTGCAGCGGCCGCCCCGAGCACTGCGTGCCCAGCAAATGGGTGCTTGTGGGTCCCTTCTCCAGGGACCATGCCTCCAGGCCAGGCATGGTCAGTCTTCACAATCAGGTGGGTCTCTCAGTGATGGGAGTCCTCGCAGGGGCATGGGTCTGCACAGGAGAAACTCATCTCAGGCTTACAGAGATGCACAGAGCCATGAAGGGCATGGACTTGATGGAGCAGGTGCAGAGGAGGGACACGAAGATGCTCAGAAGGCCGGAGGACCTCTGCTATGAGGACAGGCTGAGAGAGTTGGGGTTGTTCAGCCCCGAGAAGAGAAGGCTCCGGGGAGACCTTAGAGCCCCTTCCAGCCCCTAAAGGGGCTACAGGAGAGATGGGGAGGGACACTTTATCAGGGAGTGGAGCAATAGGATGAGGGGGAAGGGTTTTAAACTGAAAGAGGGGAGATCTGGATTAGATCTCAGGAAGAAATTCTGACTGTGAGGGTGGTGAGACACTGGCCCAGGTTGCCCAGAGAAGCTGTGGCTGCCCCATCCCTGGAGGTGTTCAAGGCCAGGCTGGATGGGGCTTTGAGCAACCTGCTCTTGTGGAGGTGTCCCTGCCCATGTCAGGGGGGTTGGAACTAGATGGTCTTTAAGGTCCCTTCCAACTCTAACCATTCCGTGATTCTATGATAAACAAAACAAACACAGGAAGAAAGATGGTCACGAGAGAAGGGGGGAAGAGATTTTCCCCATGAGAGTTTTCCACAGCAGCTCATCGCTAGCCACGCTGCTTACAGAGCGGGCTAGTCTTTGTTTGCTCTTCTCTGAGCAGTCATCACAGGAGGAAAATGGCCTGCAGCTGCACCCATACAGTGTAGCAGGGCTCCAGGGGCTATGCAGTGCTGCAGCAGCGCTTTGCAGTTCATTTAAGAAGAAGTGATGGTAGCTGCTGATACATTTTTGGCAATCCTCTTGCCCTGCTATAGATCACAAAATAATTTATGCTGGGAGGGACCTCGGGAGCTCATCCTCTCCAACCCCCATTCACAGCAGGGCTTTGGTCCAGGAGATCCCCTGTGGATCGCACCGGTCAGTGCTTTAAGCGGCTGCAGAGGGTTGCCATTGCACACAGCTGGAAGCCAGCTCATCCCACCCCTGGACATCACGCTCGGCTCCGGCTTCGCCAGCTCCCACCCCACCTCATGTTAGCCCGTGGACGGGGCCCACGCTCGTGTCCTCTCCGCAGAAGTGCTACGTGACGGGGCTGGTTTATGGCCTGCGAGGTGCGAGCCAGCTCTTCTCTGCCAAAGCCCTCAGCTTGTTCCCCTTTGTTGTCGTGTCGTCAGACGGGTGAAGAAGCAATGCTGAAGTACCAGTTGTTCTTGAGTGTACTGTGAGGCCACACACTCGCCCAGACTTGGATTCCTGAAAGATGCATGTGATGTAGCATCCAAATTATGGTGGACATCAACTCTTCCAGGAAAAAGGGGATTATTGTTCGTACATGAAATTGTTCATGTAAGCTGGAGCCAATATTTTGAGGAATTACGTTTCCTAGAGAAGTTATGCTGATCTGTAAAACTCGTGTTAGATTTGGAAGTTGTTCTTGTTCAGGAGCGTTCAGGTCTGGATCGTGATCTGCTTTTCTAGCTGTGGGCTCAGGTTTAGATCCTAAACCTCGGTCTGTCCCCACAGTGTGCAGAGAGGGCTGGAGGGTGTTGGTTTGGGCTGGGAGCTCTTCCCGTTGGCCACCTGGGCACCAGGTCACCTTGTGCCATGGCTCTGGGAGGCAATGCCTGGCCCCCCCCCAGAGCTTGTGTGGTCTCACGGAGCCTGTGGAAATGGCATTTCTGCTGCCCCTGGGCAGCAGGAGGGAGCGCTGTACCTGATATACCAGCTGGGTTTAGTGTCCCATATGGCCAGGGTTGGCACTTGTCCCCAGCTCCGTAGGAGTGAGGCTCCTTTCCTCTGCCAAACACTGGCCGAATAACAGCATTCTTCAGCAAAAGCGAACTCACTGCCCCCGCCAGAGGGAAAATGACATCTTTTCTACCGAAAGTTGTGCAAGGCAGAAGGGAGATTGTTTCCTGGCAGAGAGGAGGGGACGCTCGGCAGAGTCCGGGCGCTGCAGCCGAGGAGGGGTTTGCATCCCTTTTTCCTGAGCGCTGCCACACACGCTCGGTTGCCTGGGGACCCTCCACCGGGGCCGCGGGGAGCCCCCACAGGGTCTTCGCGGGGGGCTGGGATGGTTCCTGCAAAGGACGAGCAAACAAACCAAGAAAATGCAGTGCAGGAGGAACTGCCAACATCTTCCCTGTTCAGAGGGCAGCAGCCATTTAAATCTAGTGTTTTGATACATATTATTTTAAAAAGAACCAATAAAAACTATTTATATACTTGCTTGAGAAGAAAATTTGCAACAGTGGGATTTTTTTTTTTTCTTAAATCTCCCTGCTCTCATCATAACTAGATTGATGATTTCTGCGTTTCTCCTTTTAGAAGGATGACTAGAATAAGTTGCCAGCTGAATTTCTCTTTTATTTTATTCCAAGTTTTAATTTAAGACAGGAAAAGTGTGGCTAAGCTTCTTATTTTATGCAATTATATTTTGGCACAGAACCCGGGGTCTCTCTAACTACATAGCTATGCATTCCATATTGTTTCAATCACGTCGGGACTGAGAGGAAGGATGTAAGCGACTGGTGACAGCCAAGTGCCGACGACAAAGCCTTGAGACGGCAGGTGAAGCGGAGCCGCGTTCGCCCCGTACTCGAGTTTCCCACTCAGTCCTGGAAATCACTTGATGGTGAAGTGGGCGCTCAGCCCCCGGGTGCACACCCCCGTGCTCTGTCAGGGAGGTGACAACACGCGTTTGTACAGACGCACGCACGGGTAAGCAGGTGCATTAAATTGATGGCGTAATGCAGAGGTGGCAGACTGAAACTTGGCATCAAGTTAAGAAATACAGATGATTTTGTCTGCAAAAATGTTTTTAATGGCCAACTTACCGTATCGTTGAACTCCAGGGGCGTGCCTCGGTGGGTGAATTCGGTGTTTAGTGAAGGATGTAATTCTGGAACTTAAGACCATAAATCCACAAGTTCACACCTATGAATTAACTTCTTTCCCATTAGACTCAATGGTGTGTCCTGTGGGTAAAGTAAGGATTTATTAGTTCAGGTATTGAAAAATGAAATGACTGAAATCTCCTTTCCTCGTCTCCCAGAGGAGCTGTGGAAATTTCCCATTGTATGTCTTTTCTTACTCTTGCACTGCTGCCCTTAAACTGAGGTTTGGCTCCACGGCTTCATTTACATCCAGAGGTGGCAGAGTCCGGTCTGCAGACCCGCACTGTCTGTGTGGACACGACGCACAATTCACTGCAGGGTTCTTCCCCACTCCCTGCACGTTCTATGATGTCCTGGAGAGCGGGCTCTCTGCATCAAGCCTGCTTCGTACTCTGTGCCTGAGCAACCCCGAACAAACCGCCCCTTACCACTGGCACAACAGTAAATAAAGGGTCCCCAAAAACCCCTGCTTTTGGTCTTGAGCATCAGGCTTGGATTTGACTTCAAGTGTTTTAGAGGCATGAAGTGTAACAGAAGTTGTAAGTACTATAATATTGTATTACTGGCACAAAGCGCGCTTTGCCTGATTCCATGTAAACAACAGGGAGCGGGACGGAGCTCAGTACCTGGGAACCAGACTCTGCCCGGCCAGGTGACCTACACAGGTGTCCACAGACTTGCTTGAATAGACTGGTCCCAGGTGGGCTTTCCATATTTTCTGTAACTAAATTTAGCTTTAACAAAGCTGTTTTGATCACTTTGCTACCTTCTCTGATCTAACACTCATCTCCACATTTTAGTTGCTACAAGAATTTTCAGGAATTTGAACATTTCAGCATTTCTCTGGAGTGCTGAGAGCATCGGGAAGTCTGGAGCTGGTTAAGGCACTGCACGGGCCATTGACAGAGGTCTTCCCTTTCCCCTCTGACATCGTTAGCGTCAATGCAAATTTATCTTTTAGATCTACAAACCTATAGCTGGCTTTAAAGCTCTCCCTGATTTTCCATCATCCAGGAATGCTTCAGCGACCGCTTTGTTCTCAGCTGCTGGCCGCGTGGTGTGATCTATCGGCACTTCCTTCTCTAGTCAGCATGGGAATGTTGGAAATAAAATATTATCTTTTCAGACCAGGGCTTGCTGACCTTCCAGGGCAGGGGTGCCAGGTCAGTTGTTGAACACCCATTAGGAGCCTGGGCTGGAGTACTGGCCGAGACACGCTGCAGAGGTCCCTGGGGCAGGATATCTCTGGGGGTGGAGGAAAAATCCAGCCCATCAGAGCTGGGAGGAACCAGGTCTCAGGAAATACTGGAGACCCTCGAGCAAAGCAAAACAAACATACACGAACTCCCGCAGGAGTCAGGGAAGGAGCGCAAGAGCATAAAGAAGGAATTACCAGTTTTGTTTCAGTGTCTCGAGGAGGATCTGGGAAAAATGTGGAGAGTTGGAAAAAACATGATTTGGGATTAGTCCAGCTGGTGCTTGGTCGCCGAGGAGAAGGATGAGGACAGCGGGGTAGCATAGGTCAGGGATGAGGACCTCTCCAGCCTGGAGGGATGGTTTGGAAAAGTGGTATCAGGACTACAGGTGGGCAGCATGGTGGCACACTGCCTTGGTGTCATCATTCCTTCCACTCGAAGTTCACCGTCAGAGCCTGGTCACCTTGGATTAATCCTGCCCCCAAGCAATGTTGAGCTTGTTTGCTTTCATTTCCCACCCTGCACTCACTGCACCTTGCCCATGCGTTGCTACAGCAGAGCAGCAGCACACAAGGTCTCAGCATCCTTCTGCCAGTTCCCTGGTGCACCCCTGTCCCCCAGAGACCCCATAAACATCATCATCGGGTCTGGGAAATGATTCATAAAATAGTTTGGGTGGGAAGGGACCTTTAAAGGCCAGCTAGTCCAACCCCCCTGCCATGAACAGGGACATCTTCAACTAGATCAGGCTGCTCAGCCCCATCCAACCTGACCTTGAATGTTTCCAGGAATGGGGCATCTCCCAGGTCTCTGGGCGACCTGGGCCAGTGTTTCATCACCCTCATTGTAAAAAATTTCTTCCTTATATCTAGCCTAAAGCTACCCTCTTTTAGTCTTTCTTATAATCCCCGTGTCCTATTGCAACAGGTCCTGCAAAAAAGTTTGTCCCCATCTTTCTTATAAGCCCCCTTTAGGGACTGGAAGGCGCTCTAAGGTCTCCCCGGAGCCGTCTCTTCTCCAGGCTGAACAACCCCAACTCTCTCAGCCTGTCCTCACAGCAGAGGTGCTCCAGCCCTGGGATCATCTTTGTGGCCTCCTCCAACAGGTCCATGTCCTTTCTGTGCTGAGGGCTCCAAAGCTGGACACAGCACTGCAGGGGGGTCTCACCAGAATGGAGCAGAGGGGATTAAAAATAATGGGGAAAAATACAAGCAAAGAAACTCAGACATCCCCACAAGGGCAGGCAACAAAGTTTAGCCTAATTTTCATTTAACTGCAAATGGAAATTCCTTGCACTGCTACTGCTACAGGGTCTGTGGCATTTCTCCCCAAATGGTTTGATGGTACTTTGGTGGATCACCTTAAGAAATACCTCTCTAGAGCTGCCAGCTGTGAGGGACCGGGCAGCCCTTAGCTCTGACCTGGCAGCAGAACTCAGGCACTCGTATGGTACCATAAACTAATTTTTTCTCATTCTAATTCAAGTAAATGCTCATTACCAAATGTTAGCATCCTACCTGTCAACGTAACAAATTACAGAGCTCTGGCAGGCTGGAGAGACAAACACCAGCAACACTCAGTGCTGGCAACTAATCAAACTCCAAAGCTAAATATTTACATGGCATGCTGCAAGACTCCAAGCTCCCAGCCACAAACCCCTTCAACACCCCCATCAATTAAGTAGGCACCAAACCATCGAGTTCAATCGCTCGGATCCCTCTCCCTCTGTACCTCTTCCAGCCCTTGCTCAGCTTCCTGCCCGTCTTCTCCTCCCTGTGCACACTTCAGTGAGGATGGGGTAAGGGAAGGGAGCTGGGCTCCCCGGAGGCTGCCGAGTATCCCTGCTCCAGCTGCTATCATGGATTTCCCAGAGCGAGAGAAGTTCAATGCAGGTGGAATAACATTTCCGAGTTGTCCTGGTCCCCAGTTTCAGAGCCACCGACCAGCAGCAGCCCCAGTCAAATCAAGAGAGTTCAGGAACATTTGGGATGGTGGAAAGATCAGGCTGTAAATCCAGAGGGGTGCAGTCATTCAAGCTGCATCCCCACAGAGAGCTGTGATATGAGACGCAAACCTCGTGGTGACTGCTGAGAACAGGCTTGACTCGGCAGCACCAGCGCTAGCTTCACTCAATGGGCTTTAATCCCAATTTATTTCCCAGGTTATTCCTCTTGCTCCCTGTTCCCCAAGTGCTTTTGATGTCCCCTGTCAGGTCCCCGCCATCACAGCCACCCTCACCAGCCCCTGCTGGCCTCCTGACCGCCAAGCCAAAGCCAAAACTCACCCAGCAAACACTACAGAAAGTCGGCAAGAGAATATTTCAGAAAGCAGATTGTATTGCCATGCTCTGCAAGGAACTTTCAAAAAAGCTGTGGGCTCCCTCTGCTACTGAGTGGAAGATACATACTACAGTAAAAAGCGTTACAGATAATTTTATTTCCCAATTTTCCCCCCTTCTTAGCTCCCCCTTTTTTTCAACAACTTTTTGCAAAAGATACATTTTTCCAGGTTGGAAAATTTCAAATATTATTTCTACTCAGCCTTGAATGATCTCTGAGTTCATTTCCTCACCTGCAGACTTATCATTCATTTTTTTCCCCTCTTTTCCTTTTTTGCTTTCAGTCTTTTCTACAATACTTCCTCCACTTCAGAATCATTTGAAAGTGACAAAGAAAATCAAACAAACTGGGAATTTTCCAGTTTTGGAGAAATTTTGAAAAGCTACAGAACAGAGAAGACAATTTAAAAAAGAAAGAAAAATACATTTTTAAAATTACATTCAGTTACGAAGGGGAAAAAAAGCAGGAAAAAGAGGGAAAATCAAAACACTTAAATATTTAAAATTATTTTTCAGCAGTAATAAATCTTTAAAATTGCTCAATTGCTCAAACCTGAAAGAAGCAGCAAATTTGATTTTTTTCCCACAGACACACATAAACAGCAAAAGGATAAAGTAGAGTGAGATTAAATAGGAAAGAAAATTATCTTTTTACAGACAGGAAGTGATTGAGAAAAGCAGAAAGTTCTTACGGGCTCAAATGATCTCGGCAGTGTGTAAAGCCACCGAGACCTCATGCATCTCAGAAGCAAAGGCTGAGGGGTTGGGTCTGGGTTAGTTTCTAACCACCTCTCCTGGCCTGCAGGCCATTAGGCTGAAGAAAAAAACTGAATTTCACACGTGGATGTGGAAGCTGCTTCTACATCAGCAAACATCCCTGTGCCAGGGAGCGCGACTGCATGGTAGCACTCCATCACCTGATAGGTCATTGATTTCTTAGACCTCTCATGCTGCACAAAGCTCTCCCTGGCCCCTGCCAACAGATGGTCTCCCCACAGTTTTCCATGGCCCTGTTTTGGAGATGAGAGGTCCACAGTATGGCAGTGGGATGCACTGTGTTGGAGCGGTCCCAGGCGCTTTTGGTTTACTGGAACGGCCATGGAGGTGCCAGCAGCTCTACAGGTAGGTGGTGGCCTCTCGGCTCTCCCGCTCTTTAGCCTGTGCGACAGCGACGTTGATGCACTGAAGCCACTCCTCAGCGTTCTTCTTGTCTTTGGCCTTGAAAACATAGGTCTTGCTGTCGGTGAAGATCTCAAAGGCCCGGGGCAGGCTGCGGTCCCTGCGCTTCTTTGCCACTGCTTTAACGCTCTGCACCTTGCTGAGCTCAATGGGGCAGTCGTCGGGGTCGTCTTTCTGAAACACAGGGAGGACAGACACAACCAAGTTCATCTGGTAGAGCTTCCACCGTCTCAATAAACAGTTGATGTCTCTAGAGCCAGGCTCGTAAACATTGCCCGTGTGGGCAAACAGAAATATGGGGCCCTCCCAAAAGAGAAGCTAGAAACCCCCCTCCCACACAGTGCCACGCTCCCCTACTGAACACCACCAGGTTTCGTAGGCTGTCGTGGTCTACTATACCCAGCAGCCAAGGGTCCATGCTGATGCCCATGAGCTCTTCCTCCTCAGCATCTGCACTTTTTAGTTCCAGCTTCAGCTATTAACACGGGCGTTTCCTTTCTCTGGCTTTTAATAATGGTGGCCTTTGTTAACGGTGCCAGGCACAACTTGTGCCGATGGCAAATGCTTCCTAGGTAAAAAAATCAGCCAGTCCTCGGGGAGTGAAGCAAGCTGTCTTCGCTTAAGCAGTGATAAGTTGTTCCCCTTCTCAGAGTCTCCACCCAAAATTGGAAGCAGCAGCTCCTTTTGTTGGTTTTGAAAACAGAACAGATTCTTTGAGCCTGACCTGGGAACGTGAGGGAAATCATGGCATTTCTCAGTGGGGAATGGAGAATACAGGACAGTTTGGTCGCAGCTTTGTTTGAAAATATATGAAGTATGCATGTCTAGCATATATTAGTATCATTGTAAGAAACACGATGCAGGGAGCATAAGAGAGAGTTGTACAAAATCATGGAAGTTTCCTGCAGGAGAAGAGAACTCATTAAAAATGTATAAATGGGTGTTCAGGTGAGGAGTTTAAGCCCAAAGCCCCCATTCCTCAAGAATATTTATGTTTCTCCTGTTGAGCTTTTTTTTAACCAAGAACAGCAAGGCAGATTTTCCAAAAGCTTTCTGTTTCTATCATATAGGAAAGGTCTGAACTGATCTGAGTGAGACTTAGGGGTTAATTATTTTGCAGGAGCTGAGCAGGAGTCAGGAGAGGCATTGGTGTGGGAACTGCTGTCTCCAGAGCTGCTCTCCCATCAGGTCTGAAATGCAGGACCAGAGCTGGCCAGGGAGACTTCTGCAAAACTGTCTCAGTCCTTCTGGGAAAGAACCAGGAACGTTTTACTGTTCCAAGGAAAAGGTCATCTGAAAAGACCATCCGAAAGAAGTCCCAAGCCCAATGGCTGTGCTTCCTCTCTGGAATTTGATAGCCCCCCACCTTTACCACTGATCTGCCACTTTTCCACATCCATAATGAATACCCAGGATGTGCTTCCCAACTTCTGGAGATCTTCTGTGTTGCATACATACCTATTACTTATAGTCAAGGTTTCCTACGTTCCTGAAGTGCCATAATCCCTGGACGATCCCCTCCTTTCTGACTCAAAACAGCATTTAATCCATCTCTGGACCAGAGCAGCTCTCCATCAAGAGAGGCTGTCACAAACCCGTCAGCAGGGCCAGTGCCGGGCTGAGCACATAGACCCCTGCGGGACGTGGGAGGTCCCTGGACTGCGAATGGCAGTGACCGTGCAGAGCCATCATCTTCCCAGCCCATCTCCATCCCCTGGCATTGCTGCTGCTCATTCTGGGATGGACCATTTTTTTGTCTGCCTCATTTATTTTTTATCAGGCACCCCATTCCAAACCTGAGAAGTTTTCTTTAAATCAATAATTTCTCAGTAAGATGTTCAGTTCTGACCGAATGACTTTCCATGAACAATGAAGTTCATCTCCAACTTCTCATGGGAACAAATGTTTCCAGAGTCATCATTGATTCCTCCTGCACAACCACGGGACCACAGCGGTGGCCCACCCTCCCCTGCTTCCACAAACACCAATTAAGGCTTTATCAACAGGGTTAAAGTGGCTCTGCACTGATATCTCACCTGGGATAAACATTTTATCCCAGGAAAATTTTATCCCAGGAAATGTGAAGCAACGATACATGCAAGAACCAAAACTTTACACCCCATGAGCCAGACCCTTAGATTTAGAAGCCTGTCTAGCAAAAATGATATATACCCTTCATTACCACACAATGTTTGACCTCCAGTTGCTAAAGAAAATTGACTGTACCCTAGGCACATTTCTGTGAAGAAGTTTACCACACCACAATTTTCCAGGAGTTCAGGATGTGGCTCGCTTTCAGACCTCTTATATTTTGGCTTTCTCTGGGCCATACAGTTGCTTACACAGAGCAAGTATTGTCCACATGGTTACTCAGACAAAGGGAAGGTTCATGGTGGGGCTCCAGGAATAATCAGGCACAGCCAGCTGGCCATTTCACAATACTTCTTCTGTGTTAGGTTTGTATTTTTAAGTGAGCAGCGTGTAAAGCCCAAACACCCACGCAGCACCCAGCCCTGCTGCACAGCGGCAGAGATGACAGGCAGAGTTGTCATGCTCTGCCAGGAGGACACCATCTGGCCTCGAAGACCACAGCAAGCACCAGATGAGGCTGGGCAGATGCCTCCACCATCACTTTTGCTGGCCACGGCCTGTGGCCCCACATCTTGCAATGCTTTTGGCACCAGTACCTGGCCAGCGAGGTGTGGGGCTGGTCCTCCTGCTGGGCGCTGGAGATGCACAGGAGTGGACCTCCTGTGGGATCTGAAAGTCACTCTTTTATTGTCCAAACCACTTCTGCAAGGCTTCATTCCTCCAGCCCTGCTTAAAGGGCTTAAAATTTTCTGTTTGCTGTCTGCAATAGTCCACCCATGGCCCCTGTGCAACCTAAACTGGTGGGCTCAGGGTTGCTCCAGTCTCCAAGCAACGGTTAATGGCAGGACTCGACTCTCGAATTTAGGCCAAAAATGTAGAAGTAACAGGATATAATGCACCAGCTTGAAAGACTGATTACCCAGGTGCAATAACCCCGCTGCGGTCCCCGGGGGCTGGATGCTGTCCTGCTCAGCTGACAAACCAGTCCAGGTATTTGTGTTCAACATTTAAAAAAAAAAAAAAGGAAAGAAGTCTCGAGTTTGCCAGTTAAACAGGGACCGTTAATCGAGAGGAGTTACACTGTTAAACAAAATCTGCTGTTCAACAATCTAATCTGCCAGCGTCACCCGCCTGCCATGCGTTGCACGTTCCCCATGTGAACATGGGGAGCACTGAGAATGCAAATCCACGGAGGCAATTTCTGCTCACTAATCGCATCCCAGGAGTAATCAAGGTATTCTGATGTGCCTTATGCCTGGCTCATTTGGAGACCTAATTAAAGCCATTCTGTTAAATACATTTCTATAAGCCAGTTGACTTGCTAAAAAAATTACAATTATTCTGACACTCTTTCAAAAAGAAACATCAGCCAGGGCTGAGCTGCAGCTGTGGTACGCGTATGGATTCAACTGGCTTCAGAATCTCAACCAAAACACCAGAAAAAGTCACTAGAAAGTAAGGAAAAGGCTGTTTCATGGACTACTTGCTTTCAGAAGGACTGTACTGTCCCACAAAAGGCAGATCTTTCTCCTCGGCAGGACACCCTGTTGTATTTCCTATAGGAAGGGGCTCAGGGAGCCATTTAAGAAGCTTAAAGAGCGTTACTAGGTTTCTATAAAAATAAGGATGATTTACCAGAAATATTATGGTTTGGCTATAGTTGGAAGATGCTGCTATTTTTGGTTTATCATCTAAGAGAGAGCTCTTGTAACAAAATTAAATAGTCTATTTTGCACAATGTTTGATAATTCTTAGTGTGAAAAGCTGAAGAAAATTAGTTTCTGCTAACTGAGAAGTAATAACTAATGAGGACTGGATTCAATTACCTGCCCTGCTTTGCCCTGGGGCACACTTGTCTCTGTCCTATCGGTATAAATTTCAAACAATTTCACAGAAATTTCAGCAGAATATCTCTGAATTTAGATGAGGGTAGAAGTGAAAGCAAAAAAACTGTGTTCCTTTGGGAGAAAAGCATTTTAGCATTACCTTGCTTTAAACACACTTGTATTTCCTGCAAAAATAACACCCATTATAATGCTGTCATCTCAAGAACAGTTATTAGTGTACAAAAGCAGCCAAGACTTTCAAAAGTGGTGTACAGTTGCTTGATTTTGGAGACTGTCCTGAGGTGTTCAGAAGGGCCTGACTTTCCCAACATGCTGAACATAACCATCTTCCCCCGAACACTGCATAAAATTTGGGGACCCAGAAATCACAGCTCACTTGCTGCACACTGGCTGCGGCTGCTACTTACCTTGCTGTCCCATGCCATGCCCTTTGCAAATGGAAAAAAGATATTTACCTGAGCAGGATTTATTGAATTTGTATTTATTCAAGAAAATAAAGAATCACTGGTCAAGACTGGAAACTGTTTTTTAACCCACTGTAATTCCTTCAGAAAACAGAAGCTTTTGCACTACCTAAGACGTGCCTGGGATGCCTCGAGGCAGAGGGGATGATGCTCATGCACAGGTCATCAGTTAGTAGGGGATAAATTACTGACCCATGGGTGTCACAGTGGTGAACCCTGGGCATTTGTTGCCTGAACAAGCCAATCTAATGCTCTGAAAAATCTCACGTTCTTGATCCAGAAGGAAAAATATAACTAAAGCCAGTGAGCAACCCCGTGGCTGAAGTTGGCCACGCAGCCTATAGAGACCACGGGCAAAGCTAAGTGGTAAAAACCTCTGGGAAATGGTGGAGGGAAAGAGAGAAATCAAACTGATGGTTGTCTGACTTACGGATTTTCCTTTCCGAAAAAGCAGCTGGTTGCCAGCCAGAGTGAAGTAGCGAGTTTTCCACCTTTTGATAAACTTCCACCGGACTTGCTTCTCTTTAAGTTTGCCTTCAATCAGAGGTTGGCCATCCTGATTTACAACTGGGGAGGTGAACATACAACGAGAGGGTTATTTCTGTCCTCCCTTCACCCCAGCTGAAAACCAGGCTTTTGCTGCGATGCAGAAAAGGTTTTTTTGCAGTTTAGCTGTGTCAGCCCCAAGACCACATTCCTCCTGACCTCAGGCATTCAGCTGTCACTTCGAAAAGACATTTCAGCCCTTAGTCATGTTTTGCTTGGGAGGCCGTGCAGATGGAGCTAACAGCTCGGACTCCCCTGCCCATCACTTTTTGCTATTCCCTTGGCCATTGCGTTCTTCTCCCCACCGCTGCACCTCCCAGTTGTTCCTCAGCCCTGTAATAACAACTTAGAATTTCAAGCAATTGAAGGCAGGCATTTATGTTGTCTCTGAGGCTCTAATCCACACTACAGAGTTCAGTAGAGTTATATTTCTGATGTGCAGTATTTTGGATAGGAATATTTTGAGGATGTCCCTCTCCATTAACTGCACTAGTTGCTTCATTGCAGCAGCAGCCCTATGGAGAAGGAATCAAGAGCCAGAAGTGGGATGTCCATGTGGGGCTGAGGGACCAGGCACCATACCACTGGAATGATTGCCAATCTCTCATGGGTAAGTCCAGCCCAGAAATGGGACATTTTGTGAGAAAGGGGTTGGTGAGTCCCAAGGCTTTGTCTCCCAGACATGATCCTTCCCTTCCTCAGCCTCCCAAGACACAACTCCTTCTTCCCTTGGGAAAGGAATGTGTTTATTATCAGCCCACCCTTACTCACCAATAACCTAGCCCTGGGCTTTGTAGAGGTCACCACCTGTTACATCTTTATTATCTTTTCTAGTTCTCTCGTCAGGAATATTTCAAAAGTCATTTAACATTCACAGTCCATTTTACAGAAAATAATCCTTACAACAAACCCAGAGTTATCTGTGTCCTGTCAACATCACAGCACTGACTGGTTGGGAATGTGATGTTTTCTATCATTTTTGCATTTCTAAAATAACACAATTTATTTTGACATCTGGATGGCCAAAGGCCAGACCAACTCATGGCTCAGCCTGCAGGGACCCAGTGTTTACCCCACTCCCTCAGGAGTGGTCAGGGTCTTTTCATCATGTTACCCATTGAGGACATTGATATTTTTACCATCTTGTGGCACAACTAACTTACAAACTATTAGCATGTCATTGGTGTCAATAACACTGCCTCGCCTGTACCCTGGGTGGTAAGAGCTAAAACAGCATTTCTGCCACACACGTGGGTAAATGCCATCCTTACTGAGCCTACTTTAATCACACAATGGGCAACTCTGCCCAAGCTGAAGATGAGGAAGAAGGAGAAGGAGAGACACAAAAGCTCCTGTCCCCCGGATGACCTGCGCTACAGCACGTTGCCAAGAGTAATCTAAAATGTAATTAAAAATACATACGTACAGTATTGAGTCTGATAACCCTCATGACTGTTACCGGCATGGAAGCAGGAATACAAGCACACTTAGTTACCTTACCTTCAGCTCAGCCACTTCCCAGTCCATTCATCTTCAATAGGTGGTCTGAAAAGTGGCTTCAAGTCGCCTTAGAAAAATAACTTACATTTGTCACTATAGATTTTCCTTCAATCAATTCCCTTAAAAATAAAAACCAAATAAAGTCTCTAGGAAAGGGAAACAAACCCTTTTTTTCTCTCATTGCAAAATTATTGCTATATTTAAAATTACTTGCAGAATTCCAAGCACTGTGTGAATATGGGGAAGCATCTTACACTTCCATTTACAGTGTGTTCATAAGGTTGTGGCCATCTCTACCGCCAGCCCTGTGACCATGGTACTCATCTGTGGTCAGTATTCACTGGCACTTACCTCGGCTCGAAGCATGTGAGGATTTGGGAGCTGGAAGAGCGTTCCCAAACCTTACACACAAAAAGGAATTTTCTAGCACAAGAAAAGCCCAGCAACCAAGGGGACCACCATGGGCTTTAAACCATGACCGCAGAGCAACCTGAGCCACTGCCCTTCACAGAAGGAGCAAACAATTTAAAAATTCTCTAGTACCACAGCTGGGTTTCTTTTTCCTTTCTCTTCTATTTTCATACTGATAGACAGGACATGATGGATCAGATAGGCTGAAGAGCAGTCCAAGGCGTAAGCAGCCCGAGAATGGATGTTTTTTGATGTGATGTTTGATTTGGAGCCTTTCCCAGCGTCTGTCAGATGGTCAGTTATCCTCTGGCTGGCTGGACTTGCATACCTTAGCATGAAAGTTTATCCAGAAATGCTTTTGCTTGAAGATGTTTGCTATCGTCTGTGCCCGAGCCTTTCAGAGCCCCAAACGCAGTAGGTTGGTGTGATGCTGAGGATGCGAGGTGAGCTGGGTGGCTGAGTGCAGCCACCAAAGATAGCACCTGTGGTTTCAAAGGCTTTATAGCTTTCTGGACACATACCTCTCTTCACTACCTCCTGTCTGGTACAGGAAACCAAACAATGCAAATTACATCAGATTTAGATAAAGAATGTATTTTTCCCCAGTGTTGTTTATATTGGCAGAGAGGCAGGCTTTGGGGGTCTTCAGTGTGTACTATTTCAATTTCCTCGAGAAAGGCTATAAATATTTCTGTCTTTGCAGATAGGGAGTTTCTGGAAGGAGATAGACTGAATGAAAAGGGGGGTGGCCAAGTTTCAGCTCTGATGGGGAACTGCAGCTGTGATTTCCATGATAAAACTGCAGCTGTGATTTCCATGATAAAACCAAGGTCAGGTTTCTGCTCCTCCCAGCCCACTGCATCCCTCACTCTTGGGAAGATGCAGCAGCTCTTCCCTGTGTATCTGCATGCTGGCACCAGTGCCTTACACCACCCAACCTGACACAGCACAAAGCAAAACAGAGGCTTGCTTTCTCCCTGCATATTTTTTGTCACTGTAAAATGGCACAAATTTACAGAGAGGCTGGTTTGGGGCCGCACCCATTTCACAACATGCTCATTAGCGGGACAGAGCCTTATTTTACAATGTGCCCCTCAATAAAAACTTTGCAATTGTGTTAAATATTGTTTTCAGAACTACTGCAGATAAACATTTTCACTTGTTTTAGAGATCTGCTTAACTGGCAATCTCTTCTCCCCAGCCTTTCAGAGAAGCATGGCCAGGGTGGGGGCTGTTTTCAAATAAATATATAGTTTGTGAGAAAATTGCAGAGATGGGACCAAGAAAAGGGCAAAGCTGAGGGGAATTAAAGTCCTTGGCCATGAGGACTTTATGACATGCAGTGATGTGGTACTTCTGTGATAGCTGTGTGCTGCCTCCGTGCCCCGGCCAGCTGCTGGGGATGTGCATGAGTTACATCTAAGGTGGAGCTTTTTAAACCCTCTGCTGAACTGGCTGGGCAGAGGGGGATGGAAAAGACCCTGGGGAATCTCCCGGCTCCATGGCAGGGAAAACAAAACAGGGCAGCCCAGACTCCATACATCCCTCTTCCTCCCTGATGTGGGTTTCTGAAGCACAGGTCCAGGGCAGATGCCTTTGTGAAGAAGGCTTGTGCCCATGCGGTCTACACTGAATTTACACTCATACGAAACACCTAGAATTTCTTGCCAAAGAACTGCTGGCAAAAAAATCCTGCAGAGGCACACTCCCCATTTTCTAGACAAGAGAAAGAGCATCCTGTGTGAAGCTCCCTAATAACAACTAACCCTGGTCAAACAGAGCAAAGAGCAGCTGAAATCCAGCTCACGTAGGCAAGAAGGTATCATCAAATGCCATTGAACAAAAAAATACCAGGGAAAATAATTTGGTTTGAGAAAGGAAAAAGTTGGGTTGGTTTGCTGGGTTTTTTTCCAGTGAAATTTGTTTCTGCAAACAAACTGTGTCCATGGACCATCAGACTTGAGGGGAGTATTGGCATTTGGACCTGAGCAGGATCGTGCAGTCATTTCTGCCTGCAGCTGCACCGGTGTCCTTCAGAAGGGACACCATCTGCTGGCAGTGGTTTTGTGGGGGAAACACGTACTGGGAACAGAAGGGCTGGTTTTCTTTCTAAACAGCTTTCTGAGGCTGTATCAGCTATTATCTGGCATTTCTGCAGCTGAGATTTGCTGGGATACCCATAACGGTCATCCTTAAGTGTCATTCCTCTTTGGGAGCTGAGCCCCTCGGGTCAGCAGCTGCCTAGCAGGTCTGAGTATGAAGCCTCATGCTCTTGTACCAGCCACTTCATGTTCTGGTCACTTTGTTCCTCTTTTATAGAATCAGCATTATAATTGTCAGATTTGTGAGAACAGATAAAAAGTTTTAATTTTTTTATAATTAATTTTAAACAGCATCTAAGCTGATATTTTGCTTATTGTGCAAATGCCTCATCAAATTTCCAACTTGATGTATGGGGTAATATCCCTGTCATTCCCATCATTTACCATTCACATATGCGTTCTCTTGGTGGAGGATGTTTTGTCACCACGAGAATATGCAGTTTGGCGCCAGGAAATTGCCATCCCAGTAGCATGTGGGTGATAATAACAGGGCACGGCTCTGCATCGTCTGCCAGGGTGAAGTGTGAGAACTGCTACGACAAAGTCTACCCAGTGAGAGACAGTGAGCAAAAAACTGTGAATCTGAGAAACTCAAACCAGCAGCACCAAGTACCAAGCTTTCCTGGACTGCGCATAAAAGAAAGAAGAGACAACTTCACTTCAATGAAAATGACTGAGATAGGACAGGAAAAGATTTTTTACTCTTACGTGATAACCATAAAGACTTATTATTATAATGCTCACTGTAACTTTCAGAGCATGACAACAACTGTATAAACATCTAGATACAACAAAAGAAGGACTTGATATGAAAAGACAGTTGTTCAATGGTTGGGTCTTGTGCATCTACCTGGCTCCTGGTCCCACAGGAACGGCTTTGATACCAATTCCAGTGCAGTAGGAACATGCTTTAACGCAAAATAAGAAGGTGTGAAGTGCAAAATGTTCAGAGCCCAGAAGATACTGAGATGGTTGGCGGTCAGGAATGCAACATGAGAAAGGAAGTGAATGTGCAACTTTGGCCTAAAATGGATTTTTATGGCCAAAATATTTCAAAAACAGGATTTACTAAAGAAATGCTGATCTCTCTTTAAACACTCAGTGGCTGGAAGCAACACTAACAGAGCACTTCTCATGTACATCCACAAAGAATGCCATAGGGAATTCTGATGTCAACTTCCAAAGTCTTTATAATGAATCTGATGCCAGTATGTCTGAGGGTCTGATTAGAAGAAAAAGATTCATGAAAGATAAGAATGAAGCTCTTTTCCAATATTTTTCTAAGTCCTTTTGCTTATTTTCATTGCGGTTAACTTCACAGAATCACAGAATAATTCAGCTGGAAGAGAGCTCAAGGGGTCTCTCATCCAACCTCCTGCTCAAAGCAAGGTCACCTATGGGGTCATGCTAGGTTGCTCATGGATTTACCCATGCAGGACTTGCAAATCTCAACAACTCTCTAGGCAAGCTGTTTCAATGCTTGATCACCCTCACAGTGTGAAAGTTTTCCCTTATGGGCAGTCTGAACCTCTCCTCTTCCAATTTATACCTGTTATCTCTTGCCCTCCCACCACACACCACCGAAAAGAGCCTGGCTCTGTCTTCTTGATGACCTCTTTGTAGTTATGGACAGACTACCATGAAGTGCCCTATCAGCTCCGCCTGCACCAGCCCTTCTCCCTGTCCCTCCTCACAGGGCAAAAGCTTCAACCTCTAAACATCTTGGTGGAGCCTGTCCCAATCCTTATTGAGATTTTACAGGTTACCACTGTAGCCATTCAATACCTGCTGCGTGCAGAGCAGGAGTAAGGGCATGGAGCTCTGTGAGCATGGACATCATGAGTAAATCCATACTGCCTCAGAAATGCAGAGCTTTACTCTTCTGTCTGAACTCTTCCCAAACCCAAAGGCAGTAGCTAGTGACCCCCATTTCTTTCCATGGCAGAGCAGTGTTATATGAAAGCAGTATCTGCACTACAGTTTGAAGATTGTTTAAAAATGCAATCAGCTGCCAATTGGAGTGTGCACATTCCTTAAACACATTTTAATCATTGGAAAATTTTGTCTAGTTTTGCTTCCTTCCCATTGCATGAATATGGATAAATAAAAAAAACTTCAGAAAAGTGATACAAGAACGAGTTAAGATTGATCTTTCACGTAATTATTCATATCACGGGAGACTAATGAAGTGTATTCTCCTTAATTTGCCCAAGAAAAAATCAAGATGTGACATTAGAAAGTCCACAAATAGGGATTTTCTGCATAGCAGGGATGGGCATAATGTGATGCAGTGTTCAGAGACTAGAAATTACCCCCCATTTTAACAGTGTGGTTAAATTACTTGAGCAACAGCTTAGGCATGTCATGGGTTCTCATTTAGTTGGCTTTTAAAAGTCAGGTTTAGACATCTTTAGAAAAATATGAAAAAGTAATACAGATCAAAGAGAAAACACTTCTTTGATATAAGCATTACCGGACTAGATTCTTTGACTATTGTTTATAGAAGGTGAAACTAAGTGATCACATAATCTCTGGGTTTGAAATCACTCTGTGTGGTGGTATGCTGGCATGTATGATGAGATCTTTAGCTTGAAAAAATGGAGCTAAAGGTTTCAAAAGGTTATATTTGTCATTACCTTTTTTTTGTTCTGCAGAACACACAATAAAGCTACTAATATTTTCCAAACTCAAAATGAAAAAATATTTACTATAGTTTCCATTGCTTCTTAAACTATATCAATATAGACACTAACTCCAAAATCAATTTAACCCTGAACAGTAGCTGTTGATGTAAGTGTCCATTGGAATTATTTTCTATTAATTGTATCTTGCTTTCTTTGCAGACCTGCAATGCTTCAAGCTTTAAGTAGTTTGGGTACTGAATAAAAAGTAAAAAAAAAAATCCAAACTCTTCCTAGATGAACTTGAGACAGATAAAAAACAAAGTATTAAATCTTGCATTTGATGAAACATAAAATCATCCACAAAAATTCAGCCCAATCATGAATGATCTCAATGATAATAAACTCCTCTTAACTTGAAAGAATGGAATGTGTGGGTGGCAAGCAGACAAAGATAAATGCAATTAACCTAAGGGAATACGGATTCACTCTCTCTCATTAATCATCATGTTTGGTTTTGTTGAAAACCTGGAAAGGACACATTACTGAATGCCACTTTTTATAATTTTCAAGCAAGTATTATAGCTGGGATATTTCAGTTCACTAGATAATCACCACTGCTAGCAAAAGATAAATGTATTCAGCAGTTAATATGGTGTGGGCTATTCTGAGTGAATTGTTTTTTTAAAGAGGAATTCATAAAAAAACCCCTCAGTTTTACCCGAATCGTTGCCCACGGGCACAATGTCTCTTCTGCAGCCCACAGGGATTACTGCAATTTCTTTGTAAGCTTCCAGAATAGGGAATGTGCTGCAATTCCCTCTCCGGCTATCAAGTGGTTTTACTGAATTTTTTTGTGCAAGAGCTTGTGAAGCCAACTGTCAATACAGGAGGTTATGTTGAAATGAGGCTCTTTAAGCCAGCGCTTCCTAACAGGAGGCTCACACTGCATTTACCAAAAATTTCAAATGCTTTGTATCTGTGCTTGAACAGTTGTCATTTAAGAAAAAAATAATAGTGTAACCTGGTTTTCCTAGCTCTGAGACCAGGTGCACAGTCAGAGCAAATATGTGTGTCTGAGCAGATGAGGACGATTGTGCTCTTCCCCCTTGACTCGGGGTGGCAGGAAAAAACAATTTGGGGTAATTTAACAGCACTTTTGGAAATGTGTGGTTGTATAAGAAATGCTTTGCAATGAGAAGAATGCATGAGAAATATTCCAGCTTTCTCTGGGTTAATTGCCACTTCGGGTAGATCCACCTCATTGCTTAAGGATAACTGCCTCTTTCCTCACAAACTCAGCCTCCAAGTGCAGTCCAGCTCCAAAAATCCTCCCAGCTACATCCGAAAAAACCCCATCATTGATCTGGCATCCTACAGCAAGACTGAGGCTTTAAGGCATAATGCTTTCCTAAGTCTGGAAGATAAATGGCATCTTGCACCATGGCATCCAAAAAATGCAACAAAACCCAACATTAACAAAAACCAAAAGGCAATAATAGAAAAAGAATTTGCCTCTGAATTCCTTCTTTAGGAAGAATTTGGTTGCTAAACAGCATTGCTGAGAGGAAGAAATTACTTTCTTGTCTTTCAGAAGTATTTGAGATTCCAAAGGGTCTGTCCACTGTGGAATGAAAAGAAAAGATGTTTTACAGCCTTTACGTTTCTTACCAATTCAAGGAGACCTCTGAATCCTTTTTTTTGTGTCAGATCTTATAAACCTCAAAAGACCCTGGAGTCTGGTCTGGGGAAAAGTCTCCCACTCTGGTATGACTTTTCCCAGCTGCCGCAGCTCTACATCACCTAAGGTGATGTAGAATTCTAAGGTGAATTTGTCATTCACCTGCAGATTTTTATTCCATTGAGCACTGACTTCCACACTCCTTTCCTACACCTGAGCTTTCATATGACCCATTCAATACTTTATTTTCTTGATCTTCTAAACTTTTAGAGCTGCAAAGCAAATCCTGATATTCATAATGTGCCTTTCTTACAAAAATTTCTTTAAACTGAGACAAAGAGAGTAATTGCCCATAAAAAGGACAAAAATGTTCTGTGCCCTGTTCCTCCTGTTTCTGACTATCCTCAAACACATCCCTGAACTCTCAGCCCTGGCTCTAAAACAAAGGGAAAACGGTGATTTTCGTAGATGCGGACATTAATAAATTCTTCACCCACTTCTCCTGGGCTATGGCTGCAGAGACGGCATAGTGGCTGGACAGGGAGGAGGACAGGCTGGATGGGACAGAGGCAGGAGGACCTCTGAGCAGTGATAACCCTGCAAACACCAGGCACCATCCTTGATTACTGCAGTGTTCCTTCCAAATGTCATAGAATGATAGAACCATTTTGGTTGGAAGAGACCTTTAAGACCATCAAGTTTAACCCTTAACCCAGCACTGCCAAGTTACCACTAAACCATATCCCTCAGCACCACATCTACATGTCTTTTACATATCTCCAGGGATGGTGACTCAACCACTTCCCTGGGCAGCCTGTTCTGATGCTTGAAAACCCTTTTAGGTGAAGAAATTTTTCTTTATATCCAATCTACACCTCCCCTGGCGCAACTTGAGGCCATTTCCTCTTGTCCTATCCAGGCATCCTCCATGCTCTTGAGTACTCCTTGTACTCAAGAAAAAGCAAGCAAACTCTCTAATTATTACATCTGCTGAGAAGGTAGCATTTCACTTAACGCCTTAATGCTATGTTTGCATTTTTTCCATTGAACTTTAGTTGACATCATACGGATACAAGCTAGATAAAAGGTAACTAAAAAAAAAATTATTTGTTTTTCTGCTCCTAGAAGAGGCAGTATAATTCAGAAGGGCCTATATAAGTACCAGCATATAGGAATGAAAATCTAATTTGTGCCCAGGGCTGCTGTGGAAGTTCCCATCCCCCTCCACAGTTTGGGGGTGATGTGGGCAGCCTCCCCTTGCTCAGCTGGCTAAGTGCTTCCACACATCTCCACACAGAGTGGATTTTGGCACTTCTTGGGAAGGACAGAACTGCTCCTGGCAGCAGAGCCATGGTGCTGTGCTACACATACCTTCCCACACCACATCCTGCTTCCAGCCCTTCTTAGACCTCTCCTTGGAGGACATGGCACTTTGGCAGGAAAGCAAGAGGGAAACAAGGTGTCAGCTGTCCTTTGATGTCTCATGGCATCCAGGAAATGGTGCCCCCCCCAAGGATATCACCCCCAAGGATTGCCTTTGCCACCTTCATCTGGCCTGTTTGCTCCAAGACAGCTGCTCTACCAGCACCATCAATAGGTTGCTACAAACACTCTGCTTTTTGAACTAGTTAAATGTCTTTGAAAATTCAAAACAAAGCTCTTTCATGAAGCATTGAAATTTTAAGCAAAAATTCCTTTTAGCTTGACTTACATCTATCACTGATGTGATGGACAAACCACAGAGAGCTTATGGTACTGGGATGAAATTTCAGGTCAAAGCGTGATTTCTTTTATGGTTGTTGAGTCCCATGAGAGTTGTGGAAGGAGGAATATGGTCAAACACCCATGCAATGAGCACGGGCAGCCCAGCCTGCAGCAGAGGCTGTGCCACTCTTGCAAAACTTACTAAATTCAGGGTTGATGAAATATAAAGAGATGCTAGCTGTTAAAATAAATAGCTGAAACAGCCATTTATTCAAAGGCTTGGCCAAAATATGCAAAATTTTTGGCCAGAATTGTGCAGACTTTTACAGAGTGGCAAAAAACATCTAAGGCCATTCCTCTAAATTTCAGTGCACTGATCTAAAACACATGGCTATCAGAAAGCTTCAGAAAAGTGGTCATCAGTATCTTTCACCTGTGAAAAAGTGTATTTTTCCACTCGCCCTGTTTTCTAATATAGCTGAAGTATTATGGCTGTTGTTAAGCACTGCCTTGTTCCTAAGAAGATGTGTATTATGGATTCAATTATATTAAAACAAAGAATTCTGAGAACAAAGAAGACATTAATCGGATGTAAGATCTATGCCAATGTTCCCTGACATGTGGCACCTGTGCGGTCTCCAGAGGACCTGGGATGTGGTCCAGCAGATGCAACTCCTTTATCTGGACACTGCAAGATGGGTGCAGATCCCTCCCACTCCCCAGGGATAAGTAGTCATGCAGATTTATGTGCCTGCATTAATTTTGGATTGGATCCCTCTAAGCATACACCAAATAAGGTTTGTGCTTGACCCTATATCTCACCAGAGATGCTGAGACAAGAGGAGTTTAACAGAGAATTCCAGTTAAAGTAGACACTGCCTGTGCTGTGCTGGAAGGTTAGCTTTCCCTTTTCCCCAACCTCTGCCACCATCCCCAGAGACACAGTGTTATCTGTGAGCTTGGCTCCATCCTCCACCCACCACACACAGCCCACCAGCGACGAAGGCAGACCACTTACCTGTTGCCTTTTCAGGGTTATTGCACATGAAACACTGCCAAGTTCCAGCTTCCTCACTGTAGCCGAATAAATCGAAGAACCTCACTTCTTCCAGGTGCATCTGTACGTGGTCCAGGTCCTAGGCAATAACAAGAAAAACCAAACTTGCTCACAAGGTGAACTGCTGCACAGTTAACAGCTCGTAACCTGAAATCACAGAGGGCTGCACAGTGAGCGCCGAGAGTCCTCTTCCATGTGTCTCCAGTGGGCAAACAACCTACTGGGGCAAATGTGCTAAGCAGGATGTATCTCTCTCTCTCTACCATGAGTAGCAGCTAAGATGTATATTGATATAGATACATATAGATAGATATTTAAATAATAATAATAAAACAGTCTGTAGGAGGCAGAGGACTGGTCTGGGGTGGGTTTTTTTTGCCTCTTCAACACTGCTGCCAGCAGCGTGCTCAGCAGTCCTGCCCAGCATGTCTCCCACCAACTGAACCATCGTGATTACCTTCATCTCTCTCTCAGAATTTTTTCAATGATCCAGAAGGTAGTGGTCTCTGCTAACAATGCCGGGGACTTCCTCCTGTCCACCCACAGCACCCGCCAGAGCAAGAGTTAGTAGCTGGGGACCACTTTCTTTTTTTTTTTCTTTTTTTTCTTTTTCTTCTTAAATGAAAGAATAGAGGCTCTGAACCCAGCTGCCTGCACGAAGTGCTAACACAAATGTTTAACGTGAATGTTAGTATGAACATTTCCAAAAACCCAGCAACAACAGGGCTGATTTGTCTCACGCAAAACACACCGAGGTAAAAGTGACATTGTTCTGCAAGTGACAAGCCAGGGAAGTAAGGATTATGCATCTATAAAGTAAACTGGGTGTCTGACTTGATCAAAGAAACCTATAGAAAGTATACGTGCAGCTTCAAGGATGAGAAAAGCCAGAGGGCATTATTTTTGAGGCAATTAATAATACTGTATAATTCAGTGCATTTTAAACCTTGCTATTTAATTTTAAGACAAATAGTGGTCTCCCAATTAAACAAACGTTGGTGTAAAATAACAGCAACCAAGTTACTCACTGCAAACACAAAGGGAATTGCCAGGACCACTCAGAAAACACTCCTATTTATTTGCATGGTGTCTCCATGGATCTGCAATGTCACATGCAGCAACCCAAAGAAAACATGGATTTACGCAGTCAGTGGGGAAAATACCTTCCCTTGCCAGGGACATTAGTTCAATGCACTGAACAGGGCTGTGCAAAGGATGGAGTTGTCTGATTCAGGCCTTTTCAGACAAGCTTTAATGAAGGAGAGGGAGCAGGAGGCTGGCTGGTTCAGGGAGACCCGGCAAAACAGCATCCCACCTCCCCAGCCTCTTTGAACCCAGAAAAAGGCCAGGAAAGTGCTGTTTTCACAAGAACCAAAACATCCAAGACCACTTCAGACCTCCAGCCATCACCCCGGATAACAAGCTCAGCTGAGCCAAACACTGAGTTTTAAAGGCCACATTGGATGGGGCTTTGAGCTAGCTTGAATTAGTGGGGGGTGTCCCTGCTCATGGCAGGGGGTGCAAGTAGATGACCTTTAAGGTCCCTTCCAATCCAAAACATTCTATGATTCTAGGAGCAGGGCCTCTCAGGGTGTCCCCACCCTGGAGGCCATCTCCTGATGGCTGTCTGAAAGAAGGACAGCAAGGCAGAGTTAGGAGCACAACCCGTGACCTGAGGAGCTCCAAACGAAAGGTTTTCTTCTTCCCTTTCCAGAAAGAACATGCAGAGAAATGGGCTTCACAACACTTGGGAAGATAATGACCACATGCTGAACGTCTTGGACACACACTGGCTTTGCTTATTGCAGGCAGCATGCCCACAGCCCAGCTCTTTCTACCATCCTCATGTGGGAGATGAGCGACCAGGCTGCACCAGGCAGATCCCTGCACCCAGTGGGTTCCTTTGTAATGCTCGACCATGCAATTCCTCACACCTCCTGGGCCTGTTCCCCAGGATCAGGGCTGTGTCCGTACCTCTGCACAGTCAGCCGCTGGGCTGCCCTGCTCCAGCATGCTGAAACTGGTTTGTACTGGGGGGATGATGAGTAAAACTTGATTATTAATGGCTCTTTATACATTGCTGAAATTCTCAATTTCATCCAAAGAGGAATTCTATATATTTGAGGAAGTCACCTGGCTTCTGTGCTGTGTAGCAGCTTCTTTCTGTATTTCTCCAGCTGGCCCATGGGTAGTAGATCTGACCGTCTGAGGCTCCCTGCCTCCATTCAGGCACTTTGTGCATGGTGTGGGATCCTGAGCAGATCCTCCCCGGGCAGGAGATCCGAGCCCTCAGGAGCGACAGACCACACCAGCCACCCAGGGTCTCCTCCCCGTTGCAGGCTCCCCAGTGGAGGGGCAGATGTCCCTGCAAGCAGGGAACAGCAGAGCAGATCATGGCCAGCAACATGCCCTGTCCCAATGGGCCCTGATCCTCCTCCTGCTGTGGCATAAACAATGCAAAACAATGATGGTGCTGCTCTCAGTGGGTCTGTGCAGGACATTATTCAGGCACGTGAATCATGCTGAACAAAAAGCCTAGGAGCTTCCCCATCCTGGGAAAAATCTCTTAGCGGCTGCAATGAGCCAACTCTGGACTGAAAGAGAACAAATATCACTGAAATATCAATGCAGCAATCTTTCTTTTCCACTCTGTACTCTAGTACGCTTGAAATAATCTGCAATAAGCCGCTTATTTCAGGAGGGGAAGCATGGGGAAAAAACCTAATTGGAGAGGAGAGATTTATCTCATCCCCATGCTCCATCATCTTGAAAACTTCAGTGACTCCACTGTGAAAACGTAGCGCTTCTTTCTGCTGCGTGAACTGAGATAGCAAACAAAGGATGGGGAAGAACAGAACTACCAATGGCTTAAAAATGTTAATTATTCTTTTGCAAGGCTGCTCAACAAAAGCCTCTCTTAAGGCATCACATGGGGCTCGTAAAGTAGTCACCATCTCACTCTTCTGACACAGCATGAGTCAACACAAAGAATTCAGCAACGAGCTCAAAACCGGCTTAGTTTTTGTAATGTGGCCTGCGTGGACTTTGATAAAGAACTATGAAGCAACCAAACGGAAATCTGTAGGGATGTACATCTGGAAATGCTTTATTTCTGGCACATCTTAAGCCATGTTGTATAAATATTTTTTGTGGCATGAACAGGCTGCCCAGTGAAACACGACATGCTTTCTGTAAGCCAGGTATTCGCTGCAATTCCTTGCACACGCATCCTGGGCCAAATTCAGAAACCACTTACAGTGATGTAAATCTCAAAATATTTCTCAGAATTTACTGTGGAATAAATCATTGATGGAACAGATTTTTCTCCAGGTTTGCAAAATGCTTTAGAATACATATTGAAAAAAAAATAATATCTAAATTCATTTACTCTGAATCAGCCCCAGGGTCACAGGGCAAAAGCGGAGTGATTGCAGAGCAGTGTTGCAGCACGGACTCCGCTGTGGTTCCTGCTGGCTACTGGGGGTCAGACCTTCCCCATGTGCTCACAGCACAGAAATTTCTCAGTTCTGATAAAGCATTCAGACGTTGCTGCCATGTGACTCATAAAACTTAATATAAAATATAATACGGGATGCTGACATTGCATTTATATCAACAGATTTCAAAATATTTTAAATTTAAAAGTGCTATGCTTATTAAAACAACCATACCACCATAATTTTGCTTCCTGCACTACTGGTACAGGAATAAATATGGCAACTACAATAATTTAGTCAAATCATTCACAATATTTCAAGTGCTATTAGCAATGGGAAGAACTTCTGAAACAAAAATTTCCGATTACTGTAGAAGCTGAGTCTGTCAAGCAAAGTAAGGACTGGGTCATGCTGGGAATGCTCCAGCGAGATTTTTGGGGGATGTAAAAGCTAAAGGAAACCTGCCTTATAGTAGGCCTAGGTCTCACTCCCAGAAAACTCAAAGGGACTTTTATCAGTAAAACAAATGGAATTGCACTAGAAAAAAACTCAGGTATTGGATTGATAAGGAAAACCAAAACAGAGAAAATAAATCCAGCAGCACACTGCAGAGACCAAGACTGAAGGTTAAAGTCTTTTACTGTTTCAGATGTGTTACATCTGCCTGACTGTCTCCAGCCTCCGAAGGCTTTTAGGCAATCTGCAGCTCCCAGAGTTTCCAAACTTCAATTGACTGCTTAATTCATTAAATCAGTGAAGATTAGTATCTCATTTTCCAGCTCTGCTATTTTGGGAACTCAAAGATACTCTTACTGTCATGGTATGACGAAAGTTCCCAAAATAGGCCAAATGCTAGTATCTGAGCAGTAGTAGGATTATGCAATGGATGTGCTGGAGACTAATCACGTTTCTGGGGTGTTGGATGTTTTGTAGACTTTACGTGCATGATGTGCTACATCTAATCCTACTCATGAAGGCATGCTCTTCTCTAAGCTCTTTATTCACCCCAAACTCCTTTACACTCCACCAGCTCTGACTTTTGACTAGTAGATCCTGGCATGGACTCAAGCAAGTATTGAACAGAAAAGCAGTTCTAATGCCTTCGGATGAGTCAGGCTAGGATTTCACTAGCAGCCAAAATACTTAGTGCAAGCTCTGCTGTATCTAAGTAAAACCGGCCCATAAGGTGGGTCTCAATGTGGGGATCCCCTACTACTTTTACAAGCCACAGCAGGAGTTCCCACTTCAATGCAACATTATCTCGGGGGCTTAGAAGGTGTTTCTGACAAAACTCCTGTTTTTAAATCAGCCATGACCTTAGTAAATTAATCGTGTTCAGTCAGACGGCTTCATGCATACAATATTTTGAGAGAGAGTATTTTAAAATCATGTTTGACAATTCATTTCATCCAATTGAGCTGGATGGAGATGTTCAGGAATAAACAGATATTTGTTTTACAATCCTACAGCGTCCTTTTCCAAGAAGCCTGATTAATAGCTTTGAAATAGCATTCGCTGAAATCCCAGAGACAGTAAACAGCTTTGAAAGAGTAATCTTTTAAACTGATGGGGGTAACTAATGGTGCATGTGCAAATGATCATTTCCATAAAATGCAAGTCTGTGTTTAACTAGGTGAACTTCCAAGTGGCTGCCAAACAGTCTGCAGTGGCAGCTAATCTGAATCTAGAGTTTGAAACTGTGAGCAGGAAAAAATCCATATGTAGCATCACTAGTTTTCATCACGTTGGGAACAATCCACATGAAGCATGTAGGAGGGGTTGGAGAACGAGCCTGGAGACCTTTCAAAGCACAGTACAAAACAACACTGTGGACCCTCTGTGGAGGCTGAAAATGTAGCGGCTGGTGAAGGTTTATTCAACCACCCCAAAAGCTGAGTGCTTCATATAAAAGGGAGGTCAGAGGCACGCACTGTGGTTCACCATATGGCCATCCAGGAGAAGAGGACTTGGCATGTCAGTAAGTGCAAATGCTCAGAAGATGCTGGAGCTAAGGGAAAGACGGGGAAGGGGCAGGGAAAGGGGTTTTGTCTTTCACAATTTTAGCACAGAAAAGACTTGCTGTAGCTATTGTATACAGGTCTGTGTACAGCTGTTCTGAAAGTCAGGGCAAAGTTATTTCACTATTATTTTTTTTTCTGAGAAAAAAAAACAAGCTTACCTTTTGGTGTGGAAATGTAGACTGGATCATGGCAGTTTCAAAGCTGTGTGTCCCCTTGAGCTGTGTCTTCTCCCACAGGGCCTTAAGGATTTGCACAGAATTACTCTGTATGGACAAAGGTTCTGCAAACAAGCTCTGAAGAAAACATTGAAAACAGAATTTCAAGCATTTTTTACTTGGCTATTAACAAAGAGCATCTTGTTCTTACAGTGGCACAGCCACACGAATAACCAGGGATTAGTTCATTTCTCGGTAGGGAGTTACGTTGGATCAATATGCGCACAATTAGAGAAATCCTCAAATATTTAATTTCCTTTGGGGCTTTTTTCTTTATTGGACATGTCTTTAAAGTCTGTGGCTCACCAAAGATTGTCAACTGTAACTATTCATAGCAACTTGTATGTCATTTTTGTATTGAAATCCTAGTTTATCACAGTGTGTGCAGCACTGGCCTCTGTGAACCAGGTGTGGGTCTCAGTGACACACATCTTTTTGGAAAAGACAGGTAATTTAAAATTAATGTGAAGAGATGCTGGGCACTGCTGCAGGGTTGTGTTTGGACCTGGCTGCAGCTCTTGGTCCTTGCGTGGGGAATAGTAACCGCGCAATGTTTGCGACTGCATCAAACAGACAGCAGGAAGAAATGCAGGAAAAAAACAACTCCACAGACCAAGTTCAACACAGATTTTGCTGGCAGAGTACAGGAATTTTCAGTCCTTGAACATTCACAAAACAAGATGAAACCTGTGTTGGGTGCTCCCACCTTCAAAACTCCCTATTTCAAAGGACAGCAAGGACCCAACCCTACCCTGCCTTCAATTATTCTAGTATTTCAACAGCACAAAGTTCTTCATTGTATAAACTGCACACAAAGTCAATGTTACAAGATCACTACTGTGGCTGAGAGAGCTTAGCATTTCTGCCTCTACTGTATCTGCTAAATGATCCTGGAATTAAAAAATGCAAGTTAAGACTGCAGAAGCGAATCTGATTTTCCATATTTCAAGTATTTGATTTCGCAATACGAACAATGTCCTTTTAACACAGGTTTCCTGGATGAACGTTCCTTCTTCTCTTTCTAAACAGCGAGCCAACAATCCTAATTGCACTGTCGAGCACCCGACTGACACAGACACACTTCAGTCAGACTCAACCAGGAATTTTATCGTGGCCGAGGCAATGCATTTTTTCCAGCTAAGCTGTCAGAAACAGCCAGATCATTTTGTACGAATTAAGAGGCAGAAGCAGTCAGCTCCAGGCAGCCACTGGCATGAGAAAATGGCAGCCCAATTAGTTCGTGTTTGGCAAATTTATGATCAACTCTAGGGAAGGTGTTAGAAAGGGACCTGCCAGGCAGCCTGGTGCTTGCTGGTGCCACCACAGCAGTGTGACGCTGTCCCGCCTGACGAGGGAAATTAAACCATAAATCATATAGCACTAGAGAATGATTTTAATGCATTAATCTGTGAATCTATCAAATAACCTCTCTGATGTCACCCCTTACTCTAATTTTTTTTCCTTTTGTTAATCATCACTGAACTGTAAGACAATTTCTCAGATCTCCGTTGACCTATGCTTCTCTTCCTACTGCCCTGCACTAATTTGCCGTATCACAACTCCTATCCAAGGATTTTGAAACATGATATAACTATTCACTAATATTTTTTAAATTAAATAGGAAGTGGGGTCATGAAGCTAAGGATCTGTTCTGGAGACCTGAGAGAAAAAGTCTCTCCTCCTCATTTTTACTTTAGCAGAATACAATGTCAAGCAGGATATGGAGCAACTGGCAAAAAAAGGAGTAAAAATACAGTAACTGGTATTGAAATCTTCAGAAACTGTATATTAGTTGTCTGTCTGTGGATCTAGGACAGATCTGCAGAAAACTACATTTTTATCCCTAGCCTTTCATTTAACTCATTATTAATACACTATAAATACATTTTATGTCAGATTTATCTCGTACAATTTCATAGGCTTAAATAACATTATCCAAAGGCTGAATTTAGTGCCCTGTATTTAGTTTAATAATAGTTATATATACAGTATTTAAAAGCTTTAGGATTTCAAACAAAAGAAAAACATAAATTATCTGACATTAAACGTCATGGTGATGTTTAATGATGTTTACTGAGCAGACTCAAGCTCTCAGTGCAACACAAGAGGAATCCTTTTTTTTCTATAAAAAAGCATATTAAGTGCTGCGTTTACAGCATATTTGCAAAGACACAAACCAAACTGCAATGCTTTGAGTCTGGCCCTGGCAGCGTGGGGGGATTCTGCTGGGGCCAGAGGTAGCACTAGCACAGCTGAAGCGAACTAGCAAGACTGTAGGGATAAAAGCAAAGCTTTGGAAAGAGTAGCTGCAGTGGGATAAACACAATTACCCAGCCAGGTAATTGCATTCCGAGCAGGAAAAGCCACAAGGACCAATGTGTAGAGGGATGGGGAAAGAAAGAAATACTGCCCCCATAAAATATGACCCCAGTTCCATAAAAGATGGAACTGGCAAGGCCAAATTCAGAGTAATCTGGGAAGAGGTTAAAGAGAGAGATTTTTCAATGAAAAATGTATCAGGAAAAGGTGAGGCACCAGGGATTAAAGGTGGGATCAGGGATTACATTGTCAGTGCAACTGATTCAATCCATGAACCACAGGCAGAGCAGAGGTCAGTGTGTTAAAATCCAGTGGTGGCTGCACAGCAGCAAGTGAGGTGTGCCAGCCCTGCCACCCATCTCCTCTGCTTCTGCTCCTCCTTTCTCATTTTTGTATGTTTTACTACTTTTGTCCATATTTTTCAACATCTGTTTTCCTCTCCTCAGGAATAAAGTGATACCATCATAACATAATTCATTTACTCTCTCTAGGTCCTGTTAAAATTCAACCTCTTTCTTCAGATTCTCATTTACAGAGTGATCAATCTCCTTTATTTTCCCCTTTCATCTTGCCTCTGCGCTTCTTTGCTTCCTTTGCTCTGCTCTGTCACTATCCTCTCCTTCTCTGACCAACTTCTACTGACCTGTGTTTCGGAAAAACATTTTTTCTATTTATTTCTAGGAGCAAACACTGGGAAGAGTGATTTGAGTTGTTAAATTCACAGCATAACTCACTGTGCATGTTTTAAATTTCAGATAAAGCCTTTGTATTTCTAAGGTTCCATTAGGGTGGGATGGACTGCGGTGAATGGCTCTGCATAGGTTAAGAAACTGAGCCTTACTATTTTAACGCAAAAGCTATCTGTTTCATCTTGAAGTGTGAATGTAGGATTTTCTCTTACAATTTCAGACTATTTGTAATTTATTAGGAAATTCTACCTATGTCCAAATACTGGACTGTATTTGGAAACAGTATTAAACGTGAGAAAACAGTTTTGGGGTCGGTAGAGGAACACCACTGATCAGATTTGCAAATCATGCTCAGTTAAAACTTCTGCAGTAAAAACTCTCGGTGGGTGCTGCACCTCTAACCTCCACCTGCAGCCTCGGGGTTGATTCTGCTCCCCTGCAAAGCCACTGCAATGCTCCTGTTTGTTTGCAAGACACCTGGGACTTACTGGAGGTTTTGCCTCAGTGAGGGCAATAAGGTTTGATCCCACTTTTTTATCCCCAGACTTTGTAATCTCTCCAGACATTTTGAATTTGTTGTATTTAATAGAAATATAAAAATTTATAAACTGCAAAATCACTTTCTGAGAAATCACAAGGGTCACAAAGCACTGTGGATTAGAAGCATTTTTAAAGAGATTAACCATTGAAACATAATGGTAACAATATAGGCGTGCCACTAATTTGTATTGTACACACCTGCTGAAAGAGTAACATGATATGGATCCACAGCGAAGGCTGCTGGCTGATGAGGGTAAAACTGGATTTGCTGTACAGGCAGTAATGGCCCTTCAGGGGACAGCTGAAGAAGAGCTTTGCTATGCAACTTCTAACGGTATCTAGAAATACATATACAGAATATTAAAATCAACTACATAAAAGACAGACACCTCACTCTCCATTATCACCACACATACAATCAAGCAGTGCCTGGGCATACATTTCCACTGCGGGGGTATCTCAGTCTGGGTCAACTTCTGCAGTGTTCAGAAGGGCATTGCTGTGTCTGCGCCCTTTAATTAAAAACAAGCCATCTGACAGTACCAGAGAAATTTAGTCTCCAGTGCTTTAAATCTTACGTCGTAATCATTTACTCCCAAATGCAAAAGGTGCAAGACAGCGTTCAGTTGGGCTGTTTATCCTCTCCGTTCTTTCTCATGCATTTAGTACCACGGTTTAGCTTATCAAAGCAGACAGACCTGTCAAAACTGTGCATCGCTTATTCTTATTTAAAAGTGTTTGTTGGAAAAAACATCCCATATTAGGAAACAGCCATATGGGGGCTTGACGTCTATGGGATCCTTGCCGAGATTTTGCACAGCTGAAAGCCGGTGTCTGCAGGGATGGAGGAGTGTGGCTCCCAGCCAGGAGCAGGCTCATTCAGCCCCGGGTAAAACCTGGGGTACTTCCCCTTTGCAGTGGATCCTCCCGGAGCCAAAAGACGCATAAATTGATTTACAACACTATTGTGCGTGTAGCATGTTTCCTGTACAGGTTGTCTTACTAATTCATCACCAGAAATACCTGTTTCAAAGAAGAGCATCAGAGAGCATTCACTGAGCCCTGTGTCACTGCAAGGACTAGGGTGACTCATGCTGTGGGGGCTCCCAGCAGCAGCCCCTCTCCCCGTCCACCGTGGATCCCCAGCCCAAGTTCAGATCCGCCTGAACCTGCCCCTGCAGAGATGCTCTGGCTACAGCCTGGCTCCTTAGGGGCTCCAGGTCCCACAAACCCCGCTTCTTATCAAGCATATATACTACAAGTCTGCTGATCATACCCGATTTTTACACACCAAGCCAGGGAGCTGTGGGCTTTGAAGCCATTCTCTGAGAGGCACAAGACACAAGGGACAGGAATCATTGCTGCTGCCACACTGTAAGGGACAACGTGACACAGTGACTTGCTCAAATCAGTGCAGGTGAAGCTGCTGGCAGAGCTCATGGGCCACAACTGACAGCACAACAACAGACCTTGCAGCAAAAAAAAAACACTTGGAGAGGAAAAGGCATGGAGCTCCAGGTCCAACAAGGACAAGGAACAGCAGACGCATTCACAGTTATGCGCTGGGAAAGGTGGGATATGTCCTTTCACAGCTGTGACTCAGTGTCACCCACTCAACACGCAGGTTTTCTCCAAAAGTGCAGTTTGACTCCCAGTCGCGGCCCCAGGACGCCACAG
Organism: Arenaria interpres; assembly: GCA_013399435.1. NCBI lineage: Eukaryota > Metazoa > Chordata > Aves > Charadriiformes > Scolopacidae > Arenaria > Arenaria interpres. Next base: position 155,776 of record VXAK01020999.1, read on the forward strand.
ACAGAGAAAGCATCTCCAGTTCTCACTGCTCTGCCAAATACTGACCGTTTATGCCATCTGTGATCATGTCATCTGTTGATAAAAATCCCACAAAGGTTCCCTTTGGGATCAAGTGCTCAGAGCAAAAGCTATACGCTACGTAATGTTACCTGACTCTGAACTTCCCATGCTGGTTCTGACTGGAAATTAAGCCCCTGAGATGCACAATTCTGCCTTTGCAAAATACTGACCTTAGACCCTCATTTTCTGTCTTTGGATGACTTCTCATAATGATAACAGCATGTTAGGCATAACCTAATCAGGCTTCTTTATTAACTTAAAATAACAGTATCATTTTATAGTCCTTTTGAACAGGGACAAGTGGATATCTAAGGTGAAAAGGCATGGAAAACAAGAGACAGAGATCCTTAAATGATGACCCTGATGGAAAAACAGGAGAGAGCTGCACCTTCTTCACCCAGCTGGAGACTTGAACTTGGAAGAGGTGGGGAACAACCAGTCCCACAGGCAGCTGCTGCCGCCGCTGAACTTGTTTCTGAGCTAAAGGCAGAAATAACAGACAGACAGACAAGCCATGGCTGATGAGCCCACTAGACCGATCCATGCAGAAAGCCACCATTGCTCACCTCTCCTGTGGCCCTCTCCTGCCAGCACCTGCAGGGGCAGAGCCAAAGCGGTTCTGAGAAGGAGAGAGAGCAGCTCAGGCTCCTGCGGTGTTGGCCCAGCCAGGTCTCTCCCGCAGCATCCCCAGCATGAATCACGCAGCTGAGAGGGCTGACACGGGCCAGCTGTGCTGGGAGCGTTACTCAGAGTCGCGTGCTATCCCAGTGAGTCAGCGTGCCGTGAAAGTGTAGGAATAAAATGCTGTAAGAAAATGCCCTAACTGGAAAAAGGAGTTGTAACTTTCTAGAAAATGTGGCTAATGGGAGACAGCTTAAATATCAAAGCCTCCCAGATCTACTGTCAACGAGCGCCAGCAACAAGGAAGACTGATATCAGAAGGCAGCCTATCTGTCCAACAACAGACTGTCTTGAAATAGTTGTTTTTTAACATTTTTTATTGAACCAAGATATGAAAGCATAGGATTGAAATGTAATATATTCTGTATTTCACACATAAAAACACTACATATGAGGAATGAGTTTACCACAGGTACAAAAGGATGGCCATAAGCTTTCAGCAGTAGAAAGCCAGGGCTTAACATTAAACCAACAAAGATACAAATGCTGCTAAACTGAGATAACAGTTCCAAAAAGAAAACTAACCTAGCTGCAGATCACAGGTACAACATGCCCATAAGCAACACACTCACCTTAGCAGGAAAAAGATGGGGCATAAAATCCCCTACTCTTGGATTAGTAGCTCTGGGGAAAATTTGAGTTTAATCTAACTACCCAAACCAGTAACCCACCAGTGTTCACATTCAATATAAAGAGGAGTTTGAGAAACTGAAGGGGTTAATTAAGCGACCCTAAATGCTGCGACATATTAAAGCACAAAATTAAATGACGTCTCCAAGGACACTGTTGACAGAATGCTCTTCCAACAGCATGGTCCAAACTAAAGACCCCTGGTTTATGCATCACAGATGCTAACAAAACACTCAACCAGAAGTAGAGGTTTGGCCTTGGTCCATGTATGTGAAAGGTTTAATGCTTCATTATGGGAACTCACTCTGAGCTAAAAGTGACCATAAACCACGTACTGCCACTGCAAAAAGAAGCCAGAAGTCAATAACTTCCTCTCCAGTGAGTACGGCAGTTAGTTTTTTCAGTTACAAATGTATGAATTGACAAGAAACTTGGGAGGCATTTAAAGGCCACAGGCAAAAATTGGAGTGCATTAAACAACGAAGGCAGCAGAGTCCAGAGCTGGATTTCATGTCACCCACAGTAGGTCCACATCAAGCTGATTGAACCTCACCTGGGTTTCCCACAGAAGTCATTGCAGCTGTGAGCAGAGGGTTGCAGAGCTCCAGGTTACCAGCCCCTGGTTAACAATTAAGAAAGGGTGCTCAGTGCTAGGTGGGATTGTGTTTGATGGGATTGTGAAGGAGGTTTGTTGCTGCAGAACAAAAAATTGCAAAGGTTATATGGAGAGACACAAAAACCTAACAAATTGCTGAGCAAGACATTGTGGATGACACAGAGAAAAATTCCGAGGCTGATAATACACGCCAAAATAAATGTCAGCTGAAGCGCTGGAGTCCATGCTGGCTGAGCAAAAAGTTAGTTTCTGGAAAAAAGCAGCATTCATTTGTCAATATCGACTGAAAAAAGCCTCCTACTCAGACAGTCTTCAAACCTTTGGTATGAGATGAGCAATTACTCATAGCTAGTTCTGCTACATTTGATATTCTGAATTTGGCAGTATCTGACAACAAGACAAAGTTTACTATGTGTATTTTTCAATGGTTCGCAACAAACTACCAGTTTTGACATATAACAGCTAATCTCAGTTATCCCAAAGCCAGTGGAAAGTGGTATTTAAATAATAAACCTGCTCTGATGAGGGCTAAGCTGACTCTGACCCATATCTAGCACTGTTACATTGTATTTTGCTCAAGTGCAAACCAACATGCCAATACCACAGGAAATCATTTTTATGGTCACAGGAGACCTGTAAATAAATAGGCAAAATGAGTTTCTTGTCAGCTTCTGGGTGCATTTCAAGAAAACGACACGGCAACAAAATATCTACATTGTGCCATTTCATAAAATGTTTAAAATAGAAGAAAAATCCCTGCTCATTTTAATAATACCATCAGAGACTGACCCACAGCATGTGAGATTGGCACATTGGATGTACCACACGCTGCAGAACAACCAGCAGCCCGTTGTATCCCTAACTGCTGCACAGAGACAGATTTCTAGCGAAAAATACGAATTGTAATAGTCACACAGGGCAAGTCATAGTCCTCCAAAATTTGACAGAATCCACCAGAGGTGAAGGACCAGAACTGAAAGCCCTCCCTTCCTGCAGTCCTGCCCACTGGAGCACTTCCCACCCAGGACCGTTCCCTTCCGCTCACAAGTGACCAAGAGCTGAAGTGTCTGACCAAAGTTTTCAGAGATCTTTAACCACTGCAGCTTTCTCTTTCTAGCATTACAAATAATAAAATAGGTTTAAATGTTGTAAATATTATTCAACAGGTTATCAGAGCCTGTTGTGCTCAAAATATTCCCCAAAATGTCTGTATTATATATGGCAGGTGTTATCCTAACACCAAGTTGTTGTTAGACACTAACTTGTATACTACATTTCATTTTTAAGAAGCCAAACCAAAGCACTGAATGTTTCTAGAAGTGATATTACTCCTTACAAGTATTTTCCCTCTTGTGTAGCAATTTCAATTCAGAGTCTTTGCACAATATCCCACTGCAGCAGAGTAATAACATTCATAATGGATTTTGATATTCCTAGTATAAAACTGCATATTTATGATATATTATTCAAGGATCCCAAAGAACCACTACTTAAACCTCAAAGTGTCCATCACAGGAGGTTATTCTTGCTGTACCTTGTAGCAAAGTTAGAAGTGTGGCAGGATCATTCAGGAGTGAAGTATGCGTTTAACACATCCGTGTTCACACTTGAGCTCAGATACACTTTAACCAAGCATGAAAAAGGTGCTTTTAAAATCACTGTAGTATTCATGAATTGCACGTACTTAACGTACTCAGTATGACATGCTGCTTGTGAAGATACGTTTTGGCTTTCCTAAAACACGTGTACATAGGTTGGCTGAGCTTCAGGTCAGCTCGGTTACATACTTTTCCCAGTCCATCATTGCAAGTTATATAAAACACTACGAACCAAGTATCAACCTTGTGTAATCCTGACGGATTTCAGAGGAGGTAAAGCAGAGACAATATGACATAGTAAGACCTGTTCACACCTGCGAGACTCGAAGGCAGCCATTTCTAGAGAAAACAACCCACAGCATTTGCACTTGGCAACACACAGCGGCTGACAGAGGGGAATCCGAGGAGCGAGTCGGGATCAGGTCTGTAGGTTTAGCTAGAAAAAGGGAGCATATAAACATTTTTGCTAGAAAGAGCAGAAATAAATCACTTGCAGTCTTTAGTTCATAAAAAAGCTTTGAAGGTGAAAAGAAACCAGTCTATGCCTATGAAGGTGGAGACAACTTAGTTCCCTGAGTCTCTGTGTAATTCCCTGTGTGGAAACACATAACCGCTCACCCTGACTTCGTCTGGTAAGGAAAGATTAATTTAGCCCCAAGAAACTTTCCAGACATCAGCAAGATACAACACACAGGAGATTCCTCTCAACAAAACCTACTTGCTCTGCAACAGCTCCCCCAGCACATGGCACATCTTGGCGAGTGCTGGTAATCCAATGTTGACTAAAGGTCCTTTTGATGTGATTTAAAGCAATGAAGCCCAAATTATGGCAAAGATGGATCTGCAACTCTTTAAAATAATTGTTCAAAAGTATGTAAGGGAGAGAGGAAGGAAAAAATTAACTAATTTCCCTGAGGACATTAAGCCTATTACATTGGTCACATTTAAGCTACACATTTACAGACTGTAGAATCAGTTTTGTACTTTAAAAACTACTGTCATTTCTAAATGTGGAAAGCAAATTTGAAGCAGGGTGTTTATGCCAATTTCTATTTCACTGAATAACCTTTCCCACCTGACCTAAATTAGGACTTATGGAAACACCATTTCAACTGCTAGATCTGTGACTCTAATAGCACTTCTATACTGCATGGGCTCATAGAGGCTTTGGCTGTGGAAAAAGAAAAAGAAAGGAAAAGAAAAACAACAGAGACAGACTTGTCTTACAACTATTTAAGAGTCCTAGCTCTCTGAGCTGGACAATGGATATCATTGTTTTGCTTGGACCAGGAAAATCCCTTGTGCATGTCAACATGTCGAAAGATACTGCACGAGGAGGAAAGGGACAGTTCAGGGACAAGAGGATATGACAGCAGGTTTGTCTTCATTGTGGTGTTAACTTAGTACAGGCAGCCACAGGTAAATGCACACAGAGTCCAGGTCTGAACGCCAGTCACCCCCACAGCCGTGCTGCTGTATTATTTGCGTGAAAAATGAGCTTCTCATGCAACCATGAGCTGCAGTCAGCTGAGCTCTGACTCTCTGAAAGTCAGCTCTGACTTTCTCAGAGAGAATTACAGCACGTTTTGTACATCTTATCAGCACTCCCTTTGGTAACAGCAGAGGAACCAATTTCTCAGCACTTGGGATCTCAGCCTGTGCCCCCACACGCAGGTGGAAAGGTGGCCAGCCTGGATCTACCGCCCTACTTAGAGAGAGGCCAGCCCGCTCTGGTGCAAAGTGGGTTTATTAGGTGAGAAATCTGTGTGTGTTGATGAAAGTTTTGTTTAGGCTAAGCACCAGCTCAGTTAACTCAGCTAAGGAGAAAAGTTCACAGCTCTGTTCCTTCTCATTGGCAGCAAATCCCTACTGCTGCTGAGTATCTGGGGTAACATGCTGAACAGACAGAACAATTGCTTGCTTTACCCAGTTACTATGAATTATCCCTATTGATGAGGACCTAAGAGCAAACCTAAGCCAAGACATTTCAGAGCTCTGTCCGTCCCTCCACTCAAGCAGTTCCTGCTGACACGTGGGCACATCTTCTCCATAAAGAAGGATGAGTTCTCCTCCTTCCTCAGCCTGGCTTTGCCTTGGCTTGGAAAGAGACTCTGAGTAACACAAGGAAAGGATTTTAAAACATGAAGAACATGTGAAAGGCAACGCAAGGCACAAAACAACCCCACACAGTCACCAAATGCCCCAGATGGCAGAGACTGATCAAGATCTCAAGGAAGCACTTCTCCAGTCAAGAAAAACTTCTCATCATGTCTTTTGGCAAGTCTCAAAGTTCTAGCAAGAGAATAAGCAACAACTTGTTTTTCCTACAGGAAATAAGAGAATATATGTTGCAATTTTAAAATTCACTACTGGGAAAGTTGTTCCTGGGGAAAAAGAACAAAATACAAACAGAAGAATGTCTGTAGAATTGTTAATTGCTGTTTATTCCAGCTTAACATGCTGGGCTAAACCAGGAGGGCCATAGGCAAGTAGGTACAGAGTCACTGGTTCTGGGAGTAATTAATGCATTATTAGGTTTACATTGGTAATCCTTTACTATTAAATAAAATCTGTTAACAGGAGTAAAAGTATGCTCATAAATTTCCCAAATTGAATCAAACCCACCCATAAACATGAAACCAGGGAATAAGAAACGGATACAACTTTTTAACTTTCAGTGTTAAGCCTTTTTCAGCTTCCTCAGTTTCCTTTCCATGATCTCTTCAGTCTGGGTTACAAATAAGTATGCAAACAATAACTATGTTTATAGGAGAAAAAAAAGTAATTTTTAAAGGAACCAGCTTCAAGAAATGCCTATTTATATGTTTTTTAACACCATTAACTTTGCACGCATGCCATAACCTACTGGAGGGCAAATCTGTTACACTAAGTTACACAAAAATTAATGGAGAGGGAATGACTACAATGGGGTCTGGACAGCCACTACAATCCACTCAATACAGAGAATCCAAATCTGAGTGGCAAAAGCCACATTTGAGAACATACAGATTAGCTTGACTTTATAAACCCCTCTATCTTCTTTCCTTCTACCATTGCAGAAAGGAAAAGCCTATGCCATTTGGGAAGGTACAACAACAAAATATCTCTGCCACATTGTCCCATATTCAGAAGCAAAAGCCCATTTACCTTTCCGCTGCCTATATGGATGGGTTATGTGCGAAGGAAAGCAGGGTCCTGGGAAAATGTCCCCCTTCTGCCACCGCCCGGCTCCTCTGTGTCCCAGATCTGTCTCCCAGCTGCCTCTGCCCAGTGCCCCCAGCCTGGCAGAGAACTGCGGCTCACCCTGCTTGCACGGCGGGCACAGGCAGCTCCTAGAGGATCTGTTAGGTCTGCCCTGGTCCAACCCAGAAACTCAGAAGTGAAAGTCAAAGAATCATAGAATGGTTTGGGTTGGAAGGGACCTTAAAGGCCATCATGTTCCAACCCACCTGCCATGGGCAGGGACACCTTCCACTAGACTAGGTTTCTCAAAGCCCCATCCACTCTGGTCTTGAACATCTCCAGGTCGGGGCAGCCACAGCTTCCCTGGGCAACCTGGGTCAGCGACTCACCACCCTCATAGTGAAAAATTGCTTCCTGATAACTAATATGAATCTCCCTTCTTCCAGTGTGAAGCCATTACTGCTTGTCCTGTTTCTAAATACCCTTGTAAAAAGTCCCTCTCCAGCTTTCTTGTAAGCCCCCTTCAGATACTGGAAAGCTGCTATAAGGTCTTCCCGGAGCCTTCTCCAGGCTGAACAACCGAAACTCTCTTAGCCTGTTCTCATAGCAGAGGTGCCCCAGCCTCTGATCATCTTCGTGGCCTTCCTATGGACGCACTCCAAGCCCTCTGGTTTGGCTTAGCCCCCAGGAGAGTGACAACACCACCCCACTGTGAATCTCCCAGCTACCAGGTAAAGGGCATCTGGGAACCAGCCTGTTTAAACTGGTGCTTCCAGATTAGGTGTAAAGCACACACGATTTGCTATTATCACGTGTGTGAGGGCAGCAAGTTATGAGAGTGTTCATGTTCCTATTACACTCCCCGCTGGCCTAGGAGTTTCTCCGTGGTCTGTCAACGCAGATCACAGCGAGCACGATGGCCATCCTGTGAGTTAGCACTTCCATTCTCACTGCCAGCCCTCACATTTGGGATGCATTTGAAATACCAGTCCTGTAGGATAAAATGCCAACTAATATTTTTTTTGGCCTAGCAGCAGCAGAGCTGATCTCTGGAAATGCTGGCCTGAGCCTATGCAACTTTGTGGTCCCACTGAAGGAGCAGAGGTCCATCTGTTCCAAATCAACGTTTGGCTTATGGAATGCTGGAATTTATCAGACCGGTGCAGGGGCAAGCACTGCAGGGGAGCAATGAGCTTTTCCATTTACACCGTCATATGGTACCCATTATCTCCCAGTACAGCATAAAACATAACAACAACCAGATTTAGGGCCAGTGTACTGCAACCTGTTTCCCCTGCTGCCTCCTCCCTTTTCAACATTCTGTCATTAATCCCATAAAACGCTTGCTGTTTGTATTTCCTCCTGTAGGGCACTGAGGAGCCAGGAGTGACTTACTACTAATAAAAAGGTTATAATATTTTTCATTGGATGGCACTGCACTTTGAATGTGGCTTCTGTGACCAAGGATGGAATGATGCACTAGGCTCCCTGGGCTCTATTCTTTTCAAAAGGAGGCGGGGCAGGCTGGAGGTGTGCGATTCCTTCAGTATCCTCTACACACGTACATTATCAAATGCTTTCTTTCCAACAGCTCATTTGACACTCAATGCTCTGAGCTGCAGGCATTAACAGTGGCATTTTTATCCCAATTATCTAAAGAGCAAGTAGAACTAGAGTGGAAAACAAGGACCTGCCCTCAAGTTACAACCAAATCCAGCAGTCGTACAGGCTTGTGTCTGGGAACCATCTGACACCAGCCACTCCCAGAGGCAGGATACACATGGCCATGTATTTGATCCACCATCAACATGGGGATCTCAAACACAGGCTCTTGTTCTTCATAGAATCATAGAATGGTTTGGGTTGGAAGGAACCTTAAAGATCATCTAGTTCCAACCCCGTGCCATGGGCAGGGAGACCTCCCACTAGACCACATTGCTCAAAGCCCCATCCAACCTGTCCTTGAACACCTCCAGGGATGGGGCAACTTTCTTAATCACTGTGGACCCCAGCCACACCGAGACAATGGAAATCCTGCCCAGCCTACGCTGAAAAGCAATAATGAAACTCAGGAGCATTCAGGAGATTATAGATGCACAAATCTGGGCCACTGACATCCATAAGATCCTGGAGGTATCTGTAAGATATAAGATCACAAACCATCTGCAAAATATGGGCTGATGAAAACTACTTTGCTTAGCTCCATGAAAGCTAAAGTGCCTGACAAATATGGTGGCATTCTATTATTTTTTTTTAGGAAAAGATCCACAGGATTAAGAGGATTGAAGTGATCAACATGACATGAAAGAATGCCACACATTCCTTAAGGTATGGCAGAGATGTGAATCTGGGTAAAGTGGTTCAAACTAAGCAGGAACTGAACCAAACCATCAGCCCAAAACTGAAACAAGCTAAAATAAATGGATTTTTGTGGTTTTGGATGCCTTCTTTCTGCCCCAGTTTAAATCCCTTCCCTGACTGCAGTGTGTTAGTTCCAAAAGATTCACTTATGCATATATACATATGCATTTAGTAAGCTGTTGTAGCTTGTCTGTTCTTCAAACACCCTCAACTTGACCATTTTCTTACACTAAGACATTCTGGCCAACATCCCAGTCTTAACCCTGCTTCTGCTGTAGGATCATCACCCAATTCACAGCTCTCCTCCGCCTGAAGCACATGGAACCAAAAATGGCAAATATTAAGTGAGATAACAGAGCTGAGGACATGTCAATTTTTCAATGTTTATAGGTGGCAGCTTCAAATAACTGTCACAGACTGACCATGGATCCACCCTTACAGTTCTTAACCAGTATCCCTTTCACAGCTGTAAAATCACTCAAGTTAATATTACATAAATTTTGACATATAGTATAAATCAAATGAGCTTATAAATCAACAAGGAGACTGAAAAAGCCACACCCTGTAAAGCAAAAATATTTTTTGAGGGCTAATACCTACAGAGCAAACGTCTGAATCAATAGCAAAAAATAAAATTTCCAAATCATGGACAATGTTACAGAGCAGGGGGTGCAATCAAAGACACACAGGGGACGTGGAGTGGTCATCAGATCTGCCCCCCTGCCCATACTCAGAGTGAAGAGTGCCTATACCGTTGGAGTTGTAGCAGTACAGATGGCTGATGGTGTAAGGTAAGCTTCAGAAGAAATAAAATCTTTTATTAATCCAACTGATGTATGTGGAAAAAACCAGAAATGTTTTAGGGAGCACCAACCCTTCTTAAGATCTGTCAAACATCACAGCCTTGCTTTGCCTAGGCCAGCTTTCAAGTTTCTTTAACCTGCTTTTAAACTCCACAATATCCTCTGCCAGTGCAAGCTAGAGAGCTTTTTCTGCTTAAGTTTAAGTTGAATCATTTTAATTGGTATTTAAACTCATTACTTCTTGCCTTGTCCAGCATGGGCTGTTCCCTTAACTGTCTTGCACATAGCTAAAAATTGTTATCAAGTCCTCCTTCAGTTTTGTCCTACTTTGGTTAAGAAAACAAATTTTCTAGATTTTTGGTCCTTCGAGGGATGTTGGATTGGCAATTCTGATTCAAGTAGGAAAGTCCCACCAGTACCTTACCCTGGTATTAGCTTGCAAAGAGTAAGAGTTGTAAGCGAGGAGTGCAAAAACTGAACCAGCACACAGCAGTAATTTCCCTCCTGCTCTCCTGGTACCTCCATCTGTGGCTCTGGCATTCCAGAGTCAGGGCTGGTATTATTTTGATAACCTTTGAATGGCTCTAATTCATGAATTTACCTAGTCACTTTTGAAACCAGGTACCCTACCAGGATACTTAATGTACTGTAGTAATCAGTCTGCCATTTAACCACATGTATCTAATTATGTGTTAAGAGGTGCCTATTTTGTGTATTTTGAATTTGCCTCCTGACAACTTCACTACACGTTCTCTAGTACCTGTATTAGGACAGACAGTGAGCCACCACTCCCAATTGATCATCTCAGTCATTCATGATATTGCAAATCTCTGTCAGCTGTCTCTTTTCTGCACTGTGGAGCCCCAGTCTGTTTTTCTTCAAATGGAGATCTCTGATTATCCTCTTGGTCCTGCTACAAGTCTACTTTGTCCTTCAAAATTCAGGCTCCAATTAATGCAAACAATGACATGATGATGTCATTTGATGTATCCACTACTCTTAATAATTCTTCTCTTGTCCATTTGCTTTTTATCAGCTGCTGAGCACTGAACTGAATGTCCTCTGCCATTCTGCAAGGCAGTGACTCCGTATTGGGAAAACCTCAGCAGCCTCCTGCTTTCATTCCTACTGCTCTTGGTACTCGTGCCCCAGATCTGGCAGGGCCCATGCACACTAATTCTGGATGCTCCCAAAGACATGCAACCTGCTTCTGTCCTCACCGGTACATCACCACAGCATCCTTTCAAGATGCTGCCCAGCCTCAGTTTTAAGCGATAAGGAATTCACCGTGTTGACAGATAGTTTGGCCAAAGGTTAGACATCATCCTCATTAGAAATGCAAGCAGAGCTTAGAATTCTGTTTAAGCAAGTAGAATTTGGTCCCGTCATTACTTTGAAATTCTTACAACTGACATTAAAGCTCTGTTGAGCTGTGTGTGAGCTGCTGCTTGAAAGCTCAGGATCAGCATGGCTCTAACGAAAGGATATGTGGGGAAATTTGCACTCTCCATTATTAGCACACCACAGTGCTATTTTCTTGCAACATATTTTGCCACTATTTCCTTCAAGTACTCTGTTTCATGGGAGATTGCTCTAAAGCGCCTTTTTTTTAATATTTGCCCTGGTTTATATATTAAATTTCCCGTTCAACATACCTCACATAAAATTAGCCAACTATGAATATTAATATTTTCTAACATTTTCTTACTATTTTCTAAACATCTTATTTGAAAAGTAAAACAGACACATTTGAATGGGCCTTTGTAGTGTGCGGGAATCACAGAAGTCCAATAACTGCAAGGTTTTTGATGGAATGGTTTATGCAATATCTGAAATATTAACAAAGCTGTCCCCTGCGTAATGAGCCAGACCGCATTTCTTCAAGATGTTTAGAATGAGTCACATAAATCTCCTGTTCTGCACATGTGTCCCTACTCAAAGAATTTCCCTAAGAATGCTAGTTGAGGATTTTCAGGAAATTACAATAGTTTGAATGAATTTAGAAATAGTCATATGCTTAGAACATATCATAATAGGCACTTCAGAAAGGAAACTGAGCAATATATTGAAAAGTATTAAATGTATTGTATTTGATTAATACAAGGTCATAGCATTCAGCACATCAAAAGCCAGATAGTTCACTCTCATGTTTCCACTGTAATTTTATGAAACAGAAGTTTTATCATTAATTCTACCAAATAACTATTTCAAATAGCAAACCTGGAATTTAAGATATTTAGGAAATTCTTCAGAAACATAAGCTTTAAAAATATATAGTTATATCCCTTTCATGAGTGGAAACTGCTTTTCCACATCCTGACCACTGAAAAAGTAAACAAACAAATATTTTATCAGCATAAGTTGATATTTGTTAGGCCTGAGGTTGTGCTATTAGAAGATAATGTCTTAAGTGACTGCAAAATAACTTAAATTATTGAGTCAGTTACTCTTTGGAATCACAGTGGCCCATTGACAGGTTGGACTCTAAATAGCTCAGGACCATCAGCAAGTGGATGCACACAAAGCCATGTTAAAGGGAATGACTGGTGTAAGTGAGAGGCTTACAACCCAACCTAGTTAACTTCAAAGAGGAGCATCAAAGACCCATCTTGGAGTTTATCGCCCACCTCCCCCGCAGTCTCACAAACACAGCTTTCTCATACCTGAAAACAAATACTCGCCCTTGATGAAAGCAGAAAACATTAAACAACCCCAGGGAAGCGATGAGATAGGATCCAACCCAACCCAAAGCACTGGGGATCTCATTCTGTTGCGCCTTCAAGGAGCTTTGCCTCTGGGCTGGAATATGCTGACCTGAGGGTCCTGACCTACTTCATTTCTGGTATATCTTGTGAGTCAATTGATTTAATAATACCATGACAATGAGGAAGGAGACACGGATCTGCTCCAGAGCAACCCAGCAGGACAAGAAGGAGGCTTAAGAATTAGCACATGCCTACCCATATGCCTGCGTGGCTGAATCTGACCCATAGCACGTGTGCTCTGTCACGCTTAATGCCCCACTACTTAACCCAGCTCCGTAACTTACAGCCTGGAACTGGGTGACGTTCCCCTTGCCTGCCTGCCCGCCCTGCAGATGTGCCCAGAGGTATTGCCAGCCCTAGTCAACAGGCACGGTTCTTCAGCTGTGTGACAGGTCCTGACCTTCTCCAGAGATCTTACAGGGTTTGTTCCCTACGACAGCCAAAAGGCAACTCTCACATTAACCTTCATGGGATCCTGGGGTACGCTAGGGCTGCACTATGTCCCTGAAGGAAAAGATCAACAGTTCTGGAAGTTCTCAAAACACTGCAATTTGTGAATGACATTGTTTTATAAAACTAATGTTCCTCCCCATCCATGAGCTCTGTGCTAAAGACTCTTTGCTATTCATTTGTTTAAACCCCAAGAGAACTTTTGGTGTAGTGTTAAAGTTCTCATAATCAGAAAGGCTCGGACCTCTTACCTTCAATAACACACTGATCAGGGACAGGAATTTTCCTCCCCATCTCCATGACATATGCTTTCACTTTACCCAGGTTTTCCTTCAAGTGCAAGTAGAGCTTGTCCTGGTACTCCATGGGGCACATCACTGCCTCTGTGCTTCCCTTGAGGGCCTTTTCTTTACTAGATTCTGGCAAAGTTGCTGATTCTGTGTAATCGATACTTTGGTGAGAAACCAAAGAATTTCCCAGTTGCATTGCTTCACTATCAGCACTAAAAGGCAATTTGTCATTTTCTTGGCTGATGTAGATCTCGGTGAAGGAGATACCAGCAGTTATCTCCCTGTTCTCTTCGTCCTGTCCACTCTCTGAGTTTACCCCCTTCATGCGGACTGCATGCAAAGCGAGACTTTTGGACCTGGAACACAATCAAGGAAAGGAAAAATGTTTTGGAATAGAGGCAAGACACACAAATCACCCGAACACATGGTCTTCTAAGTTACCTCTGTGCAGCTGGTTCAGAGAGCTGAACATGGGACTTGCTTAGCCAGAGGCAAGTATCTTTTGGTAAATATGCATTTCAAAAGCAAAACTCAAGCCACAGCCTTAATAAACAAATGAAACTAAATAATATCCATATATCACAACATCTGCATGCCATGGAGGGAGCTAGTCAACCTATGTGCAAGAAACTTATAACCTCAGGACTGGAGTATATATTTATTGATCACATCATAAAAATGCCATCCAGCAGCCATTTGAACCAAGATTCAGGCTCCAGTTCTTCATTGCCCCTTATGTATATGCTGAGGATGAAGCTAAGCCTCAGTAAGAAGGGTAGAAGTGAAGTGACTGAAAGGGCAAATACTGGAGTAGGAAGAGAAAACCTCTGCTGTGGAGCACAGGCAGCCTAAGGCCACCATGGGTGCACGTTGCTGTCTGAGCCCGTATTGCACCAGGGTCCTGGTAGAGCTGCGTTCATCTCGCACAGAGCATGGGCAAAACTGGATTCAAACATTGCATATGTATTTTTAGCAATCATACCCGGGAGAAGTTTGTTAGGGCACAGAAGAGATTCAATAAATAATATGGAAAGGTCTTATCCAGCCTTTGAATTCAGGGATGTGAGACTCGGTTAAAATTAGACTTATGATGCCCATAGGTATCATGCAAATGGACCAATTTCTCAATGTTTGGATAAAGTTTTATTACGAAACTGATATTCATGAAAACCACTCACATATTTTACAGAGCCATACCTGTTAAATCTCATATCCTTCCTTTCTTCTTTAGAAACCTGGCCTAAACTGTATCTCCGCACTGAGCCAGGAGTGCTGTTGTCAACATTTATTTTCTCTTCAAAAGCCTGTATTTTAACTTGAAGCTTTTCATCTTCTTCATTCCCATTCATCACAGATTTTAAATCATCCAATGGTGCAGGAGATTCTGTTTCAGTATCATTTTCCATCCTAAGGAAGTAGAAAGCAGAGATTTAACTCTGGCACTCTGTGTTCATCGTGATGCTGATGCTGCATTTCTGCCTGTGACCTGTATTATGTATCTGGTAAAATAATTACGTTTCAGCAGAGATTCTCTTAGAGGTTGATTAATCATTTTCAAAAACATCTTCTAGACCAGTGTCTCTGTCAGATGAATCGGAAACATGAAACATCTCTGACAACACTGGATTAGAAACTGATTGTGTTGTATCTGCCGAGGCAAAATCCAACTTGGGAAAGAGTCCCATAGCAAAGTTTTTCAACTGAACTTAAACCATTCTCTCAAGCTTTCTAAACCGTGACTTATTACATTATTTTCATAAACAAAAAGTAGAGCTAATTGCAGAGTTTATAGAAGTCTGTGGTTTTTAAAGGTTTGACAAAAGTACATTCAGTTCTTGTACTCTTGAGTAAGAAAAATCTCTTTTAAAACAGAACATGGACAGAAACAGGCCTGGGAAAAGTTCTAAGCAATGTGACTGAAGTTCAGCAAAAGAGAAGGAGAAAATGAAGAGTTAAAAAAAACTTGTAGGACTGCAGAACAAGCTGGTTTATTTTAAATGTGATTGTTATGTTAGTCTTAGAATATATAAACTTATGCAAAATTCAAAGATAAATTTAAAATAAATTGAAGGGAAGCTGTTAATCTTAAAGGACAAAAAGAAATTTGCTGCCAAATATACTGCTGGTAAAAATTTGCTTTTTAGTGATGAAAATATCCTCTGACCAGTGAAAAACATTGTCATGACTGGAGGCCCAGCAGTGCTGCCACAGGGGCAGTAATTGCTACCAGCCAAAGCCAGAGGGCCCAGTGGCAACGCTCTGCAGAAGGGTCCTGGGATGAAGGAGCCCCCACCCCAACCCAGGGTAAGGGAAGGCACATTGATGTCACAGCAATGTCACTCTCTGTCCCAAGTGCAGCTGTTTCTGTGCTCAAAACCAAATTTCCCAGATTAAGGTTTTCAGTCTGAGCGCTGGATTCCCCAAAACAGGGCTTCCAAAAACAGTTTGCTGGGTTCCTACACAGCTCACAGCCCATGGCAAGACTCAGCTCCTCCAGATATTGGCCAATTTGCCAGAAACCTAAGCCTCAGGTGTCCACACGCTCCCATGAAGACGCTGTGTGGCCTTTATGCAGCAGCAGCAGGACTGAATTTCCCAGGGGACCAACTGCACACTGTGGCAAAAGCACTGTTGCTCCTTCCCCTCTTCTTCAGGGAGGTGCCTTCTGCTGGGAATTTATATGTTCCCATCTGACTCCTGCAACTATGGAGTAACTGGACCAAAAAATCATGAAGGCAATACAATCAGAAATCTCCAAGAGAATTAAAGGGTATTTGGTAGTATTTACTCTTTAAACTCTACCCACAGCTCTAAAACAAGCTCATTTTGCTTCTGAACATTTCTTTGGGTTGTTTTTTTCCCCGATGAGCAAACATCTGAATAACTAAATCTGTAAAATATGGATATGGAAAGCCACAAATGAGAGTTTTAACACAGCACTTTCAAAGCAGCAGAGTCATGCTGACAGTCGGGAAGCCTGTTAAAAGCTCCCAAATATTGCAAATGACCAATTGAGGAAACAAAAAAGCACATTTTAAAAAAAAAAAAAACACCACAAATACTGCATCACAAAACGCACTTTTTCATTTTTTTTGATAAAGACAGTTCAGGATATTTCTCAGGGGAGTTGGCAAGTTTTGTCTTGTTTTGTTTTTAATTTAGGCAAGATCTCATAATACATTAACACTGCAGAACACTTTGAAAAAAAATTATTCTTCTGTAATAAAGAACCTTGGTGTGACCTTTACTAACAAATCTTTCTGGAGATGTGGGACAAGATCTAATTTATTAGAAAGCTGTCACTCCAACATAGCTCTCAACACTGCTCCCATTGTGGGAACTAAGCACTAAGAAAAATGTCTGTTACATACGTATATACTTATAAAGCCCTCTGGTTACAGAGAGGGGATTGATGGACTGATGGGGTTTATGAATGACAGACCCAAACCAGCAAGCCTCGATGATGTTTAGCAATAAAAATAGCCTTTTATAACAGCACCCTTTTGTCCAGCATTCTCCTCTGATGGTTTTGTCAAGGAAATAGAAAAAAAATGTTTCTGCTAAAGGAATGTGTTAATGAATCCTATTCACCATACCGAAAGCAGCAGCAAGTCAGTAAATACAGGGCTCATCACTGCCTGGTGCTCCTCAAACCCTGCGGGTTCCCAAGATTTCAGAGTGACTGTGATCACTGTGGGAGGGAGGCAGAAGGCTCAGCCCCGGTCATGCCCCCTGGGGACCACTTGCTCTCACGTGTACCCACTTTGCACTCGCATCAATTCCCAGGAAGCCAAAAGCACATATCCCAAGCGAAACGTTCAGTGAAGCCTCCACCCCACACCCAACAGGACGCCTGGCAGACCATCCTGCTGGCCTCCCCTTCCAGCAACAGTAAAATAAACTATTGTTTGAAATCTTGGCAAGAGACATTAGGTACATTGCTGAGGTTGCTGGAGAAGGATCAGCTTACACCAATGCTCAGGCTGTTTTGGATAGGAAAAGGATGCACAAACCTATTGAGAAATCACAAGGACCCAGCTTGCAAAGATGGTGCTATGCTCCTTACTGTTTCACCACTTTTAGATTCTCTGTGGAAAGAGATCTAAACATACAGGTCAGCAAGTCAAGAGTGATAGATTAATTTGAAGAGCATTTCTCCAGACCACCAGCACCATTATCAACACCACTAGTCAGGTACTTAAAATGGGAAAAAGAGCATACACAAATAGAAATTGCTAAAAATACACTTGAGATGTGATTACTTCCAGGGCTTTCCCTCTGCGTGGATGGAGGCGACACAAATGGATCAAGTGCAGGTCCTTGTTGTTCGTCAACATACAGACATAATCACCTCCTCAAATATGATGGAAGCACAGGTTTGAAGAAGGCAAGTGGTGGACAGTGATGGTGAGCTCAAAACCTCGGGCTCACGGTTGGGAAGCCCACCAAGAGCTTTCAAATATTGCTAAGAATGATCATATAAGAATGATTCATATAAGAATATCATCAGCCAGATAACACTCAAGGCTGAGGTGCCACATGGGGTTGGAGGCTGCATCCTCCAGCACTTTGTCTGCAGCCTCCACACTCAGGGTGCTAATAAAGGATGCCAGAACTCTGTCATAGCTGACACTGGCAGGGACACAACCAGAGGACACGGAGTGGCAGGGGTGCTTCATGCAGACAGGCGTCTGCACTGAATTAAATCACACCGTTACTCCCTTACCAACATCAGAAAGTCTTAGATGCCGTTACAGCTCTCTTTACCACTAAAATGTTGATTTGAAGGAGGACAAGTACTCTGGAAAATGAAAGGCAAAACAGTGGTAAAAGAATGCTCTATGATACCATGTGCTCCTTTAAGGAGAGGAGGTAATTTCATCCAGCCACTACACTAAAACGAGTAGCACCAATACAGCCTGTTATGCTCAGTTCCTACCCAGAATAAGGGCTTGGAAGTGTCATTAGATTTTCTTTCTTTCCTTTCTTGCCTTCTTTAAGCTGACCATGTTATACTTCTAGCTTGGATCAGTCCATTAAAACTCTGTATGTGTTCTTAAAAAGCACCTCTGAGACTGAATAACTTGCAATTTTGTGACAGTAAGGGGCAACAGAGCATCGCATGGTTTTAATTATACTCTCCACTAACTGCATGTAAAATTCCCTGTGTCAAACAACTCCAAGCCAGCCATCACTCTGAAGAAATCAGTTTCTTCTTATGTAAACACATGATTCTGGAAGGAATGGTTATAATCCAGCCACACATTTTAAAATCCTGTTATCCTTTCACAGCATAAATACTCTGGATTGCTGCTCTTTAAAAAGCACTGCAGTTCAGCAACTGCAGCAGCTCTGGAGCTAGGAGGGTATTTCCATGTCGACATCTGAACCAGCCCCACTCGCAAGTCAGAAGAAATGCCACTTAAATCAGCAGAGAACTCTTATTTTAGCCCTAAGCGCTGCTCCATACTTTTCTTGTCCGATTTAGCTGATACTATGTTTGATTTAGGCCTGAATTGTAAACCCAAAGGATACCTATAAATTGCAATTGTGAAAAATCAGTGTTTCGCTCTGATCTGATAGCCACATTGAGATAACAAGATGATGGCAGCTGCAAGTATACGAGGAACTGGGGTCATAGAGGATTAGGCAGATGAAGAAGGAAAAAATAAAAAATAAAATAAAATAAAGAGGCAGATGGAGAATAAGAAATAATTTCAGAAATGTTTGCTTGAGAGAGCCCAGGCCCTGCCGCTGGCCCGAGAAAGCTCCATGGAGGGCAGATATGTCCCAGGACACTGTTCCTTACCCAGAGGAGCACGTTTTCCTTCCCATTGCTTCTGGCTACACTCACACCCGCCTCATGGTGAGCACTGCTGTATCACAGCGACTGTCCCATCTCATAAAAGCAGCAATTTATCCAACAGAAAAGTTAAAAACTGACAACAACAAAACAAATAGTGTGGAGGAAAGTTTATTTTATGTTCCTTTTGCAGCAGAAGGAACGTAAGGCCAAACTCTGCCCGCCCTCAAACCAGAATAAACTCTGAGCAGCTCCACTGCAGCCCTGGGATGAGGTGGGTGCGTTTGAATGGTCACCCCCCCATATTGCCCTCCAGATTCTGGCCCCCTGGCCCCACAGCAACGTTGATGCTCTCAAGACAACAGTTACATTTTCATTCACTTATATGCATGACTGTGTTGGCACTTGGAAGCAAATACAACTTAAACAAGCAAACAACCAAAGCCTTTTCCTTTCATGCTCAGTATAATGAGTAGAGTTTTTTCCTGAAGGAAAATAAGGATGTTTTCTGAAAAATTCACAAAAAATGTTATCTTTTCCTCCCCCAGCCTCTCCACCCATACAGTATTTTGCATCTGTAACCATGCTTGCACAGATGAAGAAGCTTCTACTCCTCAGCAAATCGAGTCCTTAACAAAGGGGAATTTTAGAGAGAAATGGGGAAATGCAGCAACGACATTTTAATGAGAAACTCTTCTTGTTTTTTAATGTTTTTATCAGCTCTAGAGGTAAATGTTAAGCACAGAAGTTAATGAGGAATAGGAATATCCAACATTTTAGCAAATAAAGCAATTTTTCCACCATAAATCAAGGGACCACAATGGGCTGTGTGAATAATTGTTATGCTTTGTTACTGAACCCTCAATTCCTGTCCTGCTTCACTGCAGTTCCCAGAATACGTGACACCCTTCTCGTCTCCTTCATTAAGTGACATCTGGCATACTCTCCTTCACAGTTGAACTTGACTAGTTTGGAAAATACGTATGTCATTTTGTGCTCAATTTGCTATCTCCACTTAGGCTTTTTCAGTATCTTCAGTGAAACTTTTCATAAAGCAAGTGCTGAGGGCTCAATTTCAGCAGAGGTTTCTGCCACCAGGTGAAGTTTGGACACTTCTTAAGACCTTGTAAAATGTGGGATTATATTAGGGCTCCTCTCCTTTTTCATTTTTAACTCTCTCCAGGATACCAATTAATTGTTTCTCGAATGACCTCAATGTTTTGGCTCCAACTCCACAAGTCTGTCTCCAAGGCTATCCTTCATGGTTATGAGTTTTCTGACATCTGTGTTAAATTTTATGAGACAATTACTATTCCTTTGTGCCCTCTTGACCTATTCCAGTATACACAGTGCTAATTATAAATATCTCCCTAATTAAAAGTGACTACTACCATAAATTTAAATAACACGTTCTTACTGTGATGAACACAGCAATGGTCCCAATTCTTCCTTAGGATGCACATTTAAAAGAATCTGAGTGAGCAGAACATCTTTTTGCACATGCTGGAGAAAAAATTTTCAGAATTTCGTTCAGCAAACCTTTATCAGGGAGCTACGCCAGTCATTGTTCTCATCAGCTTCAGTGGTTAACTGCTAGAATAAACTCGATTATAATTGTGCAGCCTGACTTCACTGATTTATTTTTAACTGAAGCTTTTCAGATTGCTTTAGTCTACTTATCTAAGACATGGCTTTCTTCCTATTCTTTAAGTGCTAAAACTTGAACAGCTTCTTTATTCTTCAGTGCCAAATGACGCAATTTCTGTTGTATGATGTTCCGAGGTCATTCTGCCTGGTAGCATGGAGCTGGTGTCTGCAGTGTGCCTACAGCTCTTATTGTCACCCTTTAATTACAGATTTCTTCCTTTAATTACAGACACATGCTGTAGCGTCACTTGTCCTTATGCTTGCATTTGAAATGCATACCTCAAGTTACTTCTACAACTAGGGATGCTGTCTATCAGGTGCCTGTAAACTATTTTATACACTCACCTGACCCTATAAATAACACAATCCAACAGCTGAGTGAGTATATACCGGAATGATACAAGAGATTTCAAGATCAAAATGAAAATGGCAATTTAGCAACTTATAGGAGCTGCAGCGCACCTTGCTTCCAGCTGATTTTTCATTCATCATAACTTGCATATATTTAATACAAATTTATACGGCCTCACACATCCATGGAGCCACAAAGCCACGGGTGCAGCTTTATCATCCAAAAACCAGCTTTACCTGGCTCCTGTTGTATTGTCATTCTCTAGCTGTCGGACGAGGAGCTTGGCTATGGCAGTGAAACTGTTACTCATGCGGTAGATATCTCTGCTCTGGGTGCCCAAGATGCTCGAGAAGGTGTCAGTGAGACTCTTAATTTCCAGCAAAAGAATATGGTGAAAGGAATGCTCCATGTTGGCCAGCTGGTTCACCAAATACATCAGGCAAATTCTGGCTCGCTCCTAAACAACACAAGGAGACAGAAAAGAATTTTAAACAAATTATTTCATTGCTTGCTTGTGCAAGAGAGGTTTGTGTGCATGCTGCTGATTAAAACGTTGTCATAGAGGAATAGTGGCTTCCCCGCGATAACTAACAAAAAGGCAACTACATCAAACTACATCAGAGTTCATTTTTGTGTATTATTGATGTTATACTTATTCCTCTTGGTATTACCTAACCCGGCCTAACCTTGTCTCCTTCTCAAACCTAGAGTCAGAATCCATCAAGTCTCTTTGGAGAGCCCTGTATTGCTCTGGGGTGGTAGATCAGCCTGGCTGATTGCACAGAGCACCACCAGCAGACCTAGCTCCCCTTTCATCTTTGATCAGCCTGGCTGATTGCACAGAGCACCACCAGCAGACCTAGCTCCCCTTTCATCTTTGATCAGCCTCATAAAAGCCTTTCCAAGCTACTTCATCTCCATACACCTAGTTTCTGTGCCTGTTTTTCACTTTATTCTGTGCTGTTACTGGCAGTCAAACTCTCTCACAAGGGGCCAAGTGCTCACCCACACTGCACCAGTTCACAGGGTTTTCTCCTGCATGGTCTTTTTTTCCTCATGTTTATACCCGACCTGTTGCACATGGAGCTCACAGAGGTATTAGCACGGACACAAATGTGTCATTACCTGCTGGGAGACCTCAGCTCAGTCCAGAGCAGATCCCATGGCTCAGGTCTGCACTGGTTTGTGGCACTGCATGACCCATGCTGGACTGTGGTTTTGTGTCTTCATTACAACCTATTAATGGGTTAATTTCCAGATTTTTGCTTTGCCCATGTTACTCTCCAAAACTGCAAATAATCAAGCATCACCAGGCAATTGCAGTGAATTCTGTGTACGCCATTAGCTGTTACAAATGCTTAGCCAGGAGAAAACATCTATTTTTCAAACCATAAAGTGTTTCCCAATCACAACTTCCTTTCTGGACCTGCTGGGTGTTGCTGATTTGCTATATTTAGCAGTGTCACCTAAGTGACTGTCATCACCAGTGCTATCCAGACTGAGCGAGACTCCTCTGGCACAACGTCAGCAGAAGAGCGAGGTGCAGAGGGCAGGAGCAGGTTCTATCAGCACCTCCTCTGGCTAATGGTGAGAGATTAAAGTACCTTGTAAATCACAGGGGGGGTTCTCTCCTTTCATAGCAATTCACTGAGGAGCAACGCTCAGATTAGACCCGTGACTAACACTGCAACAAAGAGAAGTTTAAGATGAGATTTCATTTTAAGATCTCATCACAGGCGATAAGGCGCTGCCTGGCAGCTGTATCAATCACTGCCAACGCGCTGAAGTCTGATATGCCTTCTGTAGCCAAAGTTTTGTTAGCCAATTTATCAGAGGGATGTGATCATGCCAATTTATCAGTGAGATCACATCCCCCACAAATTAGAATTAAAGGGCCCGTTTCAGATCATAACATTAAGCATGCAAATATTTTCTAGCAAAGATATTTTATCATCTCTGCTTGGCAAGGGCACACAATTCCACTTCCAACTATTTCTGTATGTACATGTACAAATTCACATACTAAAACACAAAATCCAAAGGTAAAGAAATGCATTAGGGATCCTCTGTTTTGTAACAATTGTCCTAACTGTATTAGGTTCCACAGTCCTAAAAATACCTAAGTGGGAAGAACAGTAGAGAAAGTAGCAATTAACTCAGGAGCTCATATCAGATCCTGCACCAGGGTAACCAGGCATGGCTCTGCTCAGGGAAACCCACACGGTGCTCAGCAGATTGCTACAGAAATTGGAAAATATTTTTGCTTTTAGAAGCAAAAATGTGCTGAAATGCCCTGTGCTGAAAGGCAAGCAAAGGCACTTTAGGAAGATAAAAAATTCTTTTCTTCCCAAGGGCTCAGCAGAAAAGGAGTGAAAGTCGTGTGCCATACACATCCTCGAACTGCAGGGCAATAGCATTATTACCTGGGCTCTTCTGGGATCATGTAACAGGAGAGAAAAAATTGCTGAAAGTTTGATTCCAAGTACAGCTGGGCCATGAAAATACATGGGGGACTTTGGCAGAACACGGCCCAAGCATCACAAGTGAGACATTTTTTGAAGAAAAAGTCAACTTATTTTAAGCAAAAGAGGATCCGCTACACCGTGCCATGACAGAGATAAATGAGAAAAGCGTATCAGACAAATTGCTTCCCTTCAGCCATATGGGGAAAAACTACAGCTACATCCTCGGCTGGGCTGGTGTGGCAGAATGAGATTTTTTTCTCAATGGTTTGAAAGACCTTAACTTTTTAGTACATATTCACTAGTTTATTTGGAAGACAATCCTCCCTCCAAGAGATAAACATAGGCTCAATTAACATTTAAAACACATTTTTGTTTCCTAAACAAACTGTACAGCAGACGTAACTGGAAGAGAAGTTTTGACCATTTTCATGTCACTTTGATCCAGCTGGAGCCTCTCCAGCCATGCTGAAATGCTGCTACTCGCCTGGAGTGAGGTAAAAGAACAATAAACTCGACGGAGTAATATAATATGTAACTGTTATACAAAACAAAATTACAGCAAAACAGCTCAACATGAAAGCAGTCATTATCCCTCCCACAATTTTTATCCAAAAATTTTCAGAAAGCCTGTTTGGATATACATAACCCATTGTTATTTTAACGATGCTTATTTTATATATTCTTGTATTTTTTCATAACCATCCCTTGCATTTTATGGCATTACATCTGCCAGTAGGTGAAGATCTTAAACACAAGCAATGAGGTGCGGCAAAGTATTTTGCTTTATCTTAAAATCAGGCCCAGGAGACCACAAAGAGAGATCACAAGGCTTTCAGAAGCAACTCTGGTTTCCAGTTGGTTCAGTTATTGGAAAAAAAGTTATTAAAATGTTCGATTGACCTTTGCTTCAAGATGGTGTTTTGCTTTGCGCAAATTTATGGTTAAGGCACAAGTTCTGATTTCAACTTCACCCATGAGACTGTCCCTGACATCAGCAGAAGTGGCGTGTATAAACAAGGGGGCAACATTTAAAATGAAGGGATCTATTTTCAGCCAAACCTCTCATCTCTCCAGGGGTCTGCCTGAACTGCCAAGGTGGAGACCGCAGTTCAGTGAAAGCACAAGAGGTTGCTTCTAGAAACCAGCAGAAAGGATTTTCTGTTCATATCTGCAATCTATACCATAAAGGGCCAAGCCTCAATCCTTGCTGCCTCTTTTCCCCAACTAAACCTCCCAGTGAAATAAAACGTCAATGAATAAAATTCCAACACTACCACTGTTGTTTCATTTCCCACTTGTTTTGCTTGGCGAGGAAGGGGATGCTGATGCACGTCTATAAGTAAGAGCCAGTGGCGTATCTGTAACACAGTGCCGTTACAGGAAAAGGAGGAGGGGGAGAAGTGACAACAGAGGTTTCCAGGAAGGCATTGCCATGACGGGCTGCGAGGCGAGACCATCAGCAGCACATGTGTCTGCAGGGACCATTTTGCACTTGCACATTTCTATTTGGACCTCATCTAAATAAACTAACTGGCTGCAGCAATGCTTGTAACTTAGTAGTTACGCTTATAGATGAGAATGTTATTTTAATTCTTTCTTGTGGGTGCACTCATTGTTATATTCCAAGCCTTTAAGATCCGTCCAGCTTTTATGATGCCAGATGTGTTTCTACTTATTTTATCCCAGGCTGATTGTCTGCGTTGCAGTGAGTGATGCTCCATACATCAGTGAAATCCACGGCATGTTCAAAAAAGCAGTTTTTCCCTTTCAAGAAGCTTGATCTTCATGGGAACATCCAGAGACACGACCCATTTCTTGGCTCATGATAGGGTGGGGGCAAAATCTGCACTAGAAGCTGCTGGAGTAAAGCAAACAAAACCTTTACAAGGGAAAAGGAAGAGTATGAGAGACCCACTGTATTACTAAAAACACAAGAGCTGCAAGGACCCTTTGGTCACCATGTCTGGTCTGCTGTAACCCCAGGCAGTGTGGACCAACAAACGTGCTGCCAAAGCAGCTCCTTATATCCTTACAGAACTACAGGCCACAGAGTACTCAAGGTCCCTGAAATAAAATAAAAATCCTTAGGGTAAAGAGACAAAAATCACAAATAGAAGGTGAGAAAAAGACCATTAGTTACAATGTCTGTGAAGGAAGAGAGAACTTACTATGTGAAAATGTCCAGGTGATGAGGGGAGCAGACCTCATCCCACAGAACAGGCAAAAGCCCATAGAAAAAAAGTATTCCGCACGGAAAAAATGGGAAACTTTAAGCCCCCCTCAACAACTGTACTACAATGTTTGCACCCAAAATGGTGACTTGCCTTGGCTCCAGCATGCAACGCCCAGCCATGACCCAAACACCTTTTAAGGCTCTTTCTGCACCATTTATACCTGAGGGAATAACTGAACTGGCAGCATGGCTCCTCCAGAAGCACACCCAAGCCCTTCAAGAACAACAGTGACACAGACGTACTGGTCCCCAATGAGGAAAGGCAGGAGGCACTAGGTCTCCCAGCAGAGACCCATGGTGCTGGCAAAGGCGGCTGACAGACTGTGCTGGGGCACCAGGACTCTGTAACCGATGTGCTCCCCAGGCCACCCAGAAGTTCCTGTACATTGTGCTTGGACCTCTCCTCACCTGGAGGGCTTGCCTTTGTTCTCTCACCAAGACGTTCTCCCTGGATTAAGGCACAGCGTTAAGAGCCTCTTTCTGCCACCCCAGCTCCCCTGCCCAGCAGAGATGAGACAGGACAGAGTGGGGACAACCTCCGGAGAAGATGCAGTGGTGAGGTTTCAATGCGTGTAACCTGTGTCCAGGTGACAGCACTGTGCAAGCCTGGCAGTGGCGTCAGGAGCCTCTTGTAGCCCCAGTGCAGGGGTAAATACCAGCAAGCCCAGCGTGACCCCTCAGCAGCTTCATGACTGATATGGCTCAAAGGTGACCGCAGAAACAAAATCAAGTCACTGAAGCATTAGTAACTACTTAGACATTTTAATCGGGGCAGCTCTTCCAGTATTCGGATATTTTTTAGAACATTAGAGAAGAGGAGCCATTTGTCTCACGTGTCATTGCTTTCATCAATGTTTTTGAGTATCAAGTGAAAGGTCTCCTGGATGTCACTGAAACAGAGCCCACTACAAACAAGCAAAAACCCTGCCACCTCTGCAAACATGCGGCGCTTGTGGCAGCAGAGAGGGCTGGAATGCAGTCTGCTGCTCGGTCAGCAGCTTGCAGCTTCTTAGAAAAATAAGACATATGACACAGGACATAATGCCAGTTACTGGACACTTAAAAGAGAGAGACTGGAGATTAATTATTCAATGCAGGCCTGCACAGGCTGTGCATGTAACACTTCGTGGTATGCACACAAACCAATGGATTAAAATGTATGAGGAGTAAACATTCTGCAAATGGTTTCTTTGTAAACTTTGCTGCAGTCCATAATTTCCAGCAATATATGAAACACAGCATGTGCAGTTGGTTGCTTGCTTATTCTTGGTATAAAAAAATAACAAAAAAAAAAGGCAAAATAAATTCTGTCCCTTTTAAGTAGCAGAACACAGCAGGAAAGGAGCCTCAGAGACACCCTAAACACGACACCCTAAAACACAGAAGCCGAATTAAATCCTTAAACTCTGATCCCAGCTATGTTCTTTTGAGGATTAGCTAGTTATAAACTGTAAAGGAGATGTTGACTTTTAAGTACTAAACACAGAATTGAATTTGGTTAGCTGCAGTTCTTATAAAGGTGAATTTTGCTGGGGACATGTAAGTAAACAAGTAGAGAACACCAAACTTCGTTTTGCTCACAGTCTTCAAATGTGATTTTGGCTCCTGCCCCCAACAGAAATAAGATTTACAAAGCCAAACCAAATCTGGTTTTGATTCTTATAAGATGAATTGCATTTTAAATGAATATAAAGCTCAAGATCAGTAGAAATAGCAAGTATAGTGTCTTCCTGTGCTGTACCCACAGCAATCAGACACCCGTCACCCTTGACACAGACAAACTCCAGTCGACTTTGTGCAAGTTTTGCCTCAAGGACCACTGAAAGGACATGGAAACTGTGGGAGTCGGTTCTTTGCTGAAATTAATTATCCAGGTTACAGTATGGCAGGCATCAGTGCCGCACTTCAGCAAATGGTTAATTTATTACCCACCATTCATTTTCTGCTATATAATCTAGTTTTGTCACAGCCATAAAAATTTGAATTATTTACCAGAAACTCTTTGAATTCAGCAGAACATTATTTTTGCATTACAGAACCATGATTTGATGTGGAAGGAAAACATCTATAAACAGTGGTGAAAGACATGTAAGCTCATACCTGGGAATGAAAATAAAATCTCATCAAAAGTCATGATATGTGATAAGTAAGTCTAACCAGTTTGGTGTCCCCAGGACACCCAGTCTTGAGCAAACAGGTAGCTCACAAGCTAATAGTGGTAATCAACTCCAGGCTGTGTTTTTAGGAGCCAGGTATAACAGCAGGGTGAGACGGGTCTTGTTGGGTGTTTCCCAGTCCCAGCAGGACAGGCTAACATTGAATCTTCACAACCAGCATCCCTCTCTGCTGGGGACACGGGGATCTTTGGGCTGCTCATTGGAGCTGGTGTTGAGGAGAGCAGAGGCTCTGGGTCCTGACAGCTGCCCAATGGTGTCTGGACACTCTGAGTCTGTCCATGACACCTGGATTAAGCAAACATCACTCCCGCATCCGAACTGGAGAATTATGACTATAGCAAAAACTCCTGTGCAAATTCATTATGCTGCCATAAAACTCCCATCTTTTTTTTTTTTTAAGAGTCTGTCACTGTACATCCTTTTTAGGCGTAATGTTCCCATTGGGTCAGATCCCAAACCAAGATGTTCCTGTGATGAGACTTGAACCCAGCACCACCACTGAGTGTTTTCATTATGAAGACATTTGTCTGAAGTACACAGTTAACTACTGCTACAAAGCCGAAATATCTGGCTTACACTATACGAGGAAGTTCATATTTCACTGCATGATTACAACATTCCTGAAGGCTATATGCATTTAAAATATGATATCATACACAGAGTGTGCAAAATATGTTTTTCTTTTTCTCTGCCTTCCATTTCACATATAGGTATACTGCAATCTAATTTAACTAAGCCCTTGGAATAGCAACAATTATGTACTTTTATCAAATAGGAGTTTTAGCCATTCCATAAAAAGACAACTCATATAAACAGAACATATATGTGCACAGACTAGATACACAATAAATAATAATAACAATAATAATTTATATATTTATCTTTACAGTTATAAGAATCTAAGTATTCATCTTTTTCATGCTCATTAAGTCCTTCTAGAAAGTTTCTTTCTTTCCCACTAACCTACACTCCATTTCTGCAGGGACTGGTTACTACCTGACTGTTCCTTGGCTAAAAGACCAAAGGGCAGTCGCAGTCATTAAAATACCACATCTGATTTTTGGGGTACTTGTTCTCATAGCCATACAAGTACTATGGTCTAGATTTAACATGGTCTTACAACCAGGAATATGTTCTGGTAATGCAGTCTCCTTACTCATGAAGAAAGGAATACTTAGATGTATTACTTTATACAAGATTTAGAAAAAAACCCCAACCAACCTGACCCCAAAAACAACCAACCAACTACTTCTGTTTTTAACCTTACCTCATCAATATGTCCAACAGCTCCAAAGATCTTTGCTGTTTGCCCAATCAAACTTGGAAAACTCTCACCAATTTCTTTCAGCATCGGAAGAAAAGTGGCTAAGGCTGTTGGTTCATAGCTAGCTATTTCTATAAGTATGTTCAGAATAATGTCACTATGGTTCGGGTCTCTCAAGTGTCCAAATAGAAATGGAATACACTCTTTCAGCACCTATTAAAAAAATCAGACAGAAGAAAATTGTGAATATTTTTTTTAATTGTGAACACATATTACCAGAAGAGGTACTGTACAGTGAAGTGATAAAAATAAAACACTAGAATTTGATTCAGTAAAATAGTTTTCCACCCTTGCTGACCTTCAAACAGAGCTATTGCTGAGGTCAATCAAAGTTCAGCTCAACATATGGAGTAAGAGTAAGCTGTATCCTTGAAATATTGCAGTTATGCATATATAAGTAAGGAAATGCCCAATTGTTAAAAAAGACAAAAAAAAAACCCTCACCAAAATATTTCCCTTGCTCTGGGCCAGTCCTATACTTTTTTGATTAAAACAACATAGGACTTACCCTTCCCCAATGATACCGTAAATTAAAATACTAGTAGAAATTTTTGGTTTCCACTGGAAACTAAACAACATGACAAGGCTAATATCTGGAAGAGAGATAAAAATAAGAGGCAGGATCTTCACTGCACAAAAAAATGCTTTAGGCAAGTTGTCATTTTTTTGTAACAACACAATTTTCAAGATGCTGAGGGTCTAGTCCTTAAAACCATCTTACAAACAGGATACAGTGTATACAACTATTGACTGTATGATTATTTTTCATATAAACACACATGTACACTAATACACCTCTAATTCAGAGAAACTGTTGCATCTGTGTAAAAGATATTTCAACACAGAAATGGGGCATAAAGTGACCCGTTCGGTTTTTGGGTGGGGTTTTTTTTGAGGATTATCAGTTTTATCAAGTCGATACCTATTGCTCTGGCAGGGTGGCTGAATAAATTGTTAGTAGTAATAAATGATAATAATAGCAATATTGATAATACCAAGCAATTTCAGACATGTCAGCTCCAGAATGGAACCCCAAAATAGCCAGCGGTGTACAACAGCCCCCTCCAGCTGACAAGTCCATTGCTTCTAAAAGTATCTCTATTTTGTCTGGGACTGTGTACTATGGTAAAGTTTCCTTGGCTACCCAGGGAAACTACTGTTGATTCTTCTTTTCCAAAAATTTTATGAATTTCATAAATTCACAAAGCAGGTAGTTTTGTGCCTGGTTCTAATGCACTGGGTGCTGTCAATGACATGTAATTTCCAAAGCATTCCTAATCAATTCCTAACTCATTTTTATTTTCCTTGATATGTAATTTAATACATTTCATATATTCCAATAGAAACATAGTTAAGCAAATTCGTACTCTGCTGACAGAGGAAGAGCCAGAAAAGTAGAAAACTGGTTTAACACGAATGTTTTCGTCCAGCAGAGTCATTGTTATGTTCTCTTTATGATTAGATGGAGAATTTGGAATGAAATTAAAGAATTCATGGGGAATTAGCGTAGGAAAGCACTGTCATGCATGTTATGGGACTTCTCACTGTTCGGAGAGCAGCTAGCAGACAGACCTTGCCAAGTCATCTGAAAGAAATAAACTCCTCCAAAAGGAGGTGTGGCATTTAGCAGTAAGATCTTTCAAACAGTTTTACCCCCAGTTCCTTTTTCCTGGCCACAATCTGGAAAAGCCTGAGGAGGTGGTGTTGTTCGGCTTGATCCAGCTGAGCCATCAGTGCCACCAGTTCCCTCAGATGGGGGTTTATCAGCTGTGGTTGCTTCTCGTACAGAGCAGGAAGGACACGCAGCAGCATCGAGTTCCCTAGAAAGGAGCAAATGAAAGGCCAGTGACTCACTGTACCTCCATATCCCATAACGAGAGAGAGCCCTAGAAAATCAGCGCACCCCAGGAGACAGCACCTTTTAAGAATCATCAGTACCAATACAGGGAGGCATAAAACACACTGTAGAAAAATACATACTGGGCCAAGAAGACAAACAATGACCTAAATAGAACCAATCATTCCAGGTATAACAACATAGGCGTAAAAAAAAAAAAAAAAAATAACGTATTACTTACGATTTTCATTCTCAAGTACAATATCATGAGAAGACTGCTTAATGAGCTTTCAGATTTGGATGGTACTCTGTTGACTCCTAGACCAAACTAAGTGTGATTTAAATTAACAACAAAACAAAACAAAAAAAACAAAAGGAAAAAGAAGGCTAGAAAGCACATAAAAGCTATATTTCTCCTTTGTTGAGATTCAGACTTTCAAATTAAATAAGCAGCATATGGAAAGAATAGTCGGTTATTAAGAGAACTAAACATGCATGACAGTATATTTGAACATAAATAGTTAAGGATGCCATTTCCAGGAATAGAAAGGAGCCAGAGAGAGTCAACTGCAGACAGACAAAGATATGCAAAACCCTCTCTCACACATTTTCTTAAGATGTCTGTGCATAATTCAATTTGAAGCCCAGGCTCATACCAAAATATATAACTTCACATTGCTGTACATGCCTGCCTCGATATATTTAAGTTTCACTTGAGCAACATATGGAAAACATCTGCCTATTGCAGTGAGCATGGCTCCTTTTGTAAACCCTTGAAAGTCCTTATGGTCTCTTTGGATTTGGTTTCCAATAGGAACTAGCTCTCTGGCCTGCTGCTTTTTCTCCCATTTAAATCAGAACCTTATAATTTTGGAAGATAAGCAGGTCACCTCATGGATGGTAGAAAAAGGATATATGGGTCAGACTGGACCACATTGTGCTCTTGCCAGATACAGAAAACGCACCCCGAGACACTGTTAGGTCTTGCAACATCACCTCTGAGCCAAGTAACTAACATATAATTCATTGCAGGTTCAGGCAACTCTTAGTCAAGCAGCTTGTAATGATCCCTAAGGGGTCCTTATGGTTGGGAGGAGCGCCTCCATGCTGCTCAGCCAGCCACACTTCTGCATCCTATCCTGAAACATTTATTCTGCTTGAAGAATAGTTGGCTTCCAACAATTAGCCATCCTCGTCCTCTGTACAGCTGCTGCCACACTAAAGGCAAGGTTCAGACCCCACCCCTAGTCCCACGGACATGGCAAATTTCTGCCTTATTCTGTTGTATACATAAAGCACAAAGGCCAGTTGCAAAGGAAAGATATTTGCTGATGAATTACCCCAAAGACATTAGCAAGCTGTTTAGTTCTGGCCATTTTCTAGCCACATTCTTAGTGCAAATCTCTTCCTGATGTTACAAAGGAATCTACAAAAAGTGTCACCGCTTTTACAAGTGTCACTAATGTACCGTGAGATTCATGCAAAGCACCAATTCAGCCAAGGTTAGAACCAAAACAGTGATAGAATGTATTTACTTGAACTTTTCTAGACTCACATTTGAGTTTGAAATTGAAAAATTTTGTAATTGAATACACTAAAATTATTTCCTTCTCTGGATAATTTCGTGCTTAGAAAAATAAGTCCTTTCTTTGCACTTGCACACGTTTAATTTCCACTGGAAGTTTTCTGCCCATATGGAGGAGAGCCCTGAAGCTCCAGTTAAATTTCAGCAATGGTGACAATTGCAAAAGATGAAATTCCCATGTTCCTGGAAAGGCAAAATTCATTGTCTGTGAAAGTGTCAGGGGAAGGTATTTAGCAGAGGTGAATGAAAACTACCAGCTTTAAACGAGGAAATATGGCCACTGAACTGAGACATGCTATTGCCTAAGCTGGGATATCACAGATAGGAGGGTATCTGGAAACTAAGACTAATTATTCAATCTGAGAAAATAACCATTTTAAGTATCAGCTGTATTAGAGGAGCGATGTCATTTGACATGACACATCATGATGGATTGCAGCCACGAAACTACT
Source organism: Arenaria interpres (assembly GCA_013399435.1). NCBI lineage: Eukaryota > Metazoa > Chordata > Aves > Charadriiformes > Scolopacidae > Arenaria > Arenaria interpres. The sequence goes on from VXAK01020999.1 coordinate 189,088, forward strand.
CTGGACAAAAATACTTTGTACAAGCTCAAATTTGGGCAGTTTCCTACAGCAAGTACTGCGGGGTTTACATTCACTAACCAAGATAAATGGAAAACAAAGGCAATTTAGAATCAACCCTATCGCTTTGGAGTTATATTTAAGTGACCTCACTGATGTGGAATTGCTTTTAATTGAATAACCTGTGTATACAAACTCGTAAACAATCCAAGCAGATAGCACAGTTTGTGTCTTTTCTTCATATAACTTAAGAAAGGTCATGAAGCACAAGTCAATTTGCTATTTTCTTGTATTTTCATGTTTCGAGTTAGCTCTGAGTACCTCTTGCCATTTGTTTGTCACACCTTTTCAGTTTCTAAGGGAATTTACGCACATGCAGCTCACTAGCCTTTTGATTCTCAGAGCTTGGACGCTCAGAGGCAATATTGTGCCCCCTCCCAAGTAATTAACTTTTTTTAAATCTTGCTTCAACTATCTCAGTCTAAACAAAGCGCCTGAAAAGTATGTTTGCTGTCTGAGAATGGAAAAACATTACACTCAGTTCTTAATTACCTTCTTTCCTTCTTCCTTCCCCTACCACCCTTACCTCCAGTACTTTTCCAGATTAGATTTTCTCAGACTTTCCAAGCAGACCACACACTGGGAATTATGCAATTCAGGCAGAGTCTAACGTACAGTTGGGGACACTCGATGGCTTTGCACTGCTGGCTGCGAGTCAGGCAGGGAGGAGGCACGTATGGCAGGGGCAGACCCAGCCACAGGCTGTGATGGTGCCAGCCTGCCCCAGCTGTCCCCAGACCATGCCCCGGGCACGCTTTGGCTGTACTCCCTGCACACATGGATTGCAAAGGTTGCCCTGTGCTTGGTCTCTGCTCTGCCCAACCCAAAGAGCTTGGATACAAAAAAAAAAAAAAGGGAAAAAAAAGGACCCTGTTAGCACACCGCAAACAGAAGGAGCTCTTGAAACTGTACGGTGGTGTTTTGACATTCACACATGATATTCATACACCCTCCTTTCAGGTAGTTGTAGAGAGCAATAAGGTCTCCCCTTCAGCCTCCTTTTCTCCAGACTGAACAACCCCAGCTGCCTCAGCCACTTCTCATGAGACTTCTGCTCCAGAGCCCTCACGAACATCATTGCCCTTCTCTGGATGCACTCCAGCACCTCAATGTCTTTCTTGTAGTGAGGGGCCCAAAACTGAACACAGTACTTGAGGTAGTTCCTTACCAGTGCCGGCTACAGAGGGATGATCACTGCCCTAGTCCTGCTGGCGACACTGTTCTGACACATTCCAGGATGCCGTTGACCACCTTGCCCACCTGGGCACACTGCTGGCTGATACCTTTGGCCGACAGTCGACCAACACGCCCAGGTCCTTTTCTGCCGGGCAGCTCTCCAGCCACTCTGCCCCAGGGCTGTAGCATTCATGGGGTTGTTGTGACCCAAGTGCAGGACCTGGCCCTTGGCCTTGCTGAACCTCATCCCATTGGCCTCAGCCCATTGATGCAGCCTGTCCAGATCCCTCTCTAGAGCCTTCCTACTCTTCAAGCAGATCAACACTCCCACCCAACTTGGTATCATCTGTGAACTTACTGAGGGTGCACTCGATCCCCTTGTCCAGGTCATCGACAGATTAAACAGAACCAGCCCCAGTACTGAGCCCTGGGGAACACCATTTGTGATTGGCTGCCAACTGGATTTACCTCCATTCACCTCCACTCTTTGGGACCAGCCAGCCAGCCAGTTTTTTACCCAGTGAATAGCACATTACGGTGGCCAGCAGCCCAGGTACCCCAGGCTTCCAGAAGCAAGGCTGGGAACTGGGAGGCATTTGGTGCAGCAGCAGCAGCAGACTCCCAGAGGGCTGCCCTGGGGTGCAAGAAGCTCCAGCCTTACCTGCCTCCTCAGCAGAAGATGACACCTGCACAGTGCCTCCCAGTCCCTGCTGTAGGACGGGGCTACCTCATGCAGTCACATCTCCCACTCATGGCCCTGTTGTTGGAGCAGAATGAGCAAGAACAGCAGCACAGAGCCCTCTTTACTCCCGCGTACAGCGGCAAAGGGCTAAACCAGAGACTCAAACGGAGAGGGAACGCAGATTGCAAGTTAGATGCAATTACATGGGGTTTTTTTCTGCTACTGTCCGAATATTTTGTAGCCGATACATAGTTTGTACCATATTACCCCTAATCTCACCTAATCAATGCATCTCTGAAATAATTAGTGGCTCATCAAACTGATAAGCTTTCCAGAATTTAAAACAGATTAATACTTAGCACTAGGTTAATGTCTAATCCAAGCGTGCCTTGCTTTGTTTTTTCAAAGTTAACAGAAACAACTCTAATCACACAGCTACTAATTTACATGCTCCCAAAACAAGATTCTAACAATAACGTATTAGCCACATAGTTATGATATTGCTATTGATAATTAGGGCTAGAAAAGTAAAACTCTAACAAGCTGTCTTTATGAGTTCTCCTTTATTGCTTAAAGCAGTAAACTGTCAGTATATAATAGAAGTTTTTATACATAACTATCAAAAACGCCACAATACTTAGGTTAAACCATACACGTGTATCCAAACTAACTCCAGGTATGCTTATTTTTCTACCAATCCCCTCCAGAGCCCTGGCACGTACCAACTACAAAATGAGTTTGCAGAGAACACTTTCCTTTCCACAAAGAGCACAAAATAACATAACCTATGGGGCCACTGCTTGTCGGCAGTGATTTCATCCCCCCTCTTTCACCCTCCCATCGCTGCACGTTGCAGCAATCTGCTCTCAGAGGGGAAGCGGCCGCTCGCAAGAGCAGTTTTCCCCATTTCTTCCCCTCCGCGAGTCAGTACGTCTCCCCCCAGCGCAAACCTGGAAGGCTGGAATTGAACAAGCTGCACGCCCCCTTCTCCTCCCGGCCAAAACCAACAGTCAGAAGTGCTCTTATTACAACACTGGCACTAGCATCGCTCATTCATTCAAGCCGAGGCGCTCAGAGCATTTATTAGGGGCTCGCTGCGTCTCACTCGCAGTCTCGTCTCTGCTGAAGTCTGAGTTAGACTCTAGCTCCAGACAGCCCTGCTATTTTCAGGAAGCAGCTACAGAATGCAGCCCCAAGAAATACTTTCTCTGCTTACGCTCTTCTGTGTTTTCAGGGCTTCTGTTTCTGTTCTGGATGAAGATGACGACTATGATCTCATGTATGTGAATCTGGATAATGAGATTGAAGGTCCGGTTCTCGGTACTGAGGAAAGTAAGTAGATTTATACTAAATTTGCACATTCTTTGTTGCTTAGCTCTTGTAACAGTTATTATTACAAACATAATATATTTTTTTTCCAGAGGAAGAAGCATGTGCTTGTACCAGCTGATTATTATGGGCAGCAAATGCTAAAGCACTTGGATGCCATGTCTTGTAATTGCTTTATACTCTTTATTTTTCAATTTTTCTGCAAAAGACCACTGATGACCCTTAGTTTTAGAATTGCTGTAATACACACTACTCTACTTTTCTGTTTTGATATAGAAGGAAACACACTGACAGCATAAAGCGTGGAAATCTTGCACAGAACCAGATTTTGTCCTTTTGTTTAAAAATGTAAGTACAAAGAAATAGCAACATCTGTATCTTCCATTCCAGCTGTTTCATGCGACTGCCAGAGAGAGCACACCGAGTGGGACAAGCTCTTCATCATGCTTGAGAACTCGCAGATGAAAGAGAACATGATGCTGCAGGCGATGGATGAGATGCTGAAGGTGGACCTGCAGACCCTGAAAGCAGAGCTGAGCCAGCTCACCACCAACCTCGCAGGCACCTTTGCCCCCAAGGTTGAGAAAGTCACCTCCCACATTGCTTCAGAGGTAGAGCAGGCACTTGTGAGGAACAGTGACCAAATTGAAGAAGCCAAGAGGCTTCATGAGTCTGAGCAAGGAAAGGTTCTTGAGCAAGTTATGCTGCTGAGCCACAATGTGTCCATCCGGCTGGGGCAGCTGGAGAGCGCTTGGCTGAGGAAGTCTGAAGCAGAGGCTCAGGAGACAGCTTTTCAGCAGGATAAATTCAGTCCCACCAGAGGAGACAATCTCATTTTGAACTCTCTGTGGAAAGAGCTACAGCAAACCAGAGCTGAACTGAAGGCATCGCAGAAATGGGCAGCTCAGCACCTACTGCCTGCAGGTAAGTCCACGTGCGCTGTGCTTTACCAGAGAGTTCTCTCTGGTGGGCCTGTCCAAACAGACCTCCTATAAACAATCCTTTTAAACACCTTCCTCTGCATGACTCCAAAGCAATCTTATGAGCAGCACAGCAGCTTTGAGCTGCTTGTACATACAGGGAGGAAACCCACTACCTCTTCTCAAAAAAGAGGTACTGAGCTTTTCAAACGTGGGATCAAAGAAGGATTTAATCAAAGTCCTTACACAGGGTAAAGCAGCCACTCAATTAGGATCCCACCTCCTGCAGGCTCTCCCAGATCAAAACAGTTATCAGAGAACAACAAACATATTTTAAACATACAAATTACATTCTCTCACCTTTTACCTTCTCAGCTGGTAACTCCTACACAAATGCACTAGTCACTGACCTCTCCTGTTCTCTTCATGCATGTACCCACTCCTTCCTCTTCCTAAACTAAGTGCTGTCTCTGTCTCACCAACTCCAACTGCCCAAGAGCAGAGCTAGATCTGAGGACACCACACTGATGTCAATGAGCTAAGCACGCTTCCCGCAGCAGGGAGAGCACATTCACCGCATGCAACTGTCAGGGCAGAATATTTCCTCAAGCATGGAAAAATTAATAACACTGTGGTATTTTGGGGGTTTTTATTTTCCCTTCCAAAACATTTACAGCAGTCAGCAAGCAAGGTGGCCATAGAAAGATGAGCTCATATCTCAAATTTAATGACAAGAAGGAATAAATTTCAAGACAAGAGGAAATGGCCTCAAGTTGCGCCAAGGGAGGGTTAGATTGGATATTAGGAAAAATTTCTTCACTGAAAGGGTTATCAAATGTTGGAACAGGCTGCCCAGGGAGGTGGTTGAGTCACCATCCCTGGAGGTAATTAAAAGACAGGTAGATGTGGTGCTGAGGGACATTGTTTAGAGGTAACTTGGCAGTACTGGGTTAACAGTTGGACTTGGTGACCTTAAAGGTCTCTTCCAATCGAAACAATTCTGAATTTCATGTCAGTTTTTCTGTGCACTGTATTACGACACCCAAAAATCAGCTACAGCAACTTAGTATGGCAGAGCAGACCCCCATCTATTTAAAATGTGGGTGCAAAATTGCTACACGCACAACAGAACTATGTGGAACACAACTCTGCCTACCAGATAGCTATCACTGCACGTCTTCAATGAGCGTATTTTCCACAAATCTAAGTTACTGCAGCTTAAAAACCCCACGGAAACCTACACTCATGGAACCCCGTGGGTGTGTGCGAATAGGCAGTTACACCAGGCCTCGCCAGCAACCCTTCACATCACTCCCCTTACACAGGTGAGCAAGAGCGAGCGCTTCTTGTAATGGCTCACGCAAAGGCAACAACTTACAGAAGCCTATTATAACACAGACACAGCATAACAATAGTTTACACTGAAGTATTTACCAATCAAACACGAATCTATCCTTTCATATAGGGCACGGATTCAGCTTTGTAAGTAAATTGCCTTTACTCCATTTATCACAACACTTCAGTAATCTTTGTGTGCTGGGAGTAGATCTTACAGATCTTACAGCATATTCCGTTTTGTTTTTTTTTCCCCAAACACATGAATCTTGCCTTCCAGAAAGCATGATCTCATACTTTATCTCGCTCCTGTAACATGGCCAGTCCCTCAATCAGCTACTCTGCACTAGGTGAGAATAAAAAACTCAATCAGCATTAAGGATCTCAGTCTCATCAGTGAAAATTCTGATTATTTCCACAGGTTCCTACCTGGTTTTACATAAAATGTTCTTATTTTTTAATTTAAATGATACATTTTAAGTACTTCCAGAGTCTTTCTCTGGAAATTTTTTTCCACGGGAATTTTTAGCAACTGACTTTAATTTCTCACATCTTGAGTTACTGCCAGCCATACTCTTGAGGGATTTTCTAATCACACTTTTTGTTCTTCAGTGAGGCTGTTTTTAATTTTGTTTAGGCCTTGATAATATAGCCTGAAAGCTTGCAAATTAAAAGCTTTTTCACAATATAGCATTCCTAAGTAGCATTTTAAGGAGTATCCCCAACAGTTGCTCACTGCTCCTGCTCAAAGGGGCCAATGAAGAAATGTAAAATGTGCTCAACCTTGAAAGGAAGCAGCCTGTGAAATAACACAGCAGCGCAATCCTGGAGGACACAAAGAGTCCTTCATTCACTGAAGCAGAAATTTCCACACACGTTTTAGACATTTTAGATCCTCTAGCTTGTTTAAACAGGAAATGAACCAGCTTAATTGTAGAAGGGGGCTGGTTTTTCCCCTATTTTGCTTAGAATATTAAGTTATATACAACTAGAGAACAGCACATAGAATACCAAAAATGGCTTGGATTTAGTGGTCAACAGTTACTTCTCTGAGTTTCATAAATTTCTGTTAGTGCTTTTAACTAATCTGATTTCTAATATCAACATATTGATTAATTTGGGATGAGAGATGAACTGGTTTAAAAATATCATTCTTCTTCTACATTTCCCATGGTTAACCAGGCCACATGAAAGTTAGTGACCAATAGCCTTAAAGGCAGGGTCAGAAAAGGAAGTCATTATAATAGCTAAATAAATAAATACATCTCACCACACTTCTGCCAATGCTCCCTGTGCCCGCTCTTCAGTAGCCCCTGACCCCTTCTCCTCTGCTGCCCAGTTATCCATGGGACAACCGCAGGACGCTAACTGCTGGTGGCACAGCTGCTCTGTTCCCCCAGCATCAGCCTCACACTACCGCCCCAGGAACAGTATGGAATCTAAACCTGCTGTTTGATAGATCACTGAACCCATCCCCTCACCATACTGTTGCTGTTTGCATCACTCCATACTGGAAAAGAATATGAAGGCTAAAACAAGACCTAAATGAAACGGAGAGAGGACTACCCAACACAATTACCTAATGTAGAGTGCTAATTTCTCTTGGTGACCCAGCAAAAGAGAAGCTTACCTAGGAGTCACATCACAGCAGAAAGCGCTTGCCGCACATAGACCCTTGGGGAAGCCCAGCTTCCCAAGGCAAGCACCAGGGCAGATGGGCAGCATTAAACCTAAATGTCACTTTGCACAGCACAGGCCTGTACAATATACTACTTTTTCAGTGAGGGAAGAGCCAAACCTTATTCCTGCAGCCTCATTAGCCCCTAGACCCATTCCCATAGCATTAGGCAAATTCACCCATCAGATCTGACAGCTTCTCCAAGGCATCCTACATCCCATGGGATGAGCTGAGCTCTCAGATTCCTTTGAGAAGCCCATTAGTGAGCATATGTCAAGGGTCCTAACTGTGCATGTACAAATAGACCAGTTTTTATTTACCTAACCGTCTTTCTAACTTTTTCAGGGTGTGAAACAGCAATTCTGTTCCCCATGCGTTCAAAAAAGATATTTGGGAGTGTTCACCCAACTGCTGGAATGACCCTTCACTCCTTTACTGCTTGCATCTGGGTGAAGGTGACTGAGGCTTTGGACAAAACTATTGTCTTCTCCTATGGAACCAAGTTCAATCCATATGAAATCCAGCTTTATCTCAGCCGGGAGTCTGTAGTGCTTGTTGTTGGCGGTGACCAGCACAAGCTAGCTGTCAAAAATGTAGTTGTTCCTGGGAAGTGGATCCATCTCTGCGGTGCCTGGAGCTCAGAAAACGGATCCGCATCTCTGTGGGTGAAGGGAGAGCTTGCAGCTGCGGCCTCAGACATTGCTGACGCTCATACCATTCCAGACGGAGGGATTTTGCAGATTGGTCAAGAAAAGAATGGCTGCTGTATTGGAGGTGGATTTGACGAATCTTTAGCCTTCTCTGGAAAATTAACTGGCTTTAACATGTGGGACAGAGTGCTCAGTGCCAAAGAGATTGCAGCACAGACTGGAGAAGATGCATGCAGCATCAGGGGCAACATCATTGGGTGGGGAGTCACAGAAGTTTTGCCATACGGAGGAGCCCAGTATGTTTCTTAAATTCTGGCCAGGCAGTTTCTGAAGCAGAGAATGTATTTCATGAAAAGCAATACGTACCAATATGTACAAGTAAACAGAGCCGTAGGAGCCAGTGTCTTCTTGAATTCCCAAGAAAGATTAGCATTGCAAGTTTACAAAATGAGGTACTGTGGAGATGGGATTTGATCTCTGCCTGCTGTTTTGGCAAAACACTGAAAAACAACACATCAAGGCATGACATTGAAAAAGCTGTTCCTGAGGTCAGGCGACTGCTGTCTCTCTAGCGTAGTGGGTTTTGATGTACGAGTGCCACTGTGGACATTTTTGAACTGAGCGGTGCTCCTGGCATCCCTGCTGAAACAAACACACTGGGTACCCAGCTGACCAGTCTCCAGAACACGCATGAGGCTGCACATCTTCCCGGCTCCTCCAGTCATTGGCTTTTATAGCTCTGATGTGAATTTTACAGAGGAACCACATAAGCCAAGAAATGTGTTGTTTATTAATCGTTGTTAGTAATTTGTAGACTATAACAAAACTAGCTCCTTGTTTAAACATTATTTATGCCACGAGTTGTCCTAACATATAAAAGTAATATTCCCCATCATAATCTGATGTTACATTTGGAGAAAATGCAGCTGTATTATATTGTAAATTGAATTTGTATTAATTTTATTGAAATTATTTTTGTAAAGTTGTTCTGTAAATAAAGATACTTTACTAAACTAAAACTTTCCACACTTCTCATGAACTGAAACTCTGAAAGTAAGTACCAAATTGGAATTTTTCCATGTTTTGAACCACACAATTTTAGCTGCTAATAGGAAAAAAACATAAATATCAACATCTCATACAGAGGACAAAATCCAAGCATTAGCCAGAGGTGGCATTAAAGGCTCATCATGATAGCAATCCCTCTTGTGAACGCTGCTATGTGAAAAGATCTGCTACTGTAGGAGCTTTCCCACATGAGCATGGTGGATTGTACAGAAGAGGCGCTTTGACATGCTGACACACACACAGTGACCCGAGGCTGTACTAGCACGGCACTCAGAGGCTGAAGGAAGGATTGGTTTTGAGATATCCTCAAATAAACACCAGTCAGTACCCTGTGGCATAATGTTGGCCATCCAAGAAGGATATACTCAGTTTTAAGATACATTTAAATATCCAAAGTAACCAAGTTGTTTGATGCTAACAGGAGGTTTGCACAAGGCAGAACTGATGGCAGCAGCTTTCTTCTCTCACGTTCGCAAGCTTACCCAACATCCAAAAAAACATAGGGCTGGATACATTGCATAAGAAGCAGATGCAGAGAGCCAAGACGCTGGCGGTGGTTTGCGTGTAGAAAACAGAGCAGAAGTAGACAATGATAAATGGTTATTCTCTGGGTATGTAGCCATTTATGACAAGAACAATTATTCACTACCTGTTGAAGCCTCTGAACAAGTTATCGTGGAGAATGTCTTTATTCAAAGCAATTCTTATTTCCGCTGGAAGCAGCCCACCCTTCTACTCTATTCACATGTTTCTTTTTCTCATTCTCTACAGATGTCCTAAGACTGCACTCTGAAAAGTTTCTTGACATGTTGCCGCTATGCTTATTTCTGAATACGATGCAGCTACCAGATCCCTCCTTCCACAGTATAAAAGTAGTAAGAAAAAAATATGACAAGGTAATTTCCACTTTATTGTGCCATTCAAGGGGGTTGTGCTTCATACCTGAAGTTATATGATCTGCTCCAAAGTCTTGCCAACACTGTTCATTTAAGATAAAAATAACTGCTCCAATTGCTGGAATTTCTCCTATATACCTTGCAATAAAAATGTATCTAAATTATAAATACTTACTACTAAGTATGGCAAAAGCTCCTTACTGAATAATAGGTGCAAATAACCTTAACTACAAAACAATGAAAATTATCTCTGTTCATCTGCTGTCAGCCAGAAAACAGACCTTCAGAGTTAAGAAAAAACACTTGAGGTCCCAACATTGCGCAAGGGCAAAACCACTCTCAAATCCTCTTTCCACACAGTGCCCTCCATTAAACAAAAACAAATATCCATGAGACACAGCAGAAAAAGAAAAATCCTCAAAAAGATTACCACAAGTCCTTTCTGGCTGCTTTTCTTGCTGTACCTCATACCTGAAATGCTTTGTCTTGGAAGTAGCCTTCTCCTATCTCTATTCTGGTTTGGCAGATGACCAGATGCAAACCCAGTCCTTTCATTCTCACTGACTCAGCTGGAAAACTGTCCTCTTTCCAATTGCTTTGCTCTTCCTTTATCACCTCTGTGGGCTTGCAAAGCTCTCCCACTGTCTAGTCCCCTCCTGCCCAGCATCACAAGTCACCTCCATCAGCATGCTTCTCTCTTCCCTTCCTAGTTTAACTATATTTTTCTTTGTTGACAGCTACTTTGCCTGTTTGGAAAACTCCACACCAAGTGAATATTATTTTGGGGGAGTTTGAGCTCCAAATATGGAAAACCCACTGTGACCCTGCTCTTGCACTACAAATGTAGAAATGAAGGAGCAAGCGCAAGACATGCACACCTGGAGTAAGTTGCCAAGCCCAGTTCTGCCCTCTAACAAGCCTCTCCTGAATGCAAGATCCATCTCTGGAAGGTGGAACAGCCGTGGGACTCTCAGGTGATGGCAACGACTGCAGGGTAGTTTTGCTGCTGTCCCCTGGAAAGGGGAATAAATCTGTCTGATCCCTTACGCTGATGGAAGGTGTCAGTGCAGGGCCTGTCAGCATCACAAATGTACAGACATTTGCATGTTTAGAAGCTGAGTTCATACTAACTGGAACACAGTAGTTAAACACTCTTTCTAAAGAGCTCTTTTTTAGCTAATAAGATAAGAAACTGATTATGCAGCCAAACAGTTGCCCCAAGTAATCAAAAACTTCAGTTAGCTCTCAAACACTGGCAGGCAACTGGCCAAAGTCTACTATCAGACTCAATGGTGCCATGAGGCTGAGCCCTGTCTGTGCAGCACCAGAACAAGGCCCTTTGTCTCCGCGCTGCTTTGTAAATCCATCCTTAGCAGCTTATCCTCCTGCTTCCCTTCTCCCTTCAGCAAACACTCAGTCTCTAAGTGCGGTTCTTAGGCTGATGCAAACCAACCTTTTCATGCCTGAAATACGAATTATGTACAGTGCAATTAAGCCACTATGCTAAACAAAGCACTTTGCCTATTCAGAGTGCCCTCTTCCAGTCTGGAATTTCCAAACCTGATGTCCACAGCAACATCTGCTGGTAGAATAACATAAATACACAAAAAAGAGCAGGAACAGTCACGACAAAACCTTCAAGTGTGGGTGTTAACCACTTTTCCTAACCCTATGACTACACCAAAAAACCTGTTTTACTTTATTTCTTTCTGTTAATAGTACTATATTACAAGTGGCAACGCACAACATTAACTCATAAATACTAATGTCACAAGTCTTAAAAGAATTATCCATGTGGTTTTGTAAGTTGTTAGCAATATTCTGTTCTTGAACTCTACTCAATTAGTATTATCATACAGCTCAAATATTTATCACACATTTGTCCTTAAACAAAGGAGACAGAAATATGCAAACCCTTACCATAATGTCTTAACATCAAAATTACTTTCTCAGCTTAGCCATTCCTCTCTCTAAAAATAACCACACTCCATTTATATTTTTTAATAATTACAGAATACACACATATATTTTGTGGGCTTAACATTTTCATAATAAGTTTCTTGGAATAATTATACAGCTATTGCTACTTATTGCTATTATCCATACTTGGAAAAAAAAAAAACCCCACAAATAACAAACCACCAGTGATTTTACTACTGCAGAAGCACTGTATTGCAACAAATACTGTGAACTTTACTACTTCAACTAAATTAGACTTCCTTTTGCAGAGGTATGAATAATTTTGGCTTTTTAAACCACAAAAGCAAAATGTCCAGAGTTTAGCAATGATATTCTATGCAAAGTTAATAATATAGGCAAAATTAAAGAACCACTACAAAGCTTTTATATCTTACATCTGACTATTTTGCCACAGAATGGGATTAATTTCATCCCCATTTGTATCTTGGAGTATTGCCAATGACATTAATAGAAAGGATAAGAGCCCAGTAACTAGTGTCTCATATCATAGCTTATAATTTGAAGTCCATTAGTACAGTATATTAACATGTACAGATGTATTTCCTGCCCTACGGGTCATTCAATTTGTAATGAAATTTCCATAGTCAACAATGTTCAGAAAATTCACATATTCTTGAAAGGTCTGTTATTAGATTGCATCGAACAAGTTTTATCACGTTTATAGGTACATCCATATGTATGCTTTATACATACATGCTTCATGCATGTTTTTACATATAATGTGTTTGCATATATGGCTAATACAGCCTAATTTAACGGTGGGCATTTTGCAGGATTAAACCCAAAACTTCAGTGTGTTCATACCTTGAAGGACACTTTTGACAATGGTGTCTGTGTGATCAGCCAGCAGATCCACTTTAGCGATTGCAGCCAAGGATAGATAACTTGACATATTTCTGCAAAGTTCCTTATTGCCCCTCTGAAGAAATCTCACCGCCACTGGGACAGCTAAGGCCATTACTGGAGGTCGATTGTAATTCTGTGAACACATGAAAAACCACTGAAAAATAAGCAGCTGAAAAAAATGATTAAAATAAAGTCTCATGCTGATCAGAGTGGAAAAACAAAAATCAAAACAACTGGGGAAAAAAGCAAAGCACATCAAGAAAGGTTATGTTTTGGTAACACCATTGAAGGCAGACTTCAAAGAAAGAGTAAGAAAATTTAAAAGTACTGAAAGAGGAGATGCTAATAACACACCTATATTTGTCTTCTACAAGAGGAGAAAACATGATATTAAGCACACTAGCTAAATGTTAATTGCTGCTGTAACATTTCTAACAAGACATCTTGCATTTGGTGGTCTCAGAAAAGACCGCAGAAGCTGTATCCATCATCCACACAGAGTAGGTAATTTTCATCCCAAAGCGTAGGAAACACCTCAGAGCAGTCATTCGTGCTGTTGGCTGGTAGATATTGCTCCCTGCAGTCAGAGACACGTTCCTGACTCTTGGTCCTCCATCCCAGCAACCTGCCCCACTCTGACAGGGCTGAGTGACAGAGCCCTGGAACAGGCTGCCCAGGGAGGTCATGGAGTCCCCTTCTTTGGAGATTTTTCAAGACCCGCCTGGATGCAGCCCTGAGTAACATGCTCTAGCTCTGGACAATCCTGCTTCGGCAGGGGAGTTGGACTAGATGATCTCTATGGTCCCTTCCAACTCCAAAAAAATTCAGTGAAATTCAGTGATGTCCAGCCCCAAGCAGGATAGCCCAATGCGCAGGCGCAGAGTCAAGGCTCAGGAAAGCTTAATTTCAAGCACAGGTAAATCTTCCCCAGCACTAGTCACAGCTTCCCTCATCTACACCGAAGTGTGTTTTGTTCTATCTTTGTGCTGGCAGAGACCACATGAAGAAAAGACTACTCTATTCCCACAGCAGGATCTCATGCTAAGCCACTGGGACTAAATCAAAGGCGAATTGGTCAAACGAGGAAAAGAGTATGCATGAGTACTGGGACACTTGCTCACAGGGTAATAGCTTTAGTATTAATCATCAATTTTTCTCTAATATAATTTAGATTTCCTTTATGTCCCTGCTCATGGCAGGGAGATTGAACCAGATGACCTTTAAAGGTCCATTCCAACCCAAACTATTCTATGATTCTTAAACTTCAGTCAATTTCTCTGAACATCAGGATCAACTGAAATTTTTCAAGACGGCTAACTTCTGTGCTGAAAATGTCACTAAGATTTAGTGATCTCAGGGGTATCTGAACACACAGTTAAGTTTTGACATTAAGATCAGAAAAGGTTCTCTGCAACTATTTGTACATGTGAAACTGTGTGGACACACTATATACATATATTGCCCGATAAGTTCCCATACGTAACTGCCCTTGAAACAAGTAGGATATGTTTATGCATAACTGAAGACCTACATCTTCTGGAGCCTCCTTAATCAGTGCTTTTCTCTCATCTTCACTCAGTTGTGAATATCTCTTTGAAACTGGAGTACATCACTGTTTTTGAAAATAATCCTGCAATATGATTATATTTAATTAGCATCTGAAATCACAGGCAATCACTGGAACCCAGATGTTTCGGAAAGCAACAAAACAGTGCAAAAAAAAGGCAGACCAGACTTAACACATGCTCATTCTGGAGCAGCACTAAAAAAATAAATTTAGACCTGAAAAAAAAAACAGATCTGTTGTTCCACATACCCTACTAGGTTGCCTCCTAGGCCAGCTCTGCCTCCATCAGCAGTAACTGCCTTTGCCATTAGCCTCACGGAGAGCAGGACTGACCCTAATTATGACTGCATTGTGCTATTCAACCAACGCACAAGAGCCAAGTTTAAATGGCTATGAGGATTTTTCCTTGTAACAGAGACCTTCCAAGCAGTGGAGTGCTGCAGCCACTCCAGGACAGTGCCTTTCTGCCAGCCCCCAAGGAAGAATGGGCTGCAGCAACTCCTAAGTGCCAAGATGGCTCATCATGGCCACTGCCATATGACCAAAACCCACGTCTTTAATGCAAAAAGCCCTTAAAACAAGTAGAGCTTTATGCACCAGCATGTTTAAATCATCATAATGCCTCATTATACTTGGCTGAGAGCTGAGAGGCACTACTGAGCAGGAGCCAAATTCTGCCTCCAAATTATACTTTGGGACTCCACACAGAAAGAATGGGATGATAAGGTTTGGCCCTCTGACTGTGCTTTAAAAGATCTAAGAAAATTCCAAAGAACAACTTTATTTTTTTTCCTACAATAAAGATAAAATACTTAGTTAAGAAAAGGTTTGAATTCAGATGGAAGAAAGATTTCATTTGTTCCATTACAAGTATCAGGGCATGAATGCACACTTACGAAAATGTGAAGGTGACAATGAGAAACAGATTTCAATTATATGATAGAGTGATGTTTGCAAACCTAGGGGACCTCCCTGCTGCTAATATCAACAGAAACATGCTGTGAGATTCAACCCAGCTGTCAGATATTCATTACTACTTCAACTATCCCTCACGTATTGTATAAAAAACTCATTTTATGCCCTCTTTTTTTATATGAAAAGGAACTTGCTGATCATAGTGCTGTTTCAGGGAGCAGTAAATGCATTTTCATAACTTTCTCATTTAATTTCAACGAACTCCTTTCTTGAAGTAGTCTGCAACACAGTGCAATCCCTAAAACATTTGGATATGAGCTAGCTTGACTTAGGCACACAGTTGCCAACAGCACAAACTGAAAGCTTTGACAAGCCATTGCATTCTTTAGTGTTCTCATGAAAAATCATTTCTAAAGTACCACAAAGACAAGATATGATTTTACAGTGTAAGATTTCTTGTCTGGAAAGTTTAAACTGTGCTCCTACCGGTATCCAAATCCAGTTACTGTGTCACCTCCATGGACAAAAGACAGAAGAGGACATTAGGCAACAGCTTCAGGAACGCATTGGCTGTCACAAAGTGCAGTGCCTGCCAAAGCCTGTCATTCACAGAGACAAGCAGATGGGACACAACCCCCTGATACACCACTGACCTTCATTGGACATTTTGCTGTGCCCTGCACTGGGGCGCAGTTTATGGATCACGGTGGAGGACTGCCAGCGCAGTGCAGAATCTGTCTTCCAAAGCCTCATCCACAGTCTTGACGAAATGTCTGGCTAGAATAAGCCTCTATGCTTCCCCAACCAAAATCAACAAGAACCTGGGCTTCAGAATAGGAGATTTTCCCCTTTCTTTAATATTTTGCTATAACACACTTTTTTTGTGCATCTTCAGAGTGACAGACCAGGGGTAAACACAGAACTAACCATTGTAAAGTAAAATTTCGTTGATGCAAATTCAGCATTGATGTTTTGGGTTTGAGTTTCTTTGTTTCCTTTGGACTTTAAACACTTTCAGCCAAACTAGACAAGGAATGTCAATGACCCTATGGACAACATATTCTACAAGGGGCTAAGCAGTACCTTTCATGGGACAGTGATGTACTTGTGACATCATCACTAGAATTTTTATAATGAAAGAACAAAAAAAACCCCACATCTAATTTAAGAGGCAAAGGTAAACATGCTCTAACACGCTCTAGGCAATCGTGCTTCAGGAGGGGAGTTGGACTAGATGATCTCTATGGTTCCTTCCAACTCCAAAAAATTCAGTGAAATTCAGTAAAGAAAGCAACTATGAAACAGCAGACACACTGCAAACATCCCAGAGCAGTCTGCCTAGAAAGGCGCTTCATAGCAACTGTTTCTCCATCTGACATGGAGCTGGTCCCCATGAATTGTACCCACAGCTGAAACTCTGGAAACAACCCTGATTTCTGCTTCCAGTCAGATACCTGTGCACACAGGTTTCTCTGTGACTCTCTCCAGTGTATTATACTCCTTTCCCAACAAAGAATGATATTGCCTGCAGTCCTGGCTAAACAAAAAAAGCCAAACTCACTCAAAACCCACAAATGAATGAACCAAAAAAAACCCAAAAAACACAACACACCACAACCCCAAACTCACCCTGATTTAATACCAGATTCCCCCTTTAAATGGCTTTTCACCCTCAGCTTATTTTCTTACAAAGCCTTGGAATAGCCCATTCCTATCCCCAAAAGGCTGCTATATACTAAGATGTTGTCTATTTAGTCCTACATTCACAGGGAGTGATAGTTCATATATTACTATGTTTAAATAGGACCCAATTTCAGCTGTTTTTTTGGCAAATGTTTTTGGGACCTAAATACCTTTTTGATCTTGCTGTTGCTACCTCCAACATTTAGTAAAATATTCTAAGAAATTATTCCAATACTCCTGGCCAGAGCATAACTTCTTTCTAGTCCTTTATTTAGAGTAGTAGCAGTTAGGTTTTAGTTCAGAAGTCAGTTTTCTGTGTTGTATCTGAATTCAGCTTTTACCATGAAAATGTTGAGGGAGAACCTCCTCACTGACAGCATATCCAATGACCTACATTTCATGTCATTAAAATCTCTTTGGCATTTTGCTGCCTTCCAGAACAAGTCAAAAGAATAACCTCCTCCCTAATATTAAGTGCTTTCAAATGAATCTTTCTGTAAACACAGAAAGTTATAGTCCTGTGTCTCCCCCTTTAATACTTACATAAAATGCAAGTACTTAGAGTTAATGGAGAACTAATGAAATCTGGCACTAAACAGTCAAGACACTTCTAAAGATAAGGAAGCTACCAAAACTTTTGATTCACTGCAATGGATGCCATATACATGTACTTATATATATTAACATTCGGGGTCACATTCTTGTTCTTAAACAAATGCAACCACTCCCATGCACCCTCAGAAAACATGAAGTACAACTGCATTTTAAAAGATAAAACCCAATAGCCAATGAATGCATTACACTCCCTTGCTTTCAGTTGAGTCTTACCTGCAAGATACAGCTCATGATGTCAGATGCAATTTTTGCGTGTGGTGTGTCCTCATCTTTTCCTGAGGGTTTCAGGTTGTGCTCTAGACACGACTCCCAGAGAGCCACGAGGGCTTTCCCATGCTTTTCTATGGACGCCGTCTCCCTGATGGCAGTGGTGATGCGAGTGATGCAGATCTCCACCACAGCCTGGTCATTGTCGTTGGTTTGGTAGTCCTGGTTTAAACAAAAGACTCATTTGCCAATGAATGCCCATCCATTTCAAGGACCCCACAAAATTAGCCTGAAGACATGAAGTTTTTGTAACTGTCCAGTGTCTATTTTCTCATTTCAACCTTTGTAATGAACATTTAGTGTGATTAAACACAGAAGTTAGTCATCTCAGAGACAATTCACTGGTTTAGGTCTCAATTCTCATTATTGTAAAGGTACGGATTATGTTATCAAATCATTTTTAGTAGTCTGTCTTGAAGCATGGCCTTCTTGACAAGGGATTACAGCCGCACACCTTAGAACCACTTACACAGGCCTCTTCTCCCATAACCATCCTAACTGGAATTGTTATACCCACAACATATATAGAGCCAGATGTGGGATCCCAAATATTTCACATCATGTCCAGTCCCTGGTGTAAACACAGTTAGTTTCAATCAGTATCAATGTAACATGAATAAAAGTTAATTAAATAGGCTTTATCCCAAAATCCTGTAATTCCCCATAATCACAGACACAGATACCAGGTGGATATGAAACAGCAGCACTTTGCTACAACTTAAAAGACCCAGAATACACAATCACTGTCCATTGGTCTAACCTATGCTATTCCACCCTAAAAATTAAGGAAGTTAAGAGACAGGCTGGAGTATTAGTCAAAAGTTATTGTTTTTGCTGGATAATGCGTGGTCATTTTTAAAGGGCTGGAGCCAAGTTCAACACTAACTGGCAGAAGTGCAGCTCTGGGGGCTCTGTGCTGCAGCGTGGTAAGATAACAGGGTCAGTCTCAAAGCAGTTCTCTGCCTTTATTCACAGCTAGCCCTCTACAAGCTTTGATTGGTGCAACAGAAAAGTCCGTGAATTTATTAAAAAAAAGAAAACAGGTTTTTTGTTTTGTATAAGATTACCTATTGATAAAGAGGTGACCAAGTTAACAGCCACTGGCTGGGACAGCACAAGAGCAACCCTGGTGAGCATCACGATTGCTGGCTGTGTGTGGACATGGAGGGCAGAGCAGTCCTGTCCGCACTGCTGTGAAACTCCTCACATTTGGGGAAAAAAACATCTGCACCTCTGCCAAATCCAGACTGCTCGGGAAGCACAGGAGCAGCTCCCCGATCTCCAGAGCCCCCTGGTGGGAATCACTGCTCAGCAGCTCACAGGAAGGGGATGATGAAGCTCTGCAGATGCTTCAGCTGCTTAATGCAGACTGGTGTGTTTGTAAAATAATTTTGTAGCAAATTCAGGCATGTTCTTACACAAATTAGAGGGAATCCGTCTAAAATTCCTGATAATCTGCAGTTAGAGACTGCACAAACAGCAGAGGCAATGGCCAAAATAGCTTGATTAACATTCTGAAAGAGTGTGCAGATGTAATTGCTGTCAAAGAAGCAACCAGAGAAGAGCCAGTGTAGAGTGACTGTCCTGACGGACAAGTCAGTTCTTGTTACAACCAGCAATGCTGTGATCAATGTTCTGAGAGTCAGAGGTTTGCACATTGCCAAAACTGATTTCTAAAATCACGTGCCATAGAAAGAGCCAGAAAAGTGCAGTTATGAGAACATGTATGTGCTGCCAATTGAATATCCTAGGGCTCAAAAAAGATTTTCCCTTCCTTTCAGCAGACTGGAAGCAGGAAGAATAAAGAGCTTTTTTGGATTTTTTTTGGACAGCAGTTTTCAAGACTTAACCAAAATCCATGAGCCTGCCATCATTCAGAACACTTTCTGCTGCAAACAGAATATACACTATACATACAGTGTATCTGTAAACTCCTATTAATCTTGAATATACCTTAAAAAACTATTTAATAAAAATTCTGATAAAGATGAACTTAAAATATCTTTAAAGGAAATCCAGCTAGTGGGAACTGGATTTGGTTACCACCTTTTTAAATCTTACACTTTGCTGGGCAGTCTTAAGTTTTTTAGAAACTTAAATTTTGTATGTCCCTGTCTTTAGTTTTTCATTTATACAATACATTTAACCTCATGAAAAATTAAAGACAGTGTTTCACTTACCGCAGATGAACTAATTATTCTTATTTGTTCGAGAGCTTCTGAGAGGCTTCCTTCAATTTCAGCATCCTCTAAGGAGAAGAGATCACCTGCACGTGAAAGGTCCTTTTGTGCCAAAACTAGCCCAAACAGATGATGCATGGCTGCATTTGCTCCCACTCAGCCAGACCTCCACATGCACCATGGGGATGAACAACTCAGATGAGGACAGAATGGAAACAATCCTGAGCAACAGCAATCAATTTAATATGAAGAATAAATCTGGGGCACATTACAAAACTTTCTTGGCCACAGCCTAAAGGGAAAAAAAAAAAAAAAAGGAAAAGAAAGGGAAAAAAAGATTAGTAAATGCATTGACTGTCATCTTCCAGTTTAGCAGAGATTTTTAAACAGTGTATGCAAGCAGCATACAGGATAACCTGATCCAGGGATGTACTTCAGCACATACCACAAACTGCACGTTTTGCCCTCAAACACTGCATAGCTTAAAATTAGCTAATCAACACACAACTTCTAATAAATACAACCAGGGTTTTTTTTCATTTCAATGCATATCACTTGAGCAAAATGGTGACTGGGCTAACTGATAAGGATTACAAACCGCCTTTCTGTGGTCAGTAGCAGAGCGGAGATAAAGGAGGCAGGTAAAGCCACTTCATTTGTTTTCTGGGTTGTTGTGTCTTGACTCCAGAGATACACTATTAGCAAGATTGAGAAGATAATGATTTTTGTTTAGAAAAACAGCCAGTTTTGTTGCCAAAATGATCCCTGTAGTATTTTCAACTCCTGTAAAACAAACACTTGGCTGAGCTGAAACTATGCACTTCTCCTTGGCTGGGGAATTTAACAGAAACTGAGCCAAGTGGGGCCAGGCTCAGAACCACGTGCTCATGAAAGACGACAGTCCTGCACTTGTACCCCAAAACTCTTGCATTTCAAACATCTGCAGAGGAGACATTTACCTTAATTATACAAGAAGTTTGGTTTTTTCCATATTTCAAAGGTGCTATTTGTTATTCCAAGACTGCCAGGACTTGCCTCATGCTGATGGATCCCTTCTGCTCATACACCTTGGAAGCAAGGGTCTCCACGGCTAACCTCAGTGCATTTGAGAAAGGGACCAACAGCACAGGGTCCTTCAAGCCAGAACATCCCACAGGGCTTGGACACCCTCCTCGGACTTCACCAAGGCAGGTACAAGTCCATGCAGGCAGAAAATGTCTGTCCTTGAGTCTTCCAAGGGTCTCCACGATGGCCTTACCAGTAAGAACAGGACAAAAACAGTCCCTCTTCCCTCAGCTCCTGATTGTACTGCACTTTTTTCATCCTTTCCCCGCAGCACTACTCATGATGACAAAGGAACCCAGCAAGATGCAATTTTTCAGCCCTAAAGAGCATGTCTAAGTGTAGGGCTCTCCATGGGCTGCTGGCACTTCAGGCAGAGCAACGAGGGAAGCATGGTGGTGGAAGAGCCTGCTGTTCAAGACCCTACTGAGAAAGGGGTGAACCAAGGAGAGGACATTCACCAGCACTCCCAGCAGCCACACTGGCCAGAAGCACCCTGAGCTTCTGCCAGCCAAAGGGGATAGAAAAAGGCGTAGCGTCATGGCCCTGCATAAGCTCAAATACACACGAAAGGAGAAGTTACAAGTGGGAATGAATGCTTCTGTGCCCAGGAGAAGCTGCTGCACAGCTCAACAACCTCAGCCCAAACAAGCTCTGCTCAATGGTCACTTTAAGCTCCCTTTAGCTATATCTGTATTGGCCATCTTATAGTACACGAGTGATCATTCTCACTCTTTCAACGCCAACATCTTCCACATCATCAGTGTTTTCTCCATAAGGAAGCACATGGAGATAAACACAGCATCATTCAGAGAAATTGTGAAGTAATCTGTTGTTAGTTGCTGTTTTGTGAATAAAAATATCTTTCTGAATTGAAGTAAACATACCTAAATGTAAGGGATATACACATAATATACCTGTATATATGTATGTCCTTTACATTTAGGTAAGCAGCAACCTAACAAAGTTTCATCTTGGCCACTAGTGGCTGTCTGTGCAGGAATACAACAGATATGCAGCTATCTAGCTGACAAAATTATGGCATTAAGGTAGGCATACACTAAGTATGGTACTCACTAATTCAAGAGTTTGAGTTGGCTTCAAATACTGCACACTGGAAAAGCAGTTGCTAGAATTGGATCAGTCTGCCTTTGTTTGTGTACATCGCTTAAATGACCTAGTCTGTTTCCAATGAATAAAATTTCCCTGTAGCTTTATATAGAGGAAAGAGAAATGTCTGAGATTTGACATCTATTAGCTGAAGTAAAATACAGGAGAAAAGGGAATCTTAGGAAAAAATAGGCTATTCATAATCTGAACAGAGTGATGAAGAGTCTGGGTAAGTGTGACAAATTAAGGACTGAAACATCACTACATTTTCCATATAGGCTTGCATTAGATGAACCTGGTATAGCAGCGTATGACCATGCTCACCCCAACAGGCCGTGCCAAGCAGGCCAGGAAGAGCTCCTGCCCGCTGGAGCATGTGGTGGCCTGCAGGAAGCCCTGTGCAGATCTCTATCTAACCAAGGCGTAGCTTGACAAGAGAACATGTGTTAAAATACAAACATTATGTCACAAAGGAAAAACCTGCCTTCTGTCTTCACTTATTCATCTAATACAGAATATTTACTGATTTTGAGGCTAGGAAGAGATCTACCAAGCGCATATTCCAGATGGCCCACATGGATTCACAGCCAACTCCTCCAGGTTCTTGAGTTGATGAACAAAGCACTACATTGTCACAAAATAGATCATTTATAATTATTATTTGAGATACAGAGTATCCTTAAAACCTGTTACTCTATTGCATGCTATTTTTCAGAAAAGAAAAAAAAAAGGCAAAATGTTGAATAAGGCACAAAACCAATGCAAACACTGAGAAACTTCTGGAAATAACTCAATGAAACAACCTCTATTTTAACAGTATGGATAGCACCTTGCATTTGATCTGCCATAAGCAGACCCCTTTGATTGTAAGGGGTTTTTTTCCATTTTCCCAAATCTATCAGTATCATTATACAGGACCTTTAGTTTGATTATTTGCAACAAGACAGAAGCAGAAAAGTAGTAGTAAGATTGCAAACCCTGAAGCACAACAGGCTAGATCCTCCTGACAATTGCGATGGCATAAATCACCAGTCACCAAACTGAGGGGGATGGTGTAAGCACAGAGGAGACAGGGCCCATACTCATGCTCTGCAATTCTCAAATTCTGAAAGAAAAGTGCAAAACGCCACAGACACAAACTGATTATTTTTTACCTGTTCACGATTCCACAACATCGTCTTCAATAGTGGTTACAGGTGCAAAGCTCCTGTTCTTGGAAACAAAGCCTGACCATTTGCTTTGCCCTCCTGCCACCCCAGGCAGCAGCCAAGGGCACAGCAAGTGGAAAGCTGGGGAAGTGGGTGGCAAGCAGTGAACCTGAAGCTGTTAATTGCAGTGCCAGGAGTAAGGCATCTCAGGAATGCAGACCAAAGCAGCCTAGAAGTTACCAATGGCTCCGTCAGGTGACTAAAGGGACCTAAATGCAGAGAGGCCTTATCTCTGAATGAACTGCTCTGTTTCTAGGACAAAATACAAAGCCTACTCCACTTGAGGGCAGTTGTTTTTAATAGAGAAAACAGAACTCTCTGTGTTAGTGGAAAGCTATCCTTCCCTGGGAAGAAGGTAAAAAAAAACCCTTCAGTAAGCTCACACTGTTTGAAAGAAAAAGAACAAGTGAACCAACTTGCTAGAGAAGAGATTTTCTGTCCAAAGGAATAAAGGCTATCTTTCTGTAACACTTTACATGAGTACAAAAGAGGGTCTGAAGTTTGCTTTGGCTTTTAACATTACAGTCATAAGTAGCACAACAAAATCTGCACATGTAATTTAGAAAAATGCTCTAGGAAGGGAGACCCATTTGAACCCTCCCTTTGATCGGCTGCACTGAAACACAGCAACCCCTTCTTGGCCTTTTGCAAACAATATTCTACTCGATGTGCTTCTGCAGAAGAGTTTCTCAGAAAGGCCCTGTTCTCTACCCAATAAACAGACACTTTAAATGTAAGTTTTACAGACAACAGTAAGGAAAATACAGAAAAACATTTCCTTCCTATAAGCTCTTTGAAATGGAATTATAGCAAATCTTAATACTTATGTTATGTAATGCTGCTGAAAATACTTTTCTTGCATAGGTTTTAAAAGGAGAGAATTGTCTCTTAAGCATCTCCTTGCTCACTACAAGATTGTACTGTTTCCTACTCATAGGTAATTGGCATGGAGGAAAAGAAAAAACAGTATATTTGCCTTCTAAAATGTCATCTTCTTTAAAACTTTTTTTTAAAAAAGCATCAGGTTAGATGATAAAAATCGCTTCAGAGTATGGTTCCCAAGATGTCTCATCACCTTGACTCCACATCACCTATCAGTATCTTCCCATTCAGACAGGACAGCGATTACTCTGTCAGATCAGTGTCTGAGACAGATCAGACATATATTTGCGTCCCACGTACACAAGCAATGGGAAAGGGGCAAAAGCTCTTGCCAAAGTTTGTACACCCTGCATGGCTCCCCATCGGCACAGTGTCCATGAGGGTTTGCAGCAGGCATCCACACCTCCATGTGGTGTGGGAAACAAAGCAGTGACTCCAGCTCTTGTAACAAACTCCAAGTCATCACTACACAGGCAAAAAGAGGCTCAGCTTATAACACAGGCTGTTTCCGCTGGTTCGCAGAGCAGTCCCACTTCTAATTCAAAGTTTTGATTCTGATATTCAATACCTAGTTTCCCTTTTCATGACAAGCTGAAAGAGCCGTACGTTCCAGGGACCTTGAAACTGTTCCCCTCCAAGGTGAGTCTCTCAACTTGCTGGAGGCACAGCATTCTTACCAAAGCTCCTTATCAGAAGCAATCAGAATAAAAGCTAGCCTGACAGGTTTCAAGAGCTTGAAGCAATTGAATTGGCCTGTTTGCAAAATAATTCTCCCAATAATAGAAGATTAACAATAAAAATTCCATGTAAAAGGGCAGTTGGACCTAAGGGCATCCAAAAGCCAATTGAACTTTGAGCTAAAAGACTGAGTCTTGCAGTTTTATCAGGAACCCAGGTTCTGCAGAATGACATTAGAAGGACATACACACAAAAAATCTCTTAAATCAAAGAGGAAGGGGAAAGAATAAGTTTTTTTAAATTTACAATGAAGGAAGTTCTACAAGAAATCAGAATAATTTCCTTAACTTTCAAAAGACTTGAAATATGTTGCTTGATTTTACCAGATGGTGCTATCCCACTGAAAACAGAAACATAACCTTCAAAGAATTGTGCAATAATATTGTTAATCTAGTTCCATGTTAAGCAACATAAATCAAGAAAACTCTCACTATATTTAAAGAATTTTAGGAAACATAGGCCACCTACAGTTTGTGTTAAGTGAACCTCATAGTATTTTCTAGTTTGCTCACTGCAAGGCAAGAGGCAATTAAAACCCCACTATACTGTTGAAACAGTCTTGTACATGAACTTGCATAATACTGCATTTCAGAAGAGGTTAAGCATCCACAGTGCTAAGTCCTGAGCTAACTCACCCCCCCCAGCAAAATCCATAACCCACCTCCATTGGGGATAGTCCCTGCAGGCTCTCAAAGCCACTGGCCAGTGGCAGTTGAGTACATCAAGAGATAACAGGCTGCGAGTACAAACCAAACTCTTGCTGGAGCCACACTGAGGACAGATAATACTCCAAACCCAGCGCACAGAGTCCAGGAGTCACTCAGCACTTCCCAAACCCCGTTCTCCTCTTTAACACTCAGTTTGCCACGGGCACCGTGCACGATTCTCCTCAAATGCTGCAGCACAGCTCCGAGCTGAAACGCTTCCAGCTGGTGTTTCTTCTTCTGTACTGAAGGAACAGACTACCCTGGGCACCAAAGATCTTTGATAAACAAGAGGTAACATTCATTTTCTGCAATGTTAAAGGAAAATCTAAAAGGTGAAAACCGAGCACCCGGTTCAAAAAAGTAACTTAGATTTAAGTGTCAGGTAAATTACAAAGGAGAGGAAGGTGATCTGAGAATTCCCCTTAAATGGAGAGTCTTCTGTTAAAGGACTGGGAGGCCAGAGGTCTTGTTTTACCAGGGCAATCTTGGGAAAATCACAGCCCAATGCTTTGACTACTCTATCTATAAAAAGGAAAAGAAAAAAAAAAAAATCAATTTCCTTACCTCGCAGACATGTTGCCATACTTAATACACTGGATTGTATGAAGTGCTTTGGATGCCTTGGATGAAAGACACTATAGGAAAGCAAAAGCAAAGTAGTATTAGTAACTATTTGCCTTTTCAGCACTCCTTGTGCAGACTATAAAATACATGCTGCATGATACCTCCAGGGCTACAACTGTGTATTTCACCAAACAGAGTTTAATATTTAGGACACAGTCCCATAAAAACCAAACAGGACAGCAGCTCTACTAAACCCTGTGGGAGTTCATGATGTTATTCACACATGCACGGATTGAACACTGTGCGGTTTAGATTTCCATCCTCTCTGGGGGTGGGGACAAACGTTTTCAACAACTGCATATTTAGTTTTATTTTACTTTTCCATGAATAGGAGGAAGATTAGAATTATCTTCAAAGCAAACTTTTATTCTGTGCATATGATAGGATTCGATTTTCTTGAAATCCGTCTCCCTCATCTCACAGGATAAAAAAAATCTGTTTTGTGGAATTAGAAAATGCATGTCTCAAAGAGTTACAGAAGTTTGTAATATCTCCAAGACTGCTGGATACTTCCTTCCCACATGCACCCAGCCAGGAAAAGAAGAAAGCACGGATACATTTCCTGGTTATTTTCAGCCTGAAAGTTTCCCAAGAACATCCACGTATGCAATTTATGGACAGAATATTGGAAGATATTTCAAGTAACTTTTCCCCTCTGTGTTATACTAATAATCTGATTTATTTTTATGTTTGAAAAGCATTTACTCACTAAAATAGATCAGTCTTTCAAAACTTTTAAATAAAGTTCTCACATTTTTTCAGTGAAAGAAAAGGATTAAAGATTATATTGAAAGAGCATCATTTTCACACAGGGTGAATAGACTACAGCAGTTCCCATGGGATCAGCTGCATATATTTAAACTCTTCCCACAAGACAACCATTGTTTCCTACAAGCCTCTCTGTTTTTTTTCTGTCATGACAGGTTTCCACACTTCATGTCGCCTAGAAATCCCATGGATCCTGAGCTGGACCAGATGAAGAAACAATAAATTATGAAGTCTACTAATTAGGCTAGAGTTAAATTAATTTTTTTTTCCACTAATGAAACACCTTCCTGCAGTCCTGGGAACTGTAAACTGACTTGCTCTCAACATCCAGTTCTCATACACAAGGAAGCGGTATTCTTATTGGGGACAAAATAATCCGAGGAATTATACAGCCTCTTTTAGATCCATCTCTTCTACCAGAATTGCAGGGCTATACTACTTCCTCAGTTTGAAGTAAGTTCAGTGTTCTTCCGAGATGTGTCAACCAGCATGTAAATATTCTCCCCGGCAATAAACAGGCTTAATCAGTAGGTTTCATAGGTCAGAATCTGCTTGAAGTCAAGCAGACATCACAGATCTCCGAGGCAATTTTGGCTGCAGAATCCATGCAGAACGCAACTGACGCGGAGGGGTAAGAATATACTTACAACCTTGCTCGGTGATACTTTTGCAAACAGTTTATGACTTGACCAAGTTTGGGTTTTTTTAACATATATATCTACTTGATAACTTATGTGCTGTTGAGACAGTTTTCTACAATTCCCAGTATCTAAGAGATCACAAAGGCTTATATTCGACTGCTATTTCAGAACACACCGATGCTATATATAACAATTCATAAGACTTAGCATTTTTTAACATCAGTAAGACAAATTTGTAAGAATTCCATTTCTAAATATCTTCATGATATTAAAATAGTATGCTAAAATAAACAACACACTGCTAACATGGAATAAATTGCTTTGTATAACAAATGCCAATACGCTCATTGTCATGGTGATGCTGTCAAGAGCTGGTCATTTTCAAGTGTTGCTTAATGAGCTTTCATATCTGTGATAGATTTTCAAGACTATAATGGTGTTACGGAAAAAGAATTGTTATGAAGTTTTACAAAATGTGTAAATATGCATTTCTGTCTAAAGAGAGTGAAAGACTAAATGGGCAGAGCATGAGGGACTACAAAGCAGAGTCTCTAAGAATGCCACTCTGGAAGTGCAAATTGGACTAGAGCAATAAATAAATGCAAAGTCACTGTCTCTCAAAGTTGCCTGAAGGAGCAGTTCACAAAACAATCATTGAACACCTAAGGTTCCTCCCAGGTACCTGGCAACCCACTCCAGTGTCTCTTTTGCACATTTTTTATTAGGACCAACAGCTTCCTTAGCTCGCATTTTCAAAGTTCCCCTAACGTAAAGCAATAAATTCTACAGTATGGGAAAGAAAGAGAAACACATTTGAGCCCCAGGATGAGCCAAGAGCACTGCAGGATTAATGCACATGCTGTCATACACCACAATACACAGGCACTGCTTTTTCTTTCTGTGTCACTTCAAGCTAACTTACAACATTTTTTGCAATCATTGTGATGCATTTATAGATATAATAACCACAGTTCCTGCATTCACAGAAAAAACAGTAAATCACACTATTAAAGACTACATTTCTTACACTCTCAAAACCCTCTTCCATTATTTAATATTTGGATCTGCTACTCAACTTCTTTCCATGCAGTAATTTATTCATTATTGAAAATGTTACATGAATGCATATTTAAGTTAGTTATTCATACCTCTCAGAAGAGAAACCTCTGAAAAACATTAATAATTGAAGGCAAATTGTCGCTCTTTAGAGAAATTCTGATAAAATCCATTACAGTTGTCAGTTCCCCTTCCATCCCCCTGTCTCTGGTATGCGCGGCTGCTGGCTCGGTGCACAGCCTTGTCAAACCAACCGTACAGTCTATTCAGTTACCCTGGAGTTGTCATGTGGAATCAAGCAAACAAATATCTTCTCTCCATTTTCCCCAACTCCGGCACTCAAAAACAGATCAGAACTAATTCTTCACAAAGCTTAACTTCAGCAGCAGCTTGAGTGAAAAGGCTCCAAGCTTGATATGGAATTTGAATTAGTTAAAAGGATTTATCAACAGCCAGTGGTTACATTCAGTTAATTAATAACTTGCTAAAGAGTAACGAGGAAATTGCAGAAGTTAATATTACTTATGGGGCCTCTTCTCAGAAGTTGGTGAGAAGGCTGGACCCTTTCAGTG
The DNA here is from genome assembly GCA_013399435.1 of Arenaria interpres. NCBI lineage: Eukaryota > Metazoa > Chordata > Aves > Charadriiformes > Scolopacidae > Arenaria > Arenaria interpres. The sequence continues at coordinate 218,300 of VXAK01020999.1, forward strand.
TCTTTGGAGGAACATTAGCCACAAGAAAAATCAGGAAAGAGTAGGACACTGGAAGAAACACATCCTTTCAGCTGACACCCATTGCACCTCACCAAAGCATAGAACTTCAGCCAGCCCTTCGAAAGCGTAACTGTCCAGGTGGAACCAGTGCCCAGGACCTACCTAAATACCTCCAAAGCTTGGCAGCCGTAGCAGAGAAATTATTTCTAAATCATTCTGGTGGCGTTCTGCATGCAAGCTGAACCTGCTTTCCTTCCACATTAGGCACGTCTGTATACTTTTCCCCTTAACTGTCCTTTGATAAATAAATTCCAGATTCCAAACAAATCAACCATAACTAATGCCTACCCTACACACAGACCAGAAGGATCTTGACAGAACTGATACTGGCCACATCCTCCTCTCCTGGGAGAGCATAGGAGCAAACTCACACTGGGACTGCCCTAGCACTGACATTTTTCTAATAATGGCCAAAGTAATATCAAAAGAACCAACTCTCAGAACAGCAAAGTGTAAGGTCAAGCACTCTTAGCCAGCTGCTGGAAGAAAAGAAAGACTGTTTGCCCAAAGATAATGAGGAGACATGTTTGTACCATTCTTGTTAGGGTTTTTGTCCTTTTGCAATACAGAAAGGATTTATAAATTATACAGTTTAAAAAAATCTGCTCCACAGAATATGCATTCGGTCACATGAGTCCTCAATTTTGATGCCAAACACCCCAAATAGCTTTTTTGCTCCTATTCATTCCACCACGGCCTCTGCAACCAAATACAAAATCAATGGTGGTTGAACACATACTTCTAATTATGTTAAGAAAGTGGGTGTTGTTGATTTTTAAATAAAACACAATTTTGTGTTCTGTACACCTTTTAATTTAGTATGTATATGAAAAACACAGCTTGCTTTTCTCCTACCTCTATGAGACTGTAAAAAACTTGTAAGCTGAAAGCAGAACATAAATATGCACCTGATAAATTCTTACATCATTGTACAGTCAGAATTAAGAAGTCGATTCCTTCACTCACTGGGAGCCTACTTTTGACTTCTAATAGCAACCAACAGAACATTTGCCCCAGTGTCTGACGATCCTTTAATTTTCATGTGGAAGGAAAATGAGAACCACAAGCTAGTTTGTAGTTACGCACAACTACAGTTGTAGGTAATGACAGTCCTGAAAAGATTTACATGGAAAAGCTTTTCTGATAACTATGCTCAAAGGATAAGACCAGTGTTGACTGTCTTCTCAGAGAACACATTCTCTTCATGTCACAAGGTGGACAGGAAAAAGGGGTTCCTCTTACTCTGAGGCAAATGTGCTCTGCTCCCAGAACCATCTGTACAATGAGTAAGAAAACTGAGACAGAGACCAGGCTGGGGAATACAAAGCAGCAAAGCAAGGATCAGCGAGAGAGACCCAAACAAGTTTTGAAAAGAACACTGATGGCACTTCCATGGAGAAAGACAGTGACATGGCCCTTCCCAAGCTCAGCACTTTGATCCCTTCCAATTTGTAGACTCCCTGCAGAGGTTTGCCATGCTAGCATCACCCTTTACAACCCTGACAGAGTCATACCTTAATTCTTTTGCTTCTGCTTTTTTATTGATGGGTTCATTGCTGTAAATCATTAATGTCATTAAGACAATGAAACCTTAGCTAATTCAAGATGGCATGTGAAAGAATACAGCAGGAAGACTGACTCCAGCCACCCAGCGCAGTTGTCTTAGAAGTTCTCTGGCTTTCCTCTTGCTGTTTATAAAAATTGTAATCACCTACATAGAGAACCAAGAAGTTACCACTGCACCAGGATATGCTTGGAAAGACAAATGAAATCAGAGGCAGCAAAGGGCACTTGAGCAGCTCACAACTCAAGCATATAATGCATTATTACAACATATTGTTTACTATATAAGGCAAAACAAGATATTGTGATAATAAGGCAAAAAGATTTTCACATATCGCTATTGAAAAAGGAGAATTTACTTTATGAAAATAGGTTTTTTCCATCCTAGAAAAGAAATTGGTCTTAACTTTTATTATAATAGCTACAATGAATTTATGCCCTTTTTAAGCAACGCCCTGAAAATATTTATTTTGTTAGACTTTTAAAAATAAACATCTTGTTAGGAAAGAGACATGCTATTGTTCTGTCCCCAACTAATTGGTGAAGAGAAACAGAATATTCCATATTCATCGCATTTAGCCTAAATGAGTCATGTTATCTTCTACCCAGACAAAGCATTTTAATTTTAATAACAGCAATGCTGACAGCTACAATACTGTTCGTGCAGAAGTTTGCTTGTAAATAATTAACAATTGTTGTATAATGACAGTGGGTTTTTTGATAGCTCTATTAATTTCACAGTCAGGCTGGAGTCTCTTTAATTTAGGGTATTCATAAAAATCCAACCCTCTCCCAACCTACTAACATAAAAGGCTAACGGGGAAAACACGTTTACGTCCCTGCAGTCTGTCTCGGTGCCAAAAATCTGTTGTACACCAAGAGTTAGCCATGGAATAGAGACTAGTATATGGAAATGAGAATAGTATAGAAATCACAGATCATACTTCCAACTGGTTTACATCTTTGACTAATAATTATCTGATTTTGAAGTTAAAGACTGTGCTGTGATAAACAAGTTCACATAGCAAAATACTGTTCTGTGTTTTAGGACCTGGTGGCAGCATTTTCAGAGGACAGATTTAGCACAGGATGGGGCACCATATTACTGTCCTTTAAATATGGGCACTCATACCTCTCAAAATCTCACCAAGCAAGACACTGATGAGTGTTCCCCTAATCCACGCACATTTTTAAAACCTGGCAACGTTCCTCTGGTTCTGATGGAATCAACAAGGATACAATACCTTGAGGACCATGAAAATGTTTCCTGTGTAAGCAAGTTCTTTATCTATCTCATGCCACACAGTTCCCTAATTCACAGCTACATCTTTTACATACACATTAGGAATTTCATCCAAGAATTGTAGAACTGGATGCAATGTTTCCTCTACTATAACAGGAGATACCCAATTTGATTTTGTTTTCCTTTCAGATAACACATCCTGGTGTTTCCATTCCTGTGAGGATAAAATACTTCACTCCAGAAATAACAGGGCCTCTCAAAAGCCCACTGAAGTTAATGGAAAGACTGTTATTGTCATTACAAGGATATATAGACTTTTGTTCTCCCAGTAGGTATTTCCTGAAGTCACCTTACGCCCATTTTCTGTCCTAGACAAAGAAGTGGATAATGACACAGACATTTATGAAGTAATTTTTGGTTTCTATACAGACCAGGTAACAAGAACCATCTACGGGCCAAGCATTTGACTGGCAGCAGGCCAATATTCAGTGTAATTGCATAGCTTCATACACTAAATGAATTATTCAGGATTGTAAACTGTCCTGCCAAATAAAAAATATTAGATGTCAGCCTAATATTTCTATCAAATTTCATATTAATCACTAAAGCTATTTTCTAACTATTCTAATTTTTTTTTTCCATACTAAGTATCACTTATACTCCACTTCACTACTGGCAAAGCCTAGCAATCTCGTTTGACACTTTCAGAATAGCTGTTTATTTCTAAAGGCCAAACCCTGTGTACTAGACAAAGTCAAAGCTCCTGTTAAAATTAAAAGAGGTTTTCCCTGAATGAAGTCTAAAAACTATAGGATTTGACCCACTGTCTCAGAGGAGCTAGACCCTGCCTCGGCACTGTAGCTGTTGGTTAGTTAGGTTCGTAGGTGGTTATTGCCTGGCAGCCCTATCTTGTAACAATACACAGAGCTCATTATCAGCTGCACTGCTCCAAAAGGCTCATCTGCATCACAAAAGACAACATCTGCTGTGCATCTAGGTGCCATCTCGTTGATAAAGTATATCAGAAATAGAAAAAGTTTGTATACTCATTTCTTTGTAGCCACTGCTGGTTTGGAGACAGTTCCAAAATACTCACAGGCAACAAACAAATGTCACTGCAGGTCCATCTGACAGTACTTCAGATGCTCCGCAGCTTCTCTTGCTGTGATGGACTAACTGCAAACATCCAATCTCTTTTTTACATTTACGTATACATGCACACGCACTCTCACATTCACATTTTGCATATCAGATAACATTTTCGCTAACCACCTGCATCATTTTCCAATTGAACTGCATATTTTATTACTTGAGACGTCTATTTCTATTCACTTTGTTTCCCACTTACAGGGCTTTCTTAATTGAGCTGCATAGTTTATGAACTGTGCTAATTGACTGCATAACTCCACTGCTGAGGTTTTATATACTGTACCAAGCAGCATATTGAGTGCTGGATTTGTGCCACTGGAGTTACAAGCTCTGCAAGTTGAGGAGCACTTTAACAGTTCTGCTGTATTGTTCACTTCTTCGATTTCTGTTTTTCTTACTCTGTAATACCCGAATGGGTTGAAATCTGCATTTGGCTTAAGCAAAAGTTTTTTTAAGGATAGCCAAGACAAATGAATTAGACTGTTGACAACAGCCCAAGTAACCCTTGTATTCTGCCCCTGAGAGCAGAAGTCAAGAAAACTTATCCGAGGAGAGCAAGAGCAGCTACTCCCACAGAGAAGAAAAACTACCTGACCACAAGGGACTGTTTCAATAGGTGCTTATGCTCCCAGGTTCTGCTTAACAGCCAGAAGCCTTTAATATGGTCCTAGAAGCAGGAAGGAAAAGCAGTATTGATAAGTAACCATGAGGACATGCTGTTTTCAGCTGCCATGAGTTAAGAACTCGGCAATCAGGGCATGCCAGCTGCAGAGAAACACAGCATCTGGAGCCAAGACTGGTTCTGCACAGCATCCAGCTGTTTCTTATCCTAATTAAGGCTATAGGCTAACAGTGATTATTAATATTAAACACCTACCCTCTGAAGCTACTAATGAAACCAGATAATCTGTACCATAGAGCCACATTTAAAATTAATACAGGCATTTATACTAACTTACAAGAAAGAAAAGCAGTACACACGGTACAATGTGCTCACACACAGGTTCTCTTGGCTATGGATAGATGCCACAGTAAGAGCCAGCATTTAAAAAACGCTAAAACACCTGTTCAGATGCTTGATAAGCTTACCATCGTTAACACTATAACTCACAGATGAGCACAATGCTTTGAAAGACAAGCAAGAGGAATAGTACTTCCACCAGAAACTCTAATTTCAATAATGACATCAGAGCTAAGTAGTGGCAGTTATTTGGAGGCATAAGGAAGCCAGTCAGCAGGAAAAGAAAAAAAAAAAAAAAAAGAGAGAGGGCACCTCATGGAACAAGTTACTTAAATTAATTAATACCAGCACTAATATGTAAATGTCTTTCCAGGACAAAGGTTTGTTTGCTAGATTTGTAGAAGAAAGCCTCTACATAAATAAGTAAGCATGAAACCATAAAAACGTAGGATTGGAAAATCCTCAAGAGATTATCTAACATACCTCCTTAGGTTGAGTCAAGAGCTGTCAGGTCCAGGCACACCTGATGCTTGTTTTGATCTTGCTTCCCTAAGCAAAGCGTTTCAACACTTCATAATTAGGAATTTACCCAGGAGCCAAAGACTTCTTCCTACTCCATTAGAAACAGAGGACAACAGATTACTGTTTTGCTGCAGTATTTGACTCTATGATTCTTTACTCTCTCAAACATCTCCTTGTGGAGCAAACATCTCTTTCAGCTTCTCACTCACATTTTCTTTTTTTCCATTCTTATTGAATGTCCTCTAGACTCTCTTTTCTGGAATTTCTCAGCCTATTTCCATCAGGCATCTGTGCCATCAGGGAGCAGCAGGTAGCTGCTGATGCCCACAGGCCTAGATAGGGCACCAACAGGGTACCAGGATGCTCTAGCAATCTCTCTCTCCACCTGGGGAGGTGACACATAGCTGAAGCCTCGCTACCCCAGCTCCTGGCCACAAAATCAGCTTTGACTCTTGGGGCATGGTCAGAACAACGAGTTTGGTTTATTATCCTGTGCCAGCTGCAGTGATCAAGCACAACGTTGCCAACAGGTACCCCCCAGCCAGCACACTTTATCAACTCCCTGTCCCGTTTCTTGGCCATCCTCTTCACATCCCTTCCTCTCCCTTGTTTATGCCTCTCCATACACAAAACTAGTATCTCCATTATTGTTATCCAGGTAAACTCGGTTTCATATAGCCTCCCCCATGCCCATAACTTCTGTTAGCTCTCACACCACTACCTGTCACATCTGGCACTTTCACACGTTATGCCCACTACTTTTCCACCTCCTGTTTGTTTGGCTTAAACCTCAGGCTCAGGCTTGAGCAAAATTTGCCTCTCAAAATTTTTATTACCTCAATTTCTTTGTGTGTGTGGTTTGTTTTTTTTTTTTTTTCTCTCTCTCTTTCTTTAGTTTGGGTTTGTTTGTGAGGTTGGGTTTTTTCAGGTGGTACCACTGTACCTGTTGTCTGTTTCCTTGGGCATTTTCCCCTGGCCTGAGAACCTCCTGCTCCACAGACATGGCACACAGCCAAAGCAGAACCTCCAGCATGAAACCAACTCCCTGAACTTTCAAAACATATTGCAGAGAAACCTTTTTTCTCTCAAACTAAAAATTTAAACCAATAATCTCCACAACATAAGTCAATATTTGATTCTTTGTGTCCAAAATGTGGTTCTCAGTTTTTCCCCAGCAGGTCTGAATTTATCAAATAGTCAGGTGTACACATTGCATTAAAATCAAGTAGTAGAAAACTCAGCGTTCACCTTTCAAGTCCAACTCAGTACTAAACTGATTCGATTTTGCTGTCAATTACATTAAGGAGAAAAAGGAGAAAGTAGGAAAAAAATTAGATTAGCACATTCTGAGATAAATGGTATTTCAGGTAAGTTTAAACTTAACTTTTGCGAGGTGCAAACTCAGCACATACATCTACATGGAGAACTCTGCAGAACACCTGGAAGGCTCAACACCAAAACAGCTACATCATTATCTAACTGCATTATGGTTTTCTTTTTTTTTTTTTCTCCTCACCTCATGTGACAAGACAAGAATTTAGGCTGGGGCCTGAAATTCCCATATCCAGTCTAACTGACCTTAATCATAAAGGTAATTTTCACCTAATTGTCAAGTTAGATTGCCTCTTTAGTCTTCCTCATCAGACTGTAAATAGATGTTCCTCTCTCTTCTTGGAAGGACAAGAATTAAAGAAAGAAGACATATGCAAAAAGATTGACATCCATACAAGCTAGAGTTAAATACCATGAATTTAAGAGATGTAATAGGAGGTACCAGATTATAAGTCAACAGATTCTTGAACTTAACTTTAACCATATGAGTAACAGTGTCATTATTTCTAGTTATTCATTGCCCTGTTTCAGAGTCAAAGAATCACAGCATGGTTGAAATTAGAAGGCACCTCCAGTGATCATCTAGTCCAACCCCCTGCTCAAAGCGGAGTGAGCCAGAGCAGGTTGGTCAGAGCCACCTCCAGTGGGACTTTGAACATCTCCAAGGATGGAGAGCGTACAATGCTGCTCACTGACCTGTTCTAGTGTTTGACCTGCCCCACAGTAAAAAAGCTTTTCCTCACATTTAACTGAATTTTCCTGTATGTGTACTTGTGCCCACTGCCTTCTGTCCTGTCACTGGATACTGCTGAGAGGAGTCTTGCTTCACTCCTCCCCATCAGATATTAATATACATTGATAAAATCTTCCTGAGTCATCTGTTCTCCAGGCTAAGCAGACTCAGCTCTCTCAGCCTCTCCCTCTGTCTCAGATGTTCCCACCCCCTAATCATCTTCATGGCTCTTTGATGGATTCACTTCAGTATGTCACTGTCTTTCTTGTACTGAGGAGCCCAGCACTGGACCCACCACTCCAGACGTGTCTCACCAGTGCAGAGCAGAGGGGAAGGATCACCTCCCTCCAGCCGATGCTCTGCCTAAGGCAGCCCGGTGGGCTGTTGTCCACAGGCTTTAGAACGACATAAGGAAGCAGTACAGAGAAAAGTCATGGCTGTCACAACTGGACTCAACCTCATTACAAGAAGACATAAATGTGACACTGGTATCGTAAAATACAGAGTCTTACAAGAGAAAAAGGTTTGGTATTATAGAGTTAAAACTGATCAAACAGAACTGTCAACCTTACCTGGAAGTTTTCTGATACTTAAAAAAAGAGTCTCCAATTCCATGTTCTCATTGATTCTTGCAAAGAAATTCTTTCCTACTGGTTACTGCAATAATATTCTGACTATAGAGGGTAAAGAAGAACAGCATTTTCTTGTCTAAATAACATGCAACATCAGTTCCATTTATCACATCTCACTAACAGAAGAAAACCTGTAAAACCTTCCTGAATGTCTTTAAATCTCTCTGATGAATTTCATTAGCATTATTTGACCTTAAAAATTACAAAATCTACTTCGAATTTGCAGTCTAATAGTACCTTCACCCCTCCTACGTTATGCTCCCAAAAAAGGGTTAATGTCATGCATATATACAGACCAAGGACTTTTTTTATTTTAATGCCAAGGCAAGAAAGAAATTCACTTAATGACAAGTTCTTGGACTAATGTATTATTCATTTTGTTATGTGACAGAACAAAATTGTATCCATAAATATATAATGTTGTACACCACTTTTTAACATAGTTTACATTTATGAAATAATTGGCTGTCTTTCACCACATTATCCTCTCTTTATTCACTTTTTTTAAGCGGATGTCATAAAACACAGTTCATGACATAGAAGATGCATTTGTTCCAGGAACAGAGACAGCAACTGGCCTGGATAAACCTATAAATTTCAGCCTCTGTTTCTGAAAATGTTTTCTATTCTCTGGAAGGATTTTGGAGTTACCTTTACAGTTTTTTTCCTCTCATAAACCACTACTTTACTCTTTTTTTCTTACTATTAATATTATTTTTTTTAAATGTATTAGCTCATATGAGGTGAACAAATTGTGTCTAATTATCAGCATACTTACATTCACGTATTTAATGATATGTGGGGTTTTGACTTAAATAATAAAAATACTCAAACTTCCTTACTTGATATCCTAAAGCAAGGCAAACCACGAGCGGAGAGAGGTCTCAGTGCAGGCAGTACCCTCACCAGAGCTGGATGCAGGCAACACTGGCCACTATCAGTCCCAGAAGAGTCAAGTGGTCAGCTAAATCCCAGATACACTCGGTGAATCCAACCAGAAGCAAAAGGAGACAAGGCCAGAGACAGGACTGGTGACAAAACTACAGCATAGGGCCAAAGCCCATCCAGGAAATGGGGCTGGATGCTTGCATGAAGGGCCCATCCAGGAGCCGAGCTGGTAGCAGCATCAGTCTGAGGTCCATCTAGGACTGAGGGACTCAGCCTGAGCTGAACTAGAGCTTCTGGGCGGGTGTGGGTGGATGTCCCAGGTGAGGCTGGTCAGGGCCATCAAGGCCTAGCAGTACCCTCAGAGCACAAATGCTTTCCAGCTTCCACTACTTTGCTTAAATTTTGTTTGCCTTCATAAATTGTTAGGAGGAGCATTTGTGGATAATTTTATCCTTTACAGTCACGTGTATGGTCTCTCCAGTTGCTGCCCTTGCATGCTTCAGGTTCACATACAATTCTGGGTTAGAATCATCTATGTTGGAATGGTCCTTTAAGATTATTGAGTCCAACCATCAACCTAATACTGACTAAATCATGTCCCTCAGCACCACGTCTACCCATCTTTTAAATGCCTCCAGGGATGGTGACTCAACCGCTTCCCTGGGCAGCCTATTACAACAACTGACAACCCTTTCTGTGAAGAAACTTTTCCAAATATCTAGTCTAAACCTCCCCTGGCACTACTTGAGGCCATTTCCTCTTGTCCTATCACTTGTTTCTTGGGAGAAGAGACTGACCCCCCACCGCGCTACGTCCTCCTTTCAGGTAGTTGTAGAGAGCAAGAAGGTCTCCCCTCAGCCTCCTTTTCTTCAGGTTTGACAACCCCAGCTCCCTCAGCTGCTCCCCAGAAGACTTGTTCTCCAGACCCCTCACCAGCTTCATTGCCCTTCTCTGGACGTGCTCCAGCACCTCAATATCTTTATTGTAGTGAGGGCCCCAAAACCAAACACAGTACTCAAGGTGGGGCCTCACCAGTGCCGAGTACAGGAGGACGATCACTGTCGTAGTCCTGCTGGCCACATCGTTCCTGATACAGGATACTGTTGGCCTTCTTGGCCACCTGGGAACACTGCTGGCTCATATTCAGTGAGCTGTTGACCAGCTTCCCCAGGCCCTTTTCTGCCAGGCAGCTCTCCAGCCACTCTTCCCCAGGCCTGTACCATTCATGGAGTTGTTGTGACCCAAGTGCAGGACCCGGTACTGGGCCTTGTTGAACCTCATCCCATTGACCTCGGCCCACTGATCCAGCCTGTCCAGATCCCTCTGTAGAGCCTTCCTACCCTTCAAGCAGATCAACACTCCCACCCAACTTGGTGTCATCTGTGAACTTACTGAGGCTGCACTCAATCCCTTCATCCGAGTCATTGATAAAGATATTAAACAGAACTGGCCCCAGTACCGAGCCCTGGGGAACACCACTTGTGACTGGCCGCCAACTGGATTTAACTCCATTCACCACCACTCTTTGAGACAGCCAGCCAGCCAGTTTTTCACCCAGCAAAGAGTACGCCCACCCAAGCCATGAGTTTCTCCAGGAGAAACTGGCTTCAGCCTGCTCCCCTCGTCTCCTGCCCTGTACCAGCCACGAGACCCAGGCTGAGGAGACTCCAGCAGGCAGCCTCTGTAACAGCAGGCACCACCTGAGCATCTCAGCCAAAACATTGTCAGGCAGGTAACAAAACCTACCCCTCCACACATCTATACGCCACTAAAAATTTTACAGATCTGCATCCTTTTGCCCATCAATGAGAGATGAGTCTCATGGACACAAACAGGGAATTTCACAGTGCCAGACAAATGCTGCTCAACTGCCAAAACCAACACTGAATCATCGCTTGAGCAGCAATTAAACTAGAACAATGCAGATACCCAAGCCTTCCTTTAATCATTCTCCCAATCCTGTGTTAATTAGCTAGGCTGCAGTAACTACAGAAATGATGAACCTATATGAGAATAAAAAGTAAAATTATATTAAAAATTCAGTAAATTATACAACACTCTTTCCTATCAAAATATTTTAAAATATTCATGTCCAAAAGTACATATCCTGCAAAGATCCTGGGACTGTTCATTAGACTTCTTTGTAATGTGGATCTCTTAACTGCCACTACCGATCAAATTAAAAGGTGGCATTTAAGAGCTGCCAAGGCTGGGCAACTTCAGTGGGCACGAACATGGTGTTTATTACACATCCAGAGCAGAGGCTGGTTTGCAAAGGGCACATCAGCTTCACCCCTGTGGTAAATGAATGGCCAGGGGCCTCACCACACAAAACCAAGCTTCTCTGTTCCTCACAATGGCTGCTTGGTGTAGGTACACTGGACAGGCCTGAAAGCGATGTTTCTGTGTGAAATGATCCGAGGGCTGGAGCCCCTCTGCTGTGAGGACAGGCTGAGATAATTGGGGTTGTGGAGAAGAGAAGGCTCTGGGGATCTCCCAGTACCTGAAGGGGCTACAGGAGAGATGGGGAGGGACTCTTGATCAGGGAGTGGAGCGATAGGATGAGGGGGAATGGTTTTAAACAGAAAGAGGGGAGATTTAGATTAGATATTAGGAAGAAACTCTTGACTGTGAGGGCGGTGAGCCACTGGCCCAGGTT
>VXAK01020999.1:237814-350597 GCA_013399435.1 Arenaria interpres
TCCTCTCTCCTCTCTCCTCTCTCCTCTCTCCTCATTATATCTGTAAATATTTTCCATGCAGTACTTTCAGTTTATATAGACAGAAAAAATTGCTGTAGTTTTGTGGAATCTGGTTCCATATTTTAACTTACTTCATGGTTTTACTATGTACTTAGAGCTATCTAAATATATGTATATGTTGAAAGCAAGCATTATTTCTTTGTGTGGTTCGGTTAGTTTCCTCCATGTTGATTAAAACAGGACTTTATTTGCTTATAGCATAAAATATCTTGACATCTTCGTGTGTTCTGTTTCAATACATATAGTTAAAAAGCATATTAAAGGGGAATGAAATTACTTGAGCTGTGCTTCATAAAATCCTGGCAGTAGCTGTAGTATTCAGCCGACCAAGGGACTACTGTTTTGGCTGAAATGGAAGACAGAAAGCTCTGTTCACATTGTATCAAATCAAAAACATTAACTCATCAATCTCAAAAAAAAAAAAAAGTATCAAAGAAAATCCATGGTGCAGCAAAGGTAACAAAAAGCTGAAGTAAAACAGATGCCTGCCCAGCAGACTAAATAGGGATAGAGCGGATTCATTCAATATGGAACTGATAATAAACCTGGAGATAGGTCAGTGCTGAAGATGGTTCCTTCCTGCTGCCTACTCTTGAAAACAAACACAGGCTTTTGTAGGTTTTAAGTGCCAGTGCTGGTTTCAGCTCAATGGTTTGCATAGCTGGAGAGGGAGGCATGGTACTGTGAATAAAGCCTTAAAAGAGGGCTTTTAATACCCAGTTCTGGTGCAGGTAGCCTAGACAAGTTCATCAGTTTTACGTCTCAAGTGCAGCCTGTGGTACAGCACTACTAAGTCTGTCTTATTTAGACTACAGGTCTTTGGAACAGGCTTACTAGTGCTGTACAGCAGTTTGTTCCACAGGTAACAGTGACTGCAGGACTTTGGCAGCATCTTGTAGATACAGAAGATAGCACAGCTCCAGGGTTCTGTGGGATTGTCTGCTGTCTTTAAGTTGTCTTGTAGATGTCTATGGAGACTTGCTAGATGGAGCCTGTGTCTTTGAATATGTGAGTCTTGGTAAGCCTTGATATCTAGGCAACCATGGACATGGAGACTGGTCCAGCAGAGCACTTACATTACATATTTATCTTAGAGATATTTTTGTTAATATAATTTTCAAATATCCTTGCTTTTACAGTTTTAAATCAAGATGTGCTGAAATAAACTTTTACATTCTATTCTACTTAGCAGTTTTCTGTTTATCAGCTATTATTTGATGATAGACTATTAGGAGTTAATATAAGAAATAAGCTGAGTATGAAAATTTTCTTTCTTGGTAGCAATGCTCATTTAAGGAGTTCTCCTCCTGTTTCTGCACTGCTGCCCTCAGTTGTTGCACGAGGACAGAGCACAACAATAATAGTGAGCAAGGGTGGCCCCAGAGCCCAGAAGGAAAAGGTGGACTTCCATTGCTGCCAAGAAAAAGATACATGAAATCGTACCTTTAAATTTACATATCTATATTGCAAACAAAAAGTAACCTTAAATCAACACCAGATGTTATTTTTCAGCTAATTTGTTTGTATGTCATTCTAGGCAGCAAAAGCCTGAAGAATTTCTGTGTAACCTGGATCATCGTGTGTATAGCCCTGTGTGTTATTTTACCCTGTCAGCTGTTACTAAGAAACCAAGACCAGAGCACAGTAATCACAAGGAATAATGTAAGTTCTTACCTGCTTCCATTCCAAAAAAATCCCACCCAAAAATGTCCTGAAAAGTGTCTTGTGCACTCCAAGCTTTAGAGGCATTTGGATGATGTTTTTAGTAATGATTTAGAAATCATAAATGTGGCACTATGTGGATATTTTAACTATGGACTATAAATCCCAAAATAAAGAAGTTATAAAATTGCTTCTTTTAGCAGCTTCTGGTGTTTTGGGCTTATTCTGTCCCTTGGGTCATTAGGATGTGCTGCTCTGTGAAATAGCATGTATACATGTTGTGTTTCCGCTTGTGTTAAATACTGGAGGCATCCATGTAGAGACTACACAGTCACAAGTGAAATCAATAAAAGTGGAAAATTGCAATTGTATACCTGCTTCTGCTGTCGTTTCAGCAGGAAAGTTCACAGGCTATTCTAGCAATTTTATGGCCTTCATACTAATGCCAGTAAAATAATTGTAATCCAGCATCATTGCCCAGCAGGGAAGCAGCTTATTTTCTAAACACAGCTAGAGTGAGAAAACTAACAACTCTTAAACTGTGAAAAATGTGTATTTTGCCTTCTCCAGACAGGATGATTCATTTTTTTAGTGGCCTTAGCTACAGTTCTTAGTTTTGGTTTGAATTATTGTACCCAGGCTTTTTTAGCAGGACTGGATTGATATTAGTGTCGTATCCTAAAGCCCGGCGCTCATTTTGATCTCAGTCATGGCTATGACGCAGCAGTGTGCATTGTTGTGAGATAAAGATTAAACCCTTTCTAGCCTTCTTTGGTCATTTGAAAAGCAGCACTGAACTGCTTTGAAAGGAGTTCTGTCCAGAAAATCAGCCACTGGACTCTCAGTTTAATCCTCTGAAATGCCTGAAAACATTCTTGCCAAAATATATGTACCTTTCTTTTTCAGAGCTCTCTTGATATGATTGAAATGTCAGGCTTCATTTGCGGCTATATATCCTGTGTGTTTTACTTGGGAAGCAGATTTCCTCAGCTTTATAAAAATGTAAGTAGGTTTTTGGCTAAGTACACTTCTATATTTTACCAAATACTCTCTGTTGCTTGAAATGTTGGATTCTTGAACTCAAAGGTCTACTTTGCTTTTGTGGCTTTCTCAAACAGTAAAGAAAAAATGGGCTTCTTTTCCCATTCAGAGAAGAATGGTGAGAATTTTGGGAAAATTATGGTCTTTGATAGAAGAGAATTGATTGGCCAGGGAAGAGAAAGTGTTTACAGTTGGATTTTTCAGCTATGAGCAGAAACATGCTTTATGTGATTGTTGTCATGAGCAAGTGATATCTCCCTTTCTCCAAACTATTCTACCTTAAATAACCAACCACGGGATCAAAAGTTAGAATTAGAAGGAAATTAGTTTAGAATTTTAGCCCCTTTTCACAAAGATGCTGTTGCTGACCTCTCCCTCCACGCCCCGCAGCCTATTCACTATCAGTATATTAAAAAAAACAACTGACCGGTAGAGCAAAATACGAACTAAATATCATTTGGAAGCAGATAATCCTTGCTGCTTTGCACTTACATAAAAATTACATTAACCAAAGCCCCTTCTACGAACTGTAACAATTTCTGTAGTTTTGAGTGATATTTGCTGAAAGCACTCAGGTTGGAGGATTCAGAGCCCAGGAAGAGATGGATAAGAATGACTGAAAGTCTTTGGATGTGTTATAGTACAAAATGCCAAAAGTTATCTAAACTGACTACTGTGATACATGTTTTAACATTTCTTTGTATTCGCAAACTTCTTTGTGTTTAGTTCCGAAGAAGATCAACAGAAGGCACCTCTTACCTGCTGTTTGCATTAGCCATGATGGGAAACTGTACGTATGGACTGAGCCTTGTTTTGAAGATGCCAGCTACTGAATCCTTCCGGACCCTCTACTTTTTACACCATCTTCCATGGCTTATTGGGAGCTTTGGAGTTTTGTTTCTAGACATTTTTGTATCCTTTTCGTGTTTTAGCTAGAGTTTCTCAGGATAGGCTCGTTAATAAGTAGATTGGAAATTCTGGATTTTTTTTAAAAATCAGATTTTTTTTCTATAATTCTAATCTGATCATAAAATCTTTTTTTCTGAACAATCATTTGTATGCTTTTTATAATTATATTTCTTGATAAGAACAACAAGTTTATAGAAAATATCTATATTAAAGCTACATTGCACAGCTTAAAATATATCTGGTAGCCAGTATCTAGTCGACTAAAAGTTGGGGAGGGGAGATTGCGCATTGTGCTGTTTTTCTTAGGTTTGCTGTCTGATAAATGTAAAAAACCTACAAAAATTCCAAACAAACAAACAAACCAAACCCCAAATCTGCCTGTTTTTAAATGCAGATGTAGAATTATAGCTTTGAGAATTTGGTTAAATTGGTAAGTGTTACTGCTAGATTGCATTAACGTCAGAGACAAACAATGAGGTTTTGGCAAACTTAGTTTTAGAAAATAACACTTAACAAAGAAATGCTGCAGCTACCCTTAACTACATAGTTTGAGGCAAAATCAGATGCATTGAGACACTGAGTGCCTCTGAAAACCAACAGCTGTGCTCGTGGAGTCATGCTAAGGGCCAACCAATACACAGTTATCTAGATTAGTACACCAGTTTCTTGAAAGTCTTGAGCAAACTTTTAACGCTATAATTTTTTTACTCTTATATTCAGGGGACATACATAAGATGCCCACAGTATATTGGTTATTGTTAATCGTGTTTTTTCCAGATTGAGCGTTAGCATTTTGTGATCAAGAAATTGAAAGCAAAATGTTTACAGTAATATTGTACTTTTGCTTTAGAAGCCTAGTGAACAGTAATAGGGTGGTACTTGGTCTTACTGTTCATTATAGGTTCACAGTCACCTGTCGTTATTACTATAGCTTGTACTTTCACTTAAAAGAGCGTAAAGAGGAGACTTTCTGATTTTTGCTGAAGTAAGAATTTTAGCTTTGTGTCTGAAAAGATGTTGGTACTTCGCCCCATGAACTCAAACTATAAAACAGGATAAAATGAAGAGTGATTTCAGGACCATGCTGAAGCATATTGTGTTAATCCGTTCCATGTTAAAAGGAAGTTCTTTACCAGATTTACCTGGAATGGTTCCAGAAGTTATGATTCCCAGGCATCAGTCTTGTCTTTCTGATTAAAGTAATTTCATAATCCACTCCAATTAGACTAGTGATGGGACAGCTGACCCTGGCCTTTGAATGGACAGTTAAATTATACTGTCATTCAGAATAGCCATCTGTGTTTTCTGCATCTCCAGCCATGGCGACGTAAGTGGGCAGTTTAGTAAAACATTCTGCATCGTGGGAACACAATTCTTCACTGCAGTGGTGAGACTAAACTGTGGTTCGTGGCCCGTTTCGAAATACATCGTAGTTCTATCTTTTATGAGACAATGCAGCTTCTTGTGCATGAGCAGACTGCAGGGTTCAGGGTTGATAGCCTGTGTGGCTGCTTTGAACACTCGGGCCATTTGTTCTGTGAACGAAGTAGTGACTCTTTCTTCCAACCCAGCTGGAAACATAAACCAGCCAGTATTTATTTACCCAAAACCCCCTAGAATTTGATCTTGATGACCCTTACAGTACGTTCTGTGCGTATTTGCAGATGCCTTTCTATGATGTACTCTGAAAAGGAACTTTTATATTGGCCACAAACCTCCCCCCTCTCTGAGCCCTGCCCCAGGATCGTGGTGCCAGTGTGCACATGACATTCATTTCTGGGTTCTGTCTTGATTGGAGTCTGAATCCAATCTTGCTAATAGTCCTTCAGTTCAAATTATATTGAAAACAGATGCCTCCAAATCAGGTTGAGGAGCTTATAGGAATCTAGTCAAGTATATAGTGTTAGTTTAAAATGTATGAAGTATTTGTAATCAAGAGAAAACAAAAGCAGACCTCCTGCTTTGAGAAGCCCTGAAGGTATGGAAGTCAATGCTTTTAAAGAGAGCTTCATTACTGTCTCTTGCCAAGCAAGAAAATCAAAAATCTAACAAACTGATATGTCATGTTAGACCAGAAAACGAAGAACAGGATCACCTGGGTTTTGGAAAACAGGAATTAAACCAAAAATTCCTAATTTTGAAGGGGGAGGTGCTTCGTAATTGATCATTTGTGTAACAGACGGTCTTTGTTTTGAGGAGTAGTTGCAAAAATTGTCTAATTCTAGTAGACCTTGTTCCTGATAGTGTCCAGAGTTTCATTAGGTAGAAAATAAACTCTCATTTCTCAAGGTCCAAGCAAGGATTAAGAGTTCACTTACTCTGTGTCTGCGGCAGTATTCTTTCACTTCCATCTGACACAGCTGGCATTGACTATTTTTAGAAACAAATGTACTCCTGATCATAGCTGGAACAGCAGCTCCAGCGTGACTTAGTGCAGGATTACACTGGAGTTGTTTCGGCTCAGTTTAACAGGATAACATGGTCATCCTGTTTCCTTGGTGTCTACAGTTAAAGCTATTTGGTTGCACAATAAGCCAGTTATTTTCAATAAATAATGGAAGTGGCTGATTGTTTGTAAAGTATGAATTGTCCTCCTTTTCATTTTAAGAGGAGTTTCATAGCTTTGCACATTTGAATTATAAATTGGACATGATTTTCTTTTCCAGTAAGTGTTTCTTTCCAACTGCTGCTTTGCAATGGAGGTGATTGGAGTTTCTCAAGAAGCCACAAAGCCCAGGGTTTAAAAGGGCCTGATAGGGTGCCTTCTCCATCAGAGAGGCTAAGGCTGGATTTGCCTGCTCTAGGGATTCATGGTGAACCTTATTAGAGCTTCATTTTACGTGCATGATTACTTAATGTTTCACTTGTACACAAGGATGCAATATTACATTCTCTAAAATCAGTTGATGGCCAGTTCTGCCCTTAGGCTTTTAGCAGCCGCCATCACCAAATTCCGAAGAGACTGAATCTAGTGCAACTTTTCCCACAAAATGTTGTCCTTTTCTGTAAGTTTACTACCCTCTTTTCACCTTGCTTCCTTCCTCCCCTGCTCCCACCAAAACCAAACATCTCTGCTTTGTATTTAGTTCAGACAAAGCCCTTTACCAAGATTTTTTTTGCCCCCCCTTTTTTTTTTTTGATTTGACATCACCCGATTGTCAGGGAACTGTGTTCAAATCCTCCGCATGTGTTTCTTTTCATTAAGTGTAGCCAGGTTGTTACTAGATAGCCAAAGTATATTGAGCAAGAGCCAAGCTGTTGTACACAGACTCTTCTCTTGCACCTTTTGTGATTTGCAGGGGAACCACTTGGAATCTATTATATACTTCTACAAAACATCACACTTTGTAATTTAATTACACTCTGCAAAGAATATGTCTGACCTGACAGTTCAGCCAGGAGAGTTTCCCAGCCAAACGTACAACTTCTCTGCACTCCTGTAAATACCCACTTTTGTCTCAAAACTTTCATTTTTTGCATTGTTATTAAATTGTTTAATTTAATGAAACAAATTTGATACACTAGCTCAGTGGCTGACATGAACTTTACTCTGAGAAGCCAGTTTGGTTGTCTCCTCCACTTTGGGCTGTCTGCATGCTTAGGTCTTAAAGTTTCCCCCAAAAAGTCAGACTTGAGCAACAAGTTAGTTTCTATACTAAGTATTCTTGGCAGTTCAGCATTTATTTAAAAAATATGAGCAGCTGAGTACATATGCTACAAAAACATCTTCTGGAAATACTCTTTGATAAGCTCCACAGAACTTGTGTTTGCAATTTATTCCTCTTGGAAAGCTGCGTTGCTGTTGCCAGCTTGGTGGCTGAGAGAGATACTGCACCGTGCTACAGCCCAGGCTTGTCCCAAGCCCACAGTGTGAATTCAGCAAATTTAGCTCCCAGTTCACAGTGTCTTTTTCCACAAGTGCAACTGTTAAGGCTTGGGGAGCTGCTCAGCTGAAAATACAGTAAGGCCTAGAAAAAAGAAAAGAAGAAAAAGGCAGGAAATTTAAGTGGTAGCTTTATATGCTATAAAACTAATTTTCTAAGCTCTGAGAAGAAAACATTCCTCACATAATACTATAGAAAGCCTCAAAAAGGAGCGCTGACCTGCTGTCTCTGAAGGAAATCCTGTCTAGGCTGTAGTTGGGGGCCCTCAGAGGTGGGATGCTGGAAAGCTTTGGGAAGGTGGGATAATCCTTGGGGCTCTGCCTAGGATGTAGAGAATTTCCTCTCCATTCATCCAGGCCTCCCAGAAAGCTTATTTTTTATCTCTCTGTACTTTTCTAAATAATTACATACCTTAGCCTCAAATGTCTCACAACCATTGTCTGCCAGCCAGGTTATTTTAACTGATCTAAAGTGTTCCTGGTAGAATTCTGTAGATCTAATTTCCTCCCAGAGAAACTATTTCATTTTTTAAATGGGATTTTACATGTAACAGTAGTGGTGATCCAGGCTCTGTGAAAGCTGAACATATAGGACCATACGTTGGACTTTGTAGAAGGTACCCGGGTATACAGGTGGCTGCTTGTTTCTACACCGCGTGTCTTTAAACATGCTTTCATGCAGATCCTTATGTGGGAGGCTCCCTACTTGACCTCATCTACTACACCCACCTAATGTCCTTCTCAGATCTCTCCTGTCCCTTCTAGATGCCCACCTCTGATTTATTTATTTATTTATAGGCTATCTATGCTTAAAGTCAATAATTTTGTTTGCAAGCTGGAACCATCAAGAAAAATGACAAGTACATACTTGTTAATTCTCTTTAGATTAGTGGTATTTCTGATGGTTTGTTTTACAATAGAAATAAATAATTATGTCTAATTGCACAATTCTGTGTTGAAAATAGCATTAAATATGGAGTCATAGTGTTGTCTGTGTGTCAGTGCCTGGAAATATCAAACCGCTTAGAATTTTTGCAAGAAATTAGAATTTTGTTTTCTCTTCAGGTCCTGCTGATCTATTGCTAAGGAAAGTTTTTAATAACTTCCCCTCCCTCAGCCCAGCCTGCAGTATTTAGACCACTGGGGCTGGAGTAGTACAGGGCAGTATGTCTGATTCCACGCTGTTCCTAGATGAACCTGGCTCTTACTCATGAATTTCACACTTAGGACCTTTGCAAGTGAGAGGATGAGGAAGTAAAGGATGTTTTCATGTGTATTTGAGCCATGTAACCAACGAGAGCTGAAGTTTTGAGTTAGAAAAAAACTTCTTAAAAAAAAAACCTTTTCAACTTGAGTTAGAAAAACTGGAGAAGAGGAGGCTGAGGGGAGACCTTATCGCTCCCTACAACTACCTGAAAGGAGGTTGTAGAGAGGTGGGGGTCGGTCTCTTCTCCCAAGACACAGGCGACAGGACTAGAGGAAATGGCCTCAAGTTGCGCCAGGGGAGGTTCAGGCTGGATATTAGGAAGAATTTTTTCACCGAAAGGGTGATCAGCCATTGGAATGGGCTGCCCAGGGAGGGGGTTGAGACCCCATCCCTGGAGGTGTTCAAAAGACGGGTTGATGTGGTGCTGGGAGATATGGTTTAGTGATGGTGTTGCTTTTTGTGTTGTGTGGGTGTTTATTTTTGTCAAAATTAGGTTGACGGTTGGACAAGATGATCTTTAAGGTTTCCTTCCAACCTAGAAGATTCTGTGATCCTGTGAATTTTTCTGTATGTTACCTTTTCTAGTGTTGCCAGTGAAAGATGATTGAACTTTTTGCCATAAAGAAGTACTGAAAATGAGCATTAAGTAGGATTTGGAAAAGGTTATATGCTAATGTAGAAGATTCCACAGTCGGGATTAAATAAATGGATAATACTTACACTACAGTACACAAATTAGACACAGCAAGTTTTAAGCTTTCCTCTGCGGACTGTGGTATTCAGCGTCTGTGCCAGAACTAAATGGATGGCTGCTTTTATTCTGTACGGCTTATTTTGGGTTTAATTGAAAGCAAGTACTGCAAATGCTACCTCTGTGTCCCAGTTAATTACTTCCTTACCCCCAAAATAACAGGTGACGGTGCAATTCATCCTGTATCGTCAGCAGGAGGGAAGACACTCCGGTTTAGTGGCGCTGGAGGTGGAACCGTTGCTGGTGGACGAGGAGACTGAGTAGTGCCGAGCTGGATTCTGCTCCTGGCTTCACTGGGTGTTGCTCTTGGATGACTTTGACAAACAGTTGCTTGGGGACCAAATTTATTACTTGCTTTTTATTATTTATTTTGTCATTAACGTGTTGTTACTTGTTTGCAAATGACGTGCCAACAATAAAATATTTAATATTTACGTGTTGTTTCAGGATAGATACTGTTTTTTTCCCTGATTTTTTTCTCTCCCCGCCCCGCCTTGATTTTAGTTGTTTCTCCCCAAAGCGCGATATGGAGTCGTAGCAATAGCTGCTGTAGAAATATTGATGTGACATCACGACACAGCGCATATCGTGGGATGACTGTTTATTTTGGGATGAGCGTGTACATCTAGTTAACAGTAGCGTGGCTGGTTTAAAAGCAATGGGCGAGATTCCCCCTCTGCCCTGAACCCAGCCTGGAGTTACGGACTGCTCCGTCCAGGTGCATCGTGTGGTAGATTTGGCCTTTTTTGTTCATAATCAATTTTGTATGCATCAGAAGAAAAAAAATCCTGTAATTAAGTCGCTTCAGTGCAGAGGATCCGTTATTGATGCAAAAGCAGAATCCTGGTGCAAGTTGGTGGGAGCCTCGCGTACGTCTCACTGCAGAGTGTCACTGTGCATTTTATTTTTAAGTGTTAAAGCATTTATACATCAATACCTGTGTGTTCCAAGGTTTATAATTGCTGAATGTCATCATATACCTCACATGGTGTTTTTGTCCAACGTGCATTTTATTTGCAAGCTTCTGGTTTAGATAAGTACTGCAGAGAAAAGAAATATTAGAAGCTGAGGAGACTGTACCTGGCAATGGGGGAGTTTTTTTCAAAACTGTGTTGTGCTTGAATAAAACTTTAATAAAATTATCTCAAAGAATAAACTTGTTCGTATTAAATATACGTATAACGATTCACTTGTTAATAAATAAGTTTTGTGAAGAAGGGGCTGGCTTTTTAAAAAGGTCAGTATGAAGATTTTATACATTCGTGGGCTCATCGTGGAGCTCCTTCCCTTTGATTTCGGATAATTTTTAAAGGGAAATGATCGAAATTTTATTTTGAAATAGTAGGAACTAATAAATAATGAATTTACTTTTAAATAATAAAAGAAACTAATGCAATGTGTCGTATCTAAATAGCTGCCAAAAGTGCACACTAAAAGTGAAGCATTTTTCTCTAAAAACTTCTACAGAACTTCATGCACCGCTGATAAAGCCCCACAGAGGTGGTTTTGGGGTGGTGGTGGGGCAGCCTGGGCCCCGCTGCCCTGTGTGGAAATTGAATTTCAGCTTCTGCTGCAGCAGTAACTTAGAGGAGTAACCGAATCCTGTGTTCTTGCTAGAAATAAGCCATGTCCTCATGAGTTGAGTCGTGACTGCGCGACGGGTGGACGCGGTGTGGGTGGCAGGAGGCCGCCCTGGCAGGATAAACCCGCCGGGTGGCAATTCCCACTGCGGTGGTGGTTTGGGCAGCGCCACGACAGCTGAGGAGAAGGGCTTTGCGAAGTCATCCTGTGAACAGCCAAGAAGTCCTGAAACGTTCCACAGCTCTGCGGGACGCTGAGGGCTTGGGCAGGATCTACCCCGGCGAAGTCGGTTGCTTCATTAGTCTCGGTGTGTGCTTAAGGCAAACGTGCCTTCCCTGCTTTCTGAAGCGAGCGGAGGGTATTAGAAGTTAACCTTTTCAGTACATAAATTGAAATGCAATTTGTCGTACCCGCAGATTGATATGCCCTACACAGGAGATTATCAAGCTCTTGCCTGGCTGGTGATTGAAACCATGACTTGTTACTTTTTAATGCAGTTAGAATTTGTCCTTACATCATTTCTGCAAAGATTATTTCCCTTTTTATTGCTCTATGTAATCCTATTTTGGGATGTCTCTTTATCCCCATTTCATACTGCTGTTTATTAGAACAGCTAAATATGGGGTATATAAAGTTACTGTGATTTAATTTGAGGCTTTTAATGGAAAATAATTTAACTTTTTAAATGTGAAGCAATGATGGTTATTTACTGATAGTTCACATACATGGAATATTTAGTATATGGGCTAAGTGAATACTTACACTTCGGAAAGCATTATTTCCAATTAATTATTTGACTGCAAGAGCTGATCAAATACATTAGTTGCCCTGGCCGTACCCTATCGCCTATTAGGACGTAAGGTCTTTGTCACCCCTTTGCTCAGCCCACAATTATTTCTGAGGACCAAACCCTGCCATGTCAGAGGAAGGTCGAGCCGTGCCCAGATACACCAGGTTAGAGACTAAAGGGCAGATCCTGATCACCTCTTTGTTAATCTCAGACAGGAAAATACAGCACGTAGCTTCTATCACAGCTACTTTGTTGGAAAGCAAAGTGTCTTAATCTTCTCGCTTTATGCTACTAATTCTTCCCTCGTGCTGCATGTAATCCAAGATTAACGGCATTGTTTTCTAATTTTATTTTTTAAACTATCATGGAAATCTCATTAACTAAAGGAAACATCTAACAGGTCCTCGGGGCTTTATTTTTAAACAAATTAATCAAGTAATTTAGCTAACATAGTTCTCCATCTTCCACAGAAGGTTGTCCCAGGAATGGAGTTATTCCTGGCCATTACACATCAGTTTCGATCATTTGTTTCCATAAGAAAAATAGGTAGATAATTCGTCACTTCTGACCATCTCTTGGAATTTAAGTGTTTTTCTAGATTTGTGCTTGTATTCTCACTGGCAAAACATGTGTTAATAGCCTAAAGGAGAGAAAGTTGGTTCATCTAGCAAGAAGCAGAGCCCAGCCCTCACTCCCCATGCTTGGATGCGTGGTGAGTACCACCAGGCAGTGACACCGTGGGCACCACAACGAGCCATGGGGATGCACCCAGAGGTGCCTTGGCAGCACAGCTCTTCCTGGATCTGGCAGGTCCCAATCCATCCCCTGAAAGCTCCTCAGCACTGCAGCAAGAGGAGCTCCAGCTTCTCCAACTCCCAGCTTGTTGAGCGTTTCCCAGCCTTTCTTCTGGCAGTTGGGGGTTAATGGGCCCCATCACCACCAGGAGAGGTAAATCCAACCACTGCTGTGGTGCGTTTTAAGGAAATGATAATGGCAGTAGGGTTGATACATGAATATTAATAGCTTGTAGTACTTCAGTGTCCATCCACATGGCTGCTTGTTAGATGCTGCTGAAAATGTATGGTATGGAGACAGGGCATTGATTCATATTGTGATGAGGGGGGTCGCCATAACGTGCTCCAAATAGCTCTTAAACAATGAGTGTGGAGGAATTAAGACCAGTTTAATCTGACTAAATAATACTCCTGATGATAAACCATTAAAATCAAGTTGACTTTTTGATTCTAGCAATTGTATCAATCAAGGTGATTACACTCAACATCAGTATTGATAATCATTAAAATAGATTAAACTATTGACTGAGAAACAAGAAACGCTGGTTGACTCCAGCACAAGCGGTGGTTTGACTTTACAGCAGCGCCCCTCCTGCTCCCTGAAGCTTCTCGCTGCTACGTGGAGGTTCAGGCAGGTACCAGTTACTGTTCTTCATGAGCACCGCGTGCCTCAAAATTAGCACCTATTTTAGCAGCACACTTGCTGCCTGATGGATTGACCATAACACAGGAGCTTGATGTTAAAAATATCCTCCTTCTCAAGGAGAGAAGGTGCTTTGCAAGTGGGGAGAATGAAGGATGCAGCAGAGTTCTTGGGCACGTTGGAGGAGAAATTGCTGGGGGTTCAAAACGGCTTCTTGCAAACACGGCGTCCTGCTCCAGAGCTCTCTGCAAGCAGCCTTTGAGTCGGTGCTTTACCCTCCGGCCGTTGCTGTAATGCAGCCTGGCCGTGTTCGGGGCGCTCAGGTGAAATGTGGCTGCTGGTTTGCTGTGGGGATATTGAACACTCACTTCTCTGTGCCTTCAATTGCAAAGGGCTTTTTTAAATTGATTACTGGCCTGGCTCAAGTTATTGTATGATCCTGTAAATATAGAGAGAAGATGGGCATTTTATGATGTCTGACTTCCCTACAATATTTTTTTATTAAGTAAACTGTAATGGAAATATTGGGTTTTCATTTCTTGCTTGCTTCTTCTCCAACAATTGCCAGTAAATCAAAGTTGCAAAAAGCCATCTCTCCCTCTGCGCTGGCAGACCTAACGGCAGCCTGGTGGTCACTTACTTTTGGAAATGATATCGCCTTATTTCTAGGCACTCAGCAGACTTCAGTGCTGATGTATTGACACTCGCAGCTTTCAGATAAGGAAATAGTGGAGGACAGCATTTCCAGCAGAGAAATGCCCATATTTTAAAATAAGGACTGCCAGTTGTAGTTACGCCAATTCGCTGGGATACGAAAGTGCCACGCTTAGGAAGCAAGCAAGTATTTCTTCTCCTCTTCTACTAGCATCTGTGCTTGTTTACGTGCCTCCACGTTGGGCTCGAGGCACCTCTCCCATCACACATCTAAGGACCTACAACTGGGCGTTTTGACCCTTTTTGTAGCACGGGCTCATTTGACTTGGCCCTGGACAAATGTACAGAGTCAAGCACATCTCTAATCATTAATTTGGAGATGAGTCCTGCAGTACAGCCTCGTCCCTCAGGGCTCTCTCTGGGTTGCAAGTAAACACTCATACGGAAGGAAAGTTTAAATGCTGAACACAGATGTTTTTTCTGCCTTTCTGTGTCTGTTTTTTTAAGTACAAAAGCTGGAAGCTTTCTACAAGTCCTAGGGTGCTGCAGCCCTCTCTTGTTTATCTATTTATAGTGAAGAAGCAAGAAATGTTTGATGTAGGATGAAATGGTAACGGGCTGTTGAATCACTGGCAGCTGCAGGGGCAAAGCTGTGAGCTGGACCTCGCTCCCCTCAGCCCAACCACACCACCACTTGCAATGGGTTTACTTTGTAGAACCAAAGCTGTAGTAAAAGTGGTTCCTTCCCTTCTATCCTGGCTCATTGGTTTTCTCCTACATATTAAGATTGCTCAGCTAAACCAGCAGCGCATCTGCCTGCAAATGCAGCAGAGCCCAGCACAGGCTGCGTGTTCTCATCCCTGCCCCGTGCTGCGATGCCGGGCTGAGCCGCGCTCCTGTGACACCTCCTTTTAAACATTCGTAACATCATAACATCGTCATCATCACTTAAAACCAGAAAGAAGATGGCCCTGGTTTAGCCCCGGGTGTATTTCAGGATACACGCCTAAAGCGACTCTCCCTCACGCCCCTTTCATTTCCCCATTGTAGTGTTCGAGAACAACTGCAGGGCGAATGCTTCATCCTCAGTTGATCCTCAGCGCTTTTTTGCACGTGTCCTTTACCAACAAGTACATGTCCCTTGTCCACCCTTGCTGCATCACGCCAGGGGACATGGTGCCTCCGGTGGGCGATGGTTGAGCAGTGGCAGAGGGCTGGGAGCCCCGCAACATGCTGGGCTGGCTGGGGCATCGCAGCTTGCCCGGTAGGATGGAGCTGCAAGCCCAGGTCCCAACCCGGATGGAGCCGTTCCCACCAGATGGAGCAGTTGCCGTTCCAGTGCTGCTGAGCTGTGAAAGCCTGAGAGGGCTGCATCCCCCAGCCCAGAGGAGGGACTCTCACAAATGACCCTGCAGGTGCCCCAGCTCGTCTCCACTTTGCTCCCAGGGTGTAAATCTGGAATAAAAGTCCCAGAGCCGTGGGAGCCGAGCTGAAGCAGTGCTTCTTTGCTTTGCTTTTTGACAGGTCCTCAATTTTCAAATGTTTCTAAGCTTCCGTCCATGTTTTTTCTAACTTTGCAGTACGGGCTGAGCACAGAGCAAAGTGTTCTTTTAGCAAAGCGCCTCTTTTCACCTAGTTTAGCCAAAATGCCAAATGGGTGCTTAAAAATCACGCAACACTTTGAATTAAACGTGACCTAAGTGTGGACCTGGGTGTGCCTGTCCCGGGTGAGAGCAGACAGCGTGCTGCCCGTGCAGCAGCCACCCTCCCCACCAAGGTGCACAGATCTGGCGCGGGCAAGGTCTACCTGCCTGGGGCCACAGCTGGGTTTTTTCCCGGTGGGTACGTTCCCCAGAGGAGCAGCAAGTGGGTAAGGAGATGCACCCCGGTGATGCACCGAATAACCAGCCACTGCTTCACAGGGTCCGTGGTGACCATATATTTGCAAAATGATGTTTTTTATGATGCCAAACTGCAGCAGGGTTTTTAAGCCCTCCTTACCCACATTTTGCTGAGGAGCCAGTCTCTGTACAGGAAAGGGGATCTGCCAGGGAGAGTGGTGCCCCCCCACAGTGGGATGCCAACAGGTCCACGCCACACTCAACCAGTCTGATGTGCTTGGCCAGAGCCTGGTCATGCACTGGGACTGTGTGAAGGCCTCCAAAAATGCAAGCACTGAGCTTACCCACCTAATCTGCATTTTTCCCTGAATCCATCCCTTGCTTCTCATGGATCTGACACCTGCTCTGTGAAGGAAAGCAGGGAGTTTTCCCCCAGCCCTAGCTGCAGAAAGATGCCACTCTCCAGGAGAACAACCCATGATGTTGGCTTCGTGTATATCACTGACTAATACCTTCATGTGCTGCTGCAATGGGAGTACAAGCCTGTTCAAATTGCCAAGCTTAGAGCTTCTAGACTTTGCTTTGCTGTTGCTTTAAAAAAATTCTTCCCAACCCATCTGTCCTTCTTGCAAGAGTTGCACATTGCCATGGACTGGCGATGCCTTCTGCCTGCATGCTGGTACTTTCATGATAATCAGGCTCAAGTTTTTCATCTGATCTGCTGGAGTTAAGTTTGGGGTCAAAGTATCCCCAAAAGCTGGAAGGCTCAGCCTGAGCTCCAGATGTTGCAGTTCAGAACTGGCTCCGTGCTGGTGAAACGTTAAGTTGTGATTTATTATTGCATGCAGCATGATTCATTTTTACACTGAAAGTAATACTATGTTGTATAACCAAACAGCATTTGTTATTTATTGCATTCTCTCTCTGCACAGACGCAGGTGCTTCACCCTCTCTCCTGGTGGATAATGTCCTTTGTGCTTTTCCTGGTGGGGCAGTGGGGACCTGATTTGGGATGGTGGCAGCGCTGCTGCCCAGGGACTGGAGGGACGGGATGAGGCAAAATCTCTCCAGAAGAAACCAATGTCCTTCACCTCTTTGTGCCTATAAAACTGCAGTAACATCTGCAAAGTGCAACCTCAGAGCAGCCAAGCTGGCCAGCAGTGGAACAGGAGCCATGGCTTGTCCTGGGAGATGTGTCTCAGCAAAACTTTTGTGATTAGATGCTTGGACATCAAGCTGCTGTTGCTGCTACAAAAGACCCCCACAAAGGATGCCATTGCCCTTGAAACCCATTCATTTCTTGTGTGTGTAACCCTTCCATGCCTGTTTGCTGCCTCTTCCTGGTGCTGCCATGGGAGCGTCCCAGCAGGCAGGCACAGGTACTCACAGATTCCTACCATGCTGCCCAGGCACCAAAACCTAGGCACTGCTAGAGTACAAACCTTGCTGCTTGGGGCAACAACAACCTGCAGCATGAGGGCTTTCATCGGCCACTTTCCTGGCCAAACAGCTTTCATGCACCCCTGCTCCATATTGGACACCATGTCTGGCTCAATTTAGAAATGGTCTGAGCTAAAGGGGCTGAGAAGGGTCTTACAGGTCTTTGGTGCCAACTCCCATTGCTGCACATACACTGCGTTTAGTTTAGAATAGATTATAATATATATTCTAGATGTATTAAGCTTTAGAGCACGTCTTTTCTCCTAGTCTTCCCCGTGCCTACATACATCAGTTCAATCTCCCTACCTACAACAGACAAATAATTTTAGTTGTGCTTTGGAACCCGATATAACCGACAACAAATGTAACGCAATCCTGGAGGCTACTACTGCTGCGTGAAGATGCCCCAAGCACAGAGCTGGAGACAGGTTTTATTTTAAGCCCTCTTTATTAAATATTTCGTTTTATACTTACAAACAGGTATATGATGGGGACATATTAAAAGTTGATCTTCTTGCTCAACTATCTGCTAATGTGATTTTTGGTACCGCATCACAGGGAAACTCTGAATTCTTTTATCTTTATGTAAAAGCGCTGTCACAAACCCAAGCAAGTTTTCAGTGTGATGAGACCCTTGAAAAGATGGATTTTTTTTGTTGTTTTTGTTACTGATGTCTTCTGAAAAGGATATCCTTAAGATATAGGAACAGCTATAGCTGCCGGTATTCTGTATTGCTCTGATGGCTTATACTGCAAAGGGAGCCTTGACAATGATGGATAACCTCTGCAACTTCTCAGCAGCGGGTTTGGTTTATCCTGCCTTTGCTTTGTGTTTGTGTCAGGTTTTTCACTTGGGGCTACGCTCAGCCTTTGTACGCTCGCTGCCGTCCTCCTTCCTCCCCTCCACTGACGGCGCAGGCAGGGTGGGCAGTGCAGGTGCTGGTGGTGTGTGCTTTCCAAAATATTTCTTCCCAGCCCCAAAGCCCCTGGGCATCACCCCTATAACCGCACGGTAAAGCACCGAGACACCCTGGTTGGGCAAGGTTTTGCTCTCGCAAGTGAATTTGGGTAAAAGAAGGCTGGGAGCTCGCAGTGTGGGAGTTATTCCTCAACAACTCCACATGCATGTCAGAGCAAACTGTCTGCAAAGGATGCTGGGAGGAGCAAAACCTTTCGGGAGCCCATTGCTCATAGGCAAACACTTTTAGGTGAAGAGCAGACCTCACCAAGATGTCCCTTGCGCCCCTGGTCTTTGCAGCCACCATGTCTGATACTGCAGGGCTTTCCACCACAGAACCACAGAGTGGTTTGGATTGGAAGGGACCTTGAAGATCATCTAGTTCCAACTCCTCTGCCATGGGCAGGGACAACTCCCACTAGACCAGGTTACTCAAAGCCCTGTCCGACGTGGCCTTGAACACCCTCAGGCATGGGGCCATCTCTTGTTCATGGCTTTTTTCCCCCAGATCTGTTTAAGCTCTTTCTTTGTATTTGCTTGAAACATTTTTAATAAAACCACTGCTCTAATATAGAAAGACTTTTCATGTCAGCTTAGAGGTACTTGTGCAAACTCATTGACTTCATTAGGGTGATCTGGTGGTAGCAAGGAAATGGGTGTTCACTCGGGAGCGAGGATTTAGAGGAGTTGTTTTGTTGTGTTTGAGGTCTTGGAGAGAAGACAAAGTGAGTGCTTTGGCCATATTGCCGAAGTAATAAAATGTTTATAGACATGGGAAATGGCCCATGAGACTTTGTAAAATCTTCTTCACTTACAAGGAATTGTCTAGGCAAGAGCTTTAAAAAGGAAAGAAGAAAAAGATGTGGGAAGAGGATTGATGGGGAGTGGAGTGAAGGCGCTGAGACAGAGGGTGTCCTTGAGGTTATTAACCTTGGTCCATTGTGGGCACTGGGGCAGGAACTGTCCCTCACCCACAGCATGGGGCAGCCCCAGCCCTGTGGACAATGGGAGCACAGCTGGACGACACCAGCGAGGACATGCATGAGCTGTGGTTCAGACCAAAGAGTTGGAACATCCTCTGATACAGATGTGGTAATTAATGCTGTTGTGGTTCGTTATCGTGACCTCTCTTCTGATGTCTGTAGCTCTCGCCTCTTCTGATGCAGGGTGACACATTCCTACTCATAGCCTGCAGAGACAACAAGGCTTCCTTTCGCACAACTAAACATGAATAAGAAAATGCTAGCAAATTAATAAAAAATTGGATTTTTGGGAGGTTTCTGCTACCTGGTGCCCTCCATCAGGGGAAGAAAGGAAGCGGTGACTGTGGAAGGTTGTGCCAAGCTGGCCGGAGCTTGGCTTGGGAGGAGACCATAGGGGAGGTACCCCCCATCCTTCCTGTCCTGCTATCAGGGTACCCAATTTTACCTTACAATGATCAACACAGTCATCAGGACAATCACTGCCAATGCCAGTTCTTCAGGGGTGCCTGAAGTGTCCCACGCAGGCCAGGTATTTCAGTGCAAGCCCACCTCTAATTAATAGCAGTATTTGCTTAAACGGATCAATGTCTGTCCTTGACCTCAATGCACAATTTAAGCTATTACTGTATCACTAAATATGAAATGAACTATAATACATTTGAGAGGCAAACCACTTATATCGAACCCAGTAATACAGATGAGAATCTTTTATTGCATCCAGTGAAAGCTGTGTGGTTGTATTTAAATACTCCGACTGCTAAAGCCTGCAATGAAAGACTTTTCCACAGCTAATTTACCAAGGCTAACCTGTGCCTCCAGCGCACATCATCTCTCCCAAGAAGAAAAACTGTTTTGGACTGAGGAATTCTGCTACTCATGATTAAAATAGTTCACTTGATGTAAGCTGAAAGTGGCGGTTGCTGTAAATGCACGGAGCTGTAAGTGTGAGAGGAAAAACTAAGAGTGAGGTGTAAGATGCACTGAAGGTTTGCAGTCGTGGCTCAGGGTCTGCTGGTGGGGACATCCCTTTTGTGCAGGGCAGGGGATGCACCCTGGGCAAAATAGACAGCAAACAAAACACAGGGTGCTACCTCAGCACTCATCAAACCCACTGAAACCATGATTAAGAAATTGTCTACAACGAAAGTGACGCACAAGGACCTGTGATAGCTCTAACTGAAGGCTTAGCCTCAGTAATGTACCTCTAATTAGCAGCAAGTTTAAAAGTCTCCTCTAGCACATGGGTAAACAATCTCTTGGAGTAATATAAGGGTTGTCAATGATGCTTTTATGTTCAAAAAAGCCTGTATTGTACTCTGGGTCAATGAGAAGCTGAGAGAGGTGAGGACTGTTCAATAATCATGGCCTAAGGTCTGCAGAAATCTCCATAATATAGAAATGGATTCTGCAGGGACAGGAATGCTAAAAGGCGGCGCCACCACTTCAGGCAATCGCTGGTGTGGTGCTCCGTGCACCATAAACATCATCATTAGAGATGCACTATGATACTTCTATATTAGACTTTGTTTAAGAATAAAAAAAACCCAACCCTAAAATATACAAGTATTAGGAAAAGAAAGCAGTACCTCTGGTACCAGTTCCACCATAGGTCAGGCTGATTTCCTTGAGTCCGTGGCTGTGGTTGTGTGTGGTGTCCTTAAATCATTGGCATTTCTTCCCTAGGTCAGTCTTATGTACTGCCCAGTGCTGTAGCTTTCATGGCCACTAGATGCTTTAGATCAATTTCATAAATTCATTATGTATTTGGGGGCAAAAATGGGGCATGGAGGCAGTTTTCCTCTCTATGCAAACCTCCCCTCCAGGAGAGCTCTCCTGGCTCTGGCTGCTGTGCAGAATGAGGGTTTTTCATTTACAGTCCCAAAGGAAAAGTTGTTAGTGAATGCTGAGCGTTCCTCTTTAGTCTAAATTAATTAAATGACACAGTATCTATTGTATGAAATAAATGGGGATCGTTTTACATGGTATACTGTATACAGCGATTATAATGTGTGATCTTTCTAGAGAAATATGGGAAAACAATGTCCTTTGCTGGAAGAGGCACGGCGTTCCCCGGCTCTGCAATACATCTCCTTGTTAAGCGGTAATGCAATGTAATCCGCAGCGACTTAATAACTAACATGACAGATGTATAATCTAGAGTAATGTAAAACGTTGTAAGCACAAGACGCACGTGACTACCCTTCATCCGAAACATGTGTAAATCACCAGCATTTCCCGCGCCCCCAGCAGCAAACAAAAGCTGCGCCCGTGCCGCTGGAGAGGCAGACGATCAGCACATGAGCGCTGAAACGCTGCTCGTGTTTCCAATCTGCCTTAAATAATTACGCAATCAGATCGCCATCGATACCCATACCCCAAATTAGTTTACTGTAAACCCAGTCTGGTTTGCTAAGGCTTCCTCGCCGGTGGGTAAGCCCTGCTGCCTCTCAGAAACGTCCTCCAAGATGCTTAGAGCACTGGCAAGCAGCTCTGGGGGTGCAGGGGGGGCCAGTGCCCAGCAATGTGCCCAGAACCTGGCTGTCCAGTTCCGCACAGGATGCGGCCCCCCGGGATATGGACCCTCAGGGCTCCCCTGAGGCAGATGTGCGACGTGCGATACCAGCGGAGAAAACAGTAATTTTCATTTCTTTGCATTAAATTTCAGTTAATCTGTGCTCAATTACCACAAGTGGGCATCCCAAAGCTCCTCTCACCCTTTCCCCTTCTGAGTGTTTGCTTATGTAAAACACCTCAGACTAGGCAGGAAAAATCGTAGGCTGTGTAAATGTGTGCACTTACTCCTTGTGTGTGTAGTAGGTGGTATCTGCCACCAAGAAAGTTTCTGCGATGTCCTGGAAAAGAAAAAGTATCCAATGCTTTAAAAAAATAAACAAACGAGCAAATAAATAAATGTATGCATGGAAATTTTGGGTGTGGAATATGTTATGATTCCAGCATCTCTGGGAATCATTGCTTCTTACCGTGCTGTTGGGGCACAGGGCTCCCTCAGTCCCCCCACATTTGCAACAGGAACTTGAGGTTTGGGCACTCGGGATGCAGGCACAGTTCTCACCTAACGGTACTTTCTATTTTCAACAATTCATTGCCCAAGAACCTTTTGGTTTTTGCAAAATTTCTCAGCCCTTGGTTATGCACGCAGCTGATGTTTGCTCTCAGAAAGAGCAAATTGTTGTTGTGTTTCTCCAACCACGCTAAACTTGGGCTTGATAGTCTGACTTGATATTCTGAC
Organism: Arenaria interpres; assembly: GCA_013399435.1. NCBI lineage: Eukaryota > Metazoa > Chordata > Aves > Charadriiformes > Scolopacidae > Arenaria > Arenaria interpres. The sequence continues at coordinate 260,262 of VXAK01020999.1, forward strand.
AAGTCGGCCCTGTCCCAGCTGAGCTCTCTGCAGTTGCCCTGAAGGAAAATGGAAATATGAAGGAAATAGGGAAAAAGGAAAACGAAACAGAGTACAAAGAAACGAAGGGCTAAATTTTAGGGCGAGATGAGCAATTCTGCACACAACGCTCCCACTCCTGAGCTCTCTGTGTTTGTATATTCTCAATTTGACTCATGCAATAACTCCAGCTGTGACAGAAGGCTTCCGAGAAATCAGTTCAAATACAAAATTTATGTTAAAGTGGAACAATCAATAGAATTATTCAACTAGTGCAGAAAAAACCTTAATAAAGCAAGTGTGTGTAGCATTTCAGCTATTAATGTATTATTCCCTAACTGCATTTCTCATTCTTTGAAATAGTAGGAATGCCTGATTTGGAATGCTCTAGTTTACATAAGAAAATAAAATATGCAAAAGCTCTTCCAAATATTAGTTTTTGTTAATCTCCAGTGAAATTGCTCCTGCCTGTAGCACCTCTCCTGCCTCCCAGCTGGGTTCGCCCTCGCTGCTGGGTTTTGGCTGATAATTGGCTTTAATGGAGCTATCCGGGAAGTGACTTTCCATTTAACATGGCTAAAGGAGATCAAATCCATCCTTTAACCATAAAGTAATCATAGAATGGTTTGGGTTGGAAGGAACCTTAAAGATCATCAAGTTCCAACCCCCCTGCCATGGGCAGGGACACGTCCCACTAGACCAGGTTGCTCAAAGCCCCATCCAGTCTGGTCTTGAACATCTCCGAGGATGGGGCATCCACAACTTTTCTGGGCAATCTCCATCCTCTAACCATACTAACACAGTAGTAGCATCATGAGGAAATGAGAATCACCACCACACCACCGCATTGGATCCGCATTCCCATTTCCAGCAAGGAAAAACTAGTCTGGCTGCACAAACCCTTCTCCACTCACCAGTGACAGAGGATGGATGCTGCTGCCAGCACTGGGAGAGCAGCAGCAAGAGGGCACGCATGCCATCAACATGACCTACCTGCGGGTACTGGTGGACTTACTGAAGCTGCAGAAGAGTTGCTGGTGCTGGATGAAGCGGCTGGAGCGGAGCCCATAGCCCCACCTCGGAGCTATGCTTGTTTTTTGTTCCTGCCATCGCTGCAGCTCCATGCACGGACCCAGCTCAAATAAACGGGGAGGCGGATGTGTCCAACCAGTCACACGGATCCATGCTGCAGAAAGAGTAAGTGGTTAAATACTGATATAAATATTTAAACTTCACTTACGGCCTTCAGCGTCTATTTACTCGAAAATATCCCCTTAGAAAGTTTATTTGACATGATCTGCAAGTCAAACAACTTTTCAAAAGGCGCACCAAGGGAAACACAAAGGACCAAAACTCTCTTTATATTGTCACGGGGTCGCACTTTAAGCCTGCTTTAAAAACGGGTGGCAAGGGTGAACCGGGGGAGAGCTGGGCACGGAGGGTGAGGGGCAAGCGGGGGCCGGGGTGGCTGTGCCCACTGCTGCCCGCCGGCACAGCGGCCGCTTGCCCGGCAGGGATAGGCACTCGCCGCAGCCTGGGGAGAGAGGAGGCACATGAAAGCGGGTCTGGATTTGCCTTGCAATGACAGCTGCATATTAATCTAAAGAATTTCTGAAAAATCAAAAAGACATTTTTCAGCAAAATACACCCCTAGAGCCTCGATCATAAAGCAAGGGAATAAACTTGAAACAGGATTGATTTCATCTTAAAGGGAATATTTCTTTGAAACGCTACCAACTGCAGTTGTCTTATTTGGTTTTCAATACTATAACAAAATTGTGCCATATTGTGTCAAATAAGGAGATAATATAACAGCTTTAAACAAATTTTGTAATTATGGGATCAATCAGAAATGAGTTAAATCCATGTGCATTAGGTAAGTCATGCCACTGAATACTGAGTAGCTCCAAATACCAGCTCCGAGCCCGTCTCCAGTGGCCACTGTCCTAAACCTATGAGTTTGGTGTGACACCAGCTGCAGGAGGCAGGGGATGCCACAACCCCCGGCCAGTGCTCCCAGCCTGGGGAAAGAACCACAAGGTATGACTTGATTAAAAGAGACGAAAGAAAAAAGATATATAGTCCCCAAACCAGTCTGTGCCAACAGAACAAAACCATCAGTTCTGTCAAAACCCTATGTTTTGGATCCATTTTACTAATGTTTTTCTCTGCACAGCAATGCTGATCAATCTTTCACACTATCAGGTAATTTTCCTGCTGTCTCCACAAGCCAGGTTCAATATTAGTGAATATTGAACCCATTGTGAATATATAGCGTATACAGACCCCACTTCAGTTATGGGACGTCCCTGTTATATAGGAATGAGTTTTCCTTCCCTCTTTCTTCATTCCACCACCACAGAGTCTCCATGGACCGTCGAGGATAGGGGATTTTTTCTGTTAAGTTTCAGTAGCTTTTAGCCACAGCCCTTTGCTAAAGTTTTTTTCCACTTCTGAGGCACTCCTGTAAAATTTCAGGGCTCTGGGCACTGGATAGATATGGAGTGGGGAAAACAAAGGGGCTTGAAGGATGTGACACCTTCACCCTTGTCTCTGTTGGTGGCAGCCGCCTTGTCCTTATGTGAAAACAGAGCCTGGGAACCCCATCACTGCTGTCATCTTCTGAAGACCTCAGAGTGGTTATTGTCTCATAAATAAGAGAGACAATAACCTTAACTTTAATGCAACTTCATTAAATGATATTAAACTTCCTTTACTCACCAAGGTCATATACGCATGCATGCAAAAAATATAAATAAATAGCAAATTTTCTGGCAAAATTTGCATTCACTTTCTTGGGCAATTTTGATGCAAAGTCTCCTTTGTTTCGGTTCAGTAAAAGTCCCTCTTTTTTTGAGTTGAAGTAAGACTGGAGTATCTCCCTAGGCACCTTCCACCCAGGAGCTGCCCTGTGGGGTGCCTGCCAGCACCCAGCCTGCATCCACAGCCATGGGCCAGAGCTGCCACAGCATCCCCAGCAGCCGGCTCCCTCTCGTTAAAAGTTCATTAGTGTGGCAAAAGCTTTCTGCATAGGAAAGCATTGGATATTTTGGAGTCATTAGGAAAGAGACAAATCACGTAGGGTTTGGTGTGAGGTTGAGCAGCTTCACATGAAGCACCAACACTTGGAGGCTTGTATAATCGCCCTGAAAATGACTCCGACAGTGAACACCTACTTAAAATTTCATCCTAATGAGCTTAGTAAATAATTTCTTTCACTGTTCTTTTAAAATATATATATATAAAAAAACAAATGAGGTTTGGTGCTGCTAGAGAAGAGCCTGATCTCCCTTCAGTGTGGGGGCAGCATGGCTGCTGTGGGAGATGCCCCTTGCCTGGGCTGGCCGTGGGTCAGGGAAGCTCCTGCAAGGGTTTCTCACTTCCTGCCCAACCTCCCGGATCGACATGAGGGAAAACCCCTGTACAGCCCAGCATGGCCTTCCTAGGGTTTGCCTCAGTGGGTAGGAGAGAACTCTGGGGGATGCTGGAGCTCTGGCTTGGCAGAAAATACTGCAATTTCTTTAAATACTTTGTCAGAAAAAAAGGGAAATACGTTCTTTTTTTTTTCTTTTTTTTTTTTTTTTTCCTTCTTATTCATTTAAATGGGAAGAGAACAGGGAAAGGTTTATTTAAGTGCTCCAGCAGGCTCTTGAGCTTGCCTACCACCGTCCTCTTCCTCTGCTGAAGCACAAACCCAGGCAGGTGAGAGCAGTCGTGGTGCTGTGGGACAGCAGCGCTCTCGGGAAGGGGAGCGATGCCGTTTTGGTGGAGTTTCTGAAGGCTTTAAAGAGCTCGTCTCTGAACAGGGGCAGGGAACAGACTATTTTCTTGAAACTCGGGCTTCACAGAGAGCCCCGTTCTCCCATGACATCTTCAAACGTGGTGCCGGCAGAGGCGGCGTGGCTGTGATTGAAACCGCTGGTTTGTCGGAAGCTGCAGCCGGTGTGGGTCCTGCAGGGACTGGGACGGGGAGCAGAGATGAAATATGCTCTGTTCCTTAGAAGCTTGGTCCTCTCCTTCCTCTGCATCCCATCATTGATTTGTTTAAAAATACGATTTCTCTGCTTTCCCTTGTCTCTCGAACTGGTCCTTTGCTTGTGCAGGAGGCTCTGCGGGCAGTGGGTGGGCTCCCAGCCTGGCACCTGCCCAGACATGGGCATCAACCACCTTGAGTGTTGGGGATGCTGGGGGTGTTGGGGATGTTGGAGCCGCTGGAGGTTCTGGGGTGCTGGTAATGCTGGGGGTACTGAGATGCTGGAGGTGCTGGGGATGCTGGAGGCACTGGAGATGCTGGGGGTACTGGGGTGCTGAGGATGCTGGGGATGCCCTAGAAGGAGCACACTTGTCCCTATCCAGTCTTCCTCCAGTCCTCCAGTAGCCCATGAGCTTGATAGCAAATTTTGAAGAGCATTAATTTTATAAATACAGCTCTTGGTTTTCATCCCTTAGGAAGTAAGTGGTCTCTGTGATGAGATCCTTCAGCACCTCACATCTGCTTCTGCTTTCCAAAGCAATCTGAGCAAACTCAACAGAGGTATTTGGTGAGACAAGGTGAAAAGAAGCACAACTTCAAGCTCACAGGAAGCTGAATCCCTAATGGAGGCATCCATCCCCCAAGTTAAGAGCCCACCTATGCAATGAAGTGGCCTGCACACCCATCGCAAGTGCCTCAGGGCTTCCTGCTGGGAGGTGCTGGTGGCTGCAGCAGGGCTTCCCGTGGTGGCAATCTCCCCCCTGTACTGCCCTGTGGGGACACACTGACAGTCTCCACCAAGGGGTGGTCACAGGGGGACCATGCCCCTTGGGTTAGTGTAAGCCTGGGCCAAATCCTAATAAAAAATACAGTGGTCCAGAAAAGGATGAGCACATCACAGCAGGGTTTCCAAATACATGGATTTGAATACCAGGGTTTCTGTGTCCTACATTGCATCTCCAGTACCTTTTGCCTCTCCCTGTCTGCAGAAGCGCTGGCTGAGGAGTGAGATGGGTTTTGCTTCCATGCTTCTCTGCCATGAGTGGCACTGGGTGATGGCTGGGATTTTGGTTACAAATTGCAGCACATGGCCAAGCCCTCCCAGTGATGGTGTGCCTGCAGGGATGTTGGGCTGCAAGAGCTGAGTGTGACTCTGGATAACCTCGCAGGCACTGTGTCCCCATGCCAGCGCCGCTGAGCACACCGTCTGTGCCCCAGAGAGCAGCCTTGTGGAGCTCAGGCTCCCGCACCCTTGAATTCTGCAGCATTCTGCTCAAGAAAAGTGTTTGAGGAAGAATCACCCGCTGATGTCAAAGAGATGGGCCAGTAAAACCATGTCCATTCTGCCCCGGGTGGTTGCCTGTCCACGCAGAACCTTCACCACTGAGTCTGCCCATGCTTCTGCATTAGGTGACTGATTTTCCTTGGGCGATTAGTCCTTCCTGGTTTCAAGTGAGCAATGTGCTTGCAGAAGCAGTTTGCAGGATCGAGCCATCAGCTGAACATCTCTTACAGCCCCCAGGGAAATGAAAATTTATCTTAAAGGAGTTTCTCTAATGATTTATTTGAAAAAAAAAAAGAGAAAGAAAGAAAGAAAAGACAGTATGTTCAAAGAAATCATGAAGGGAAAGCAGCAGGAGATGGAAAACTATGGAGGGCAACAGGGCAGATGGAGGGTCTAAGCGAGCAAAAGTGGATTGCTGGAAACCAGGGTGCAGCAGCTCAGGGTGCACCAACACAGGTCTCAGTCCCGCGCTGCTGGTGCAGGAGCACAGCCTCCTCCCTGCTCCTTGGGCTGTGGTTGGTGTTATCTCCGAGAGGTCCCACCACGGGGATTTCCCACGTGTGTGCAGCTGAGGATTTTCCATGAGACTGGTACTGTCTGCCTGCGACCGAAGCTCAGCCTCCATCTCCGGAGGTGGTTACGCTGAGGCACGACACAGTTTGGAGCCCAGCTCGCCCTGGCAGCAGCCCTCGTACCTTCTCCTCACGGGCAACAATGCAAATGAATGGTTTTGCAGCTTGTCGGATAAATACAATGTTTGTTCTTCCTAATGGATTTCAGCAAGATATGGTAAATATTAACTCCCAGGTGGGGCAAGATGCATAATTCATCAGCTAGCACATTCCGACTGCTCTGTCTCTCTCATGATTAACATGTAAGGCATTCATTAGATTTTTCAGCTGGTGTGTAGACGAGCGTAGAAAGTTATGCAGATGAATACCAAGCACCTGTGTTATACACAATCATCCCGCTCCATCGCAAGACCTGCTCCTCAGCCAGCCGTCCCCGCTACATCCCTGTGGTGCACCGGTGCGTTTCTGGGGCTGGTCAGGTAGAGGTTGGTCACCCCGTGGCTCTGACATTCTTCACCATAGAAGACAGGCGCTTCTTTCCTGCTGCAGCCATTCAGGGGTTCATCAAAATAGCCACTGTTAACCTGCCAGCGGTGCTTCTGGTCTGTGAGTTTGGGTCTGTCATCTCACTGTCTTATCAACATGTCCTCAAGGAGAAACAGCACTTGGCCAAAGAAACGGGGTACATTACTGGCAGCATCCACTGTGGGGCCACGAAACATGGTGCCTGATCCAGAAGTGGCACAACCACTTCGTTACTCTCTGCTTTTCAGGCAAAATTAAATCTCTTCCCATGCTAATGGATCTTCTCCTCATCCATTACATCTCTGACAGGTAAAAGACCCCTTTGTCCATCTTTTTCTTTCAAAAGCTCAACACACAAAGACAGATGCTGATAAATTCAAGCTGTGAGACTCTTCGTCCTTCTGCATCTGCTCTCCCAGCTGCACAGGTTGCACCAGCCACGGCCCCACCTATGAACCACTGGGTTTATCAAACCATTTCCAGCATCTGATGGCCCTTCCTGGGGTTGTCACAGTCCTTGCTGTCTTAGATCCAAAATAACAAAACCAGACCTTCCACCTGCTTTTTCCATGCAAATGGACACTTGCATTTGCAGTGCTCTCCTGCCTCATGAATGTTCCTAGTCAAGAGCCAAATACACTACTCAAATTCTCTTTACCCACACTAATCTACTGCCAAGATGTAAATATTTTTATGTTTGCATCCTAAAGGGTGTGACTCAGAGGGCAGGAAATAATGCTGTGTCCACAAGAAGGGTGGTGAGCAGCCCCAGGGGCTGGAGGTGAGTGATGCTGCTCATGGAATAGGATGCCACATAAAATCTAGCCCAAGAAGGGCTTGGGATTGTAGCTTGTCTGTGAAGCCCATGAGCAGCACCCAGATCTCCAGTTCCAAAACAAACCACCACATCTATAGCAGAAACATCTTGCTTTTTGCCATCTTTCCGTCCTCACAAAACTTGAAGCTCTGCATTCATTTCTCGCAGGTTAGGAGAGTACATGCAGATCAAATGTGTTGTCCTAGGAAAACCCCATTGTCCACCCATCAGTCTTCCGGGGAAAAAAAATCTTCTTGGTGAATGGAATGATCTGAAAGAAGGTGTTTGCTAGGACACGATGGTAGTAACCTTTGCAGCTCCATCCCCAAGGTGCACCCACCATGGAGGCCCTGCCTCACATCCACCAGCTGGTTGACACCGAGCTGTACATTGAGAAGAGCTTTTTCTGCCTGCACACATGAATTTTTTACATGTGTTCATTTGCTTTAATGTGCTATGTGACCTGAATGTACGACAGGGTCTTCGAAAGGATTTTCTCCCTCAAAAAACCCACCAAAGGAATTAAGAGTGAATCTGAAGACTGCAGCAGGGTGATGTGGGTTAGTGGTCGAGCCGGGACCAGCTCTGACTATGTATGTCTGGGGAAGATGGGTTTTGGTAACTAATGAAACCTCTCCCCTGGGGACTGCGCACTCCTTTATGCATCCGGTAATGCATCCTTGTGCAAATCAGACTGCCTGGCTCTTGCACCCAAATAACTCCGTTTCTCACTTTATCTTTCAAAAAATTAGTAGGTCTGGGCTTAGTAAAGGTTAAGAGATGAAAACTTGCTGCATTGATCTTTAAATGTGTAGTTTAACCCAATTAATTTCAGTGAAGTAAATAGGATTGAAATTTCTGCTTAAGTGATTTGTTAAGTCAGGAGATAAATATGGGCCTTCACCTATGTCCCCTTAATTAGATGTCAATTCATAAATGCTGGCATTTGATGCTATTGCAAAAATTGCCCCTAGAAGTGATTAGAGTCTCTCTTAAACACTTAGCTGGTGGAGGAAATCTATCTTCCAGACTATTGGTCTTCTACTTTTTCCTAGGCATAAATTAAACTCCTGCATACATCTTGGTAGCTCCTGTGGCCACGTGGTGACCGTGGTGAATTATGCCATCTCCTTTGGTGGTGAACATCTAAATGGAGCTGATATATCACCAACCTCTCTTCACCTTGTGCTGAAATTAGATTTAAGCCCAAGACTAAGAAGCCAAGGCTAGTGCACTGACTTACCACTTCCCAATTTTTTTTCTCCCTTGAAGTAGTCTTTGCCTTTGCACTCATATGGTGACAGCGCAACAAAAAGCCATCTTAATAAATGAAAGAAGTGACATTCAGCAATGCAATTTAAGACCTAGATAAGTCAGATGTTAAACACCTAAGGGGTATAATCTCCTTTTAATGTGAGCACAATTCCCATTAACATTAATAGGGGGTTGTATGATGGCTTCAAAAGGAGAATATGCACCTAAAAGTGCAAATTAGCACTTACAAACCCTATTGATAAATTATTAAAGCATATCATTAAAGCATAGCCACACCTCCAGATCATTAGAGCAAGTCAAAAACAGCAAGGCGGCATACACAGCGCTCCCTCATTATAACAAGGACTAAAATGCCATTTAGTCACCAAAATGAACCTAGTGTAAATATTGGTTCATCAGTCCCCACTTCATGCAGAATTTGGACTTTTAAGAGCTTGAACCTCCCTTCTTTAAATGCAAATGAGCACCAGGAGATGTTTTTAATGCAAGTCACCACTTAGAAAGTGGTGTTTAAAAAGTAAATTAAAAACAAAACCCTGAAACCTTAGGGACCATGCTGTCATCAGAGCTCTTTGTTGTTGTTTACATGACACCATGACTGCAATAAAACCAGCACCTCCCTACCCCTGGGGGGGTTCAGACCTGAATTATCAGGTCTGCCACAATTAATTTTCCTCTGATCGCTTGCCCCAGGGAGGATCACGGGTGACACCACCTGGTTTGAGGGTACAGAGAAAGCCACCAGTGCAGACATTCCCCTGCTGAAATCCTGTTGGTTTCTTCTCCTGGTCCAGCAAGATGGATCTCCCTGAGGTCACAATGTCCAGTCTCCCATGGCCATACAGGCAGTAGCTCTCCTCACTCCTGTTTGCTTGCCCAACCCAATGGATGGGGAGGCCATCGGGCATTTTGCAGTCCAGTGCTATTTATTCCTACCAGTAATGACCCCCCAGAGCAAACACATCGAGTGGAGCCACCTTGCTATGTTCACTCATGGAAACGCTGGGGGAAACGCTGGGTACCAGGAAGGATTGATATGGTACGTGCTTGGAAGTACTGGGGTTGGGTGCCTATTCCCACTTCCAGGACTAGCTCCTTTCTCCGAGGAAACGAGAAAGCAAAGCAACACCAACAAATGAGCCCAATACCTTCAAAACCCCAGGCTGCTCCTGCGATACCCATATCGGCTGATCTATCCCCAGAAAATACTGTCAGCCCATTACCTATGGCTTTTAAATTATTAACTGTCTTTGACATCTCATCCGCATTAATTCGCTCCCTTTCAGGACACTGTGTATCTCTTAGAGATTACCCTTTTACTCTCCCTTTTGTTAGATTAACCAGACGTGGGTGTCTCCAGCTTTCTTCATAATTCATGTCCCAAAACAGAGACTCTTTTTGGTTGCCCCCTGCAGCACCTTTACAACCCCAGTGATGTCTCCCCTTTCACAGCAGGAGCAGAATTGTCGGCACCAGTCTCAATCTATCTCTCCAAGTTAGGTATTTATAGGATTACAATCACCCTGTAACCCTGGGAGGGAGTTAAATAGGATATAGTCCTCCTTTTCTGTGAAGGTCCTATTTACTCAACCTGTGAGGATTTTTAATGCACTACAATAGCATTTCCTCCCACACTTCAACATGCAGATTGACATGGTTCACACTAACCCAGTGACCAATGCTCCTAATTTATAGGGTATTGTCTTCACCCTTCAAGCGATGTTTTCTTCAATTTTTAAAAACGGGCTATTTCTCTATCAAGAGTACATTGTGTAGTACATAATGCATAATCACTATCCTACATACACAAGGCCATACATAATCACTATCCTTAAACACAGGTCCCAAACACTAAACCCACTCCTGAAGCCATTTAACAAAAATTATTTTTAGAAAGAAATTATTCATATAAATGTAGCTGCACAAGGAGTAGAAGTCAAGAAAACTGCACCTCAGTGGTAATCCCAAGTTTAAAGCGATGCCAATTCTTTATGCTGAAGTAAATAAATACACAAATTCAGCTGTTGAGGTTAAAACAGACTAAAAAAAATGTCCTTCATTCCTGTAGATGTCTTCTGAAATTCAAATAAAAAATAAGGACATTTTGCTCTCTAAACTAGTTCAGCTAAAAAAATCAGTCTTGGAATGTGGGGTAACTGGACACCTGATTCTGCAAGGTCTGGAGCTGGCAGCACCAGGTGAGCTACAGTTGTGCACGTAAAACGCAAGCCAAGATGAGATGGGAACAGGAGAGCCAGAGTAAGATGAAGGTTAGAGTGACACCTCTGATGATGGCCTATAATGAATTTTTTAAAGTTTTCCCACAAAGAGTAATAAAGGTCAGCTCCCTTCCACTGAATTCAGCTAATACTTTATTAATACCAATTGAAATTACATGCATATAGCAAAAGAGACAAGTCTGTAAGTGTTTGGATACCGCTGAAATCTAGGTTTCCTAATCTTTCATCCTGCTCTAGCCTAATACTCGTTATCGTGCTTTTGAGATAGTCTCTAGAAGTGTATGTTTCTGTGATGGCAACTTAAATAAGCAGAACCAGAGGATGACTACACATTGTATGACCTCCCCTTCACATCTCCTGAACGTGGGTTTGGTTCATCCCAGCCCCTGCCTTGCAATGAGACCTCACTGGCAGCTATCCATGCTGCTTCTCAGCTCACAAATCCACAATCTGTTGCCGAAGAGCAGCTCCCCGCGTTGCACCGTGGTGAAAAACACGTGGCACGTTATCTCACCAGCTTCTGTCATTGGAAAGTTGAGACAGAAACTGGGAACTGAACTGAAAGGGCAGAAAAACCTTTCTCCTGCCCTGTAATGGGTGTCCTCTCCCTTCCTGGGGTCCAGGTTTGGGGATACCCATAGAGGGAGACCAGATAAGAGATCGCTGCAGTGTCAGCTGGAGCCGGTTGACACCTTAGGTATTGCCATGGTGGTATTTTCCAGGCAAGTAGAAAATACAGACTTTTGGGATTGGGTTTTAGCAAAGGTCAGGTCTGAGTAGGAGACTCCAGAGGAACCATCTGCCCAGGGACCTTGCTAACACCCGGTGGTGTCACACAGCAGCCACTGGTGCCCACACCAACAACTCCCTGAGAAACTCAGAGAGTCTTATCCCCATTAAACGTGTTTTAATTATTCCACAGATTACATTGAAAATGGTCCTTCCCTTTTAAAAATAATGATCGTGAGAAAATACATTTTTTCTCTCTAATAAGAAATCATTAATTAGGAGATGTTGACCCGATGAGCTGTGATAGTTCGGTGGATGATGAACACTGCTTTTAATCAGACCTTTTACAAGCTAGTGGATGTTAACTTCTGGCTGTTAATTATTCACACCTTCAAGTATTCAGATGGTTAGAATATTTCATGAATGCTCTTCTTTTTATTTAATAGTGACATTGGATTTTATGAGCTAGGAATCGCACTTATTAATTTACAGTCGCTTTGCACTTCCATGCCAGTCATTTAGCATTAACTCTCTGTTTTAAAATAATAAATGACCCCTGACTCCCTATTGTCTGTCATAATTAGCATACTGTCTTTTAAAGAGGAAAGCATGTTTTCTCTTCATTAACAGTAATATTACCTAGGAAGATAATCAGTAAGTCCGTGATCTAGAAGCTGCTGTGGACGCCAAATTACCTTCTCTACCAGGACAAAATCAATTAACACCACTAGGGATGTCATTATTGTCACATTATGTCACCTGATATACTCCAGGGTAAATAAATGATTTGTGGAATTTTTAATGCCGCCGCTGGAAACCCGAAGCCAAGCCGCATGGGTGGTGGGACTGACCGGCCAGGGGGTCCGAGTGCTGTCTCTGCCCTTCCCCAGGGACCAAATTGCTGCTGGTGCAAAAACGAGGGGAAAAAAGGTCAACTGAGCATGGGACTGGGGCAGCATGGAGTCCAGACGGGTCGATGGCACTTGTGTCCTGCCATCCTTTACGGAGCATCACCCAAAGTCACTCAGCATCACACACAGAGACTGGGGCAATGCTGTGGTCGCGCGGAGGGGAGGGAGAGCAGGAAGGTGGGAGAGGGCTCAGAGCTGAAAGAGAGATAATTTTATGAACAATTTTCTTGCCATAACTATGTCTGGGTGTTTGCTGCTCCTCGATACCATCAGGAACCGCCGGGCTGGTCCTTGGCAGAGCTTTCCCGCTGCACATAACACCCGGGAGATGCCGTTTTTAAAAGTATCCGCAACTTCTATATTTTGCACTGTGTCGGGGGGTATTTAATTAAGTCTATTCTGTCTAACACGATCTGATGTCATTGTACAAGGAGATGTTCTTTGTTAGCAGCGCTCTTAGTTTCAGGCTCCTCTGTGTATTTGAAACCATGGTAACAGAAGAGTAAGCTAAAGCCAATGAGATAATGAGATATTCTCATTGTAATTGTGTTTCATGAGGGCACACGCTCCCATGGGTGGGATCCGACTGTCTTACAACTGCTAACAGAATTTAAGGAACAGGCATATATTAGCGCGGCGGCGTTTTTCACAACAGCCATGTAAACACTCCTGACACGGCGTTTGCTGTTGTTTCCAGCACATTCAAGGATGTAATGTGCATTTGTGTCGCAGGAAATCACGCTGCTAATGGGTATCAGTATTTTAAAATCCTCAGAACTTCAAGGAACTTCAGGTTTGAAAGGCATTAGCGAGGCTGCGAGGTGCTGGTTTGCATGATAATTGAGATCGGGGATGGAGCTCTTGCGGGGAGGAGGCGATGGAGGCAGAGATGGGGGGAACGGGCTGGAGCTGCCACAGCCCTGAGTTGCTGGGGTGGGTATGGAGGAGCCAATGTGAAACACAGCCCAAGTGCCCCACGGGATTCATCCTCCTGTTCCCACTGGAAATGAAATCTGGAAGTTCGATCAGCATTTTAATTCTAAAACTTTCTAGAGGCACTAACGAAGGGAGGTGTTTATCGTCTTCCATTGTAAAGGAAGAGAAAACAGAAACAAGTGGTTGGCTTTTAGAGATCCTGTCTGGAGTTTTCTCATTTTACCCCCAGGTGCATTGAAAGGCCTCACTAAATTGCCCTGAATTACTTGGTATATTTTAATTATTATTTTTAACCACCTAGATGATCAAACATTCCTGAGTCCAGGGGGGCCGAGGTGTGTCCCCAAGCAAGAAGTGCACTTGCACCGTGCTCTTAACTCCTGTGCATGGCCTCCTGCTCCTCCTCACAAACCCAGACCGAGTCACTGAGCTGAATTATGGGTTCTTCGAGATAATTATGGACACGTTGCCAGAAACACGCTATGCATGGTGCTGTCGGGTTAGGGGGAGAGAGTGGGGAGGACCCTTTGCTGTTCGTTTGCTGCACTGTGTGCAGTGCTTTACATATAAGACATACTTCGAATGGTATGCAAAAGTGGAATAGGAAATATCATTTGGGGAATGAAGGGAAACAGGATCAGATCTGCTTCATGCTACAATTGTCTTTGTCCTGTGTAATTCCCAGCAGATGTCCATTAGTCGCTCCTTCCCCCGCGAGCAGCAGAGCACCTCTGTGCGGGGCGGGACGATCTGGGATCGTGAGCATGCACGGAGTGAATATGGGATGGTCTCCCGAAAAAAGTCACAAAATGACTGGGAAGGTCGATTTTTCCTGGGGCAGTAATGAGCAATGTTCAGATTTACAAGGTGTGTTTCTGCTCTGGTCCTCTGGGAGGGCCAATTCTGCCCTCCCCTTTGGGTACAACAATGTTGGACTCCCCTTACAGATGCATACGTACATGTATACTCACCGTATGACGGACAAACGCTCAAACAAATGCTCTGGCTTGTTGGCAGAGGGAAGCTGAGCTGGCTTTGGAGCAGGTCCAGCGTGGCCACCACTGCTCTGCTGCCTCGTCATTGGGTCGGCTGATCTGGCCACCATCGCTGGCTGAAACCCTCCCTGCTCCCTGTACTCACCTTCTGCTGGCAAAGACAAAGCTGCTTTGTCAGTGAAAAACTGCATCCTCTACTGCATCACCTGCCCCGGCGTGGGCTGCAGGAGAGGGCTCCAGCCTGGCAGGGCACAAGGCTGATACCTGGCCTCGCTGGGAGCTCCATCCCCAAATGCCACAGGCTCATGCATGGCAGTGGGACCAGCCTGGACCACCACCGTGTTGGTGTGGCTGGTGAGCACCAACCTCACCAGTCCCTGAAATTGCTGGGCTTGGGCGTTGCTCCTCTGGCTTTCCCAGTGATGACCTTTCCTGCCTTCCCTTCCCTGGGAAAGATGGATGAGTGAAGTGATCACAGTCATGGCACCGGCTGACAGCGACCCAGTGGGCAGACCCATGCAGGGGAGCAGCGAGAACTTGCTTCACATTGTAGTCAGGGATGATTTTTATTATTATTATTACTATTACTTCAAAGAATACACTTCTGATGTGGGGAAAGCTGACAAGATAAATTATATCTCTTGTCAGCTGCATGTATAGACTTCTGTGATATTTTAATTAAAACCACGTGCTCCGTCGGCGCGGCTTGCATCTTCACCAAAGCTGCAGCGAGGAGCCGGGAGCTGCCAGTGCTGTCACCAGCACAACAACCACACGATTGAACCTCCTTCCCACACCGCCATGTATTTTATGTTTATCTCATGCACAACAAAAAGTAGTACCTGTATTTGTTTCTTATGGAAGAACACCATGAAAGTGGATGCAATATCTTAGACATGATGGGCACCACTTTCAGAGAGTACGTTGCCTATTAAAGCTCTCTGAAGCACATCACCAAACGGAATATAATGAGCCTACATGAAAATGACCTTTAACTGTTCAAATATGCTGTAACTTCTTCCAAAACATGGAGTCTGAAGGAAAGCCATTTTTGTTTGTACTCTTAAAGGAACACTATTTCCAGCTCTGTGGCTTAAAGCTTCAACAATTCAGTTCCAATAAATAGGTAAAATGCCTGCAGTGGTGTATTTCAAAGGAAACCCGTTCTCTCTTAAGCAATACATTAAAATGTGTACAGCCCTAGACGTGTGGGGTGAGGCAAACAGCGTGGAAGGTGTTGTAGCACACTGGAGAGGTGTCCTCCTCTCTCAGCACATGGGTTCTGCTGCAGGTGTTGAGCCCAACAACCCATATGCAACCAGAAGACAAGGGAGACTTAGAAAAGTGTATTTTTGAGCATCAGTTGTGAGAATTTTGCTGATCCCATATTAACCCATATGTGACACTACAATACCAGTCATTTGAGTGACTTCGTCAATTCATTGGCTTAATCATGCCCAGCATAACGTGGGGCATAGCTGATACCCCATCACATTTTGACCCTCCCTGTTAGGAGCCTCTTGCTCCTAAATCACTTCACAAGGCCTAAAACTGCAGAAACTGCCCCTAAACTACCCAAACAACTCAAACCAAATCCAAGCAAAAGTTCAATTCACCTTCACAGCTCCATACTTACTCATCTCAGCAATTTTTTTCCCCAGCTTGTTATTACAGCTGTGGATCACAGTTCAGCACTTGTAAAATAAATCTGTTACCATAGCTTGCATGTAATTAACGCTAAATGCGTGTGGTTTATTTTCAATATCAGAATCCACATTAGGCATCAAAAACACTTAAGATGCTGGCTATCACCGCACTTTATGACTCTGTCATTTTCTGACTCGAAGCAACAAATATTTAATGTGACAGTAACATTAAAATACGGCTTAGCCGATAAAACAGCATGTCCTGCAATTTGCATTGCATGATGCAATGATGAGCCGTACATATTAACTATGATGCAGCTTGTCTGGTTCAGAAAACCTTTGTTGTTGAGACACAGAGAGCCAAGCCATGTGTCACGCTGGCAAGGAGAGGACAAATATTTTTAGATACTAATGTAAATAAGCTGCCAGGGTTAGCCTAGATTTCAGTAAAAACAGTCACAAGACAGGACGCTTTTGTAGGTGTGCACCGCCTGTCATGCACGACACCCAGCTCCCATGTCAATTAAAATTTGTGGAGCATCTCTTGTGAATGTGCTGCTTTTATGGGTGCGCAAGAGTACTCGGACTTCCACATTGCTCATTTCCTTTGGTGATGCTTGTAGGTGACTCGATAAAACAGGGGAGAGGCGATGCCAAACCCTGAGCCCATGGCTTGTACCCTCTCCCTCAGGCCCCCGTGCTTCCCCAGGGCGTTTCCGGAGCTGAGGCTTGTGGTTGGTTTGTGATCACCCCTTTGGTGGGTGCTGGGTTGGGGACAGCTCTGGGCACTGCTCCCTCTGGAAGGACAGGCCAGGTCCTGTACCTGGAGCAACTGTAGGATCCTGTAAACGAGGGCTCCAAAGTTGTCTGGGATCACAAAGGGTAATGGCTTCAACTGGAAGAAGGTAGATTTAGATTAGATATCAGAAAGAAATTTTTCACTATGAGAGTGAGGAGCCACTGGCCCAGGTTGTCCAGAGAAGCTGTGGATGCCCCATCTCTGGAGATGTTCACCCTGAAGGTGGTTGGACGGGGCAAGCTGTCCAACAGGTTTGAGCAACCTGGTCTAGTGGGAGGTATCCCTGCCCACGGTGGTGGGGTCGGAACTAGATGATCTTCAAGGTCCCTTCAAACCCAAACCATTCTACAGTTCTATGATAAAACTGCCCCAGAAGTGAACACCACCTTTGGGCGGTGTGACTCATGAAGTTTATGAGGTTTATAATGTTTTATAAGTTATAAGGGCTTTAATGAGATTTGGGTCCAAGTTCCTCCAAATCTTTGAAGGTATCATCTGGCGGATGCTGAGTTTGGACATGTTTGGTTGAGAGCTTCCCCCAGATCAGCTCCCTGCCTCCCAGCAGCACTGAACGATGGCTGTGCATCACTGTCACCACTCTGAGCCCAGCACTGCCCATCTGTCACCATCATCCCTGCTTCCCCTGGCACAGGGAGGAATATCCACCAGCCCTGAGGTAGTGTGGAGCATCTCTTCTTCCCCAGGGTTTGCTAAGAGATGTGCAGAGCACCTGGAGCATTCAGGGATATGGTGCCCCGTGGTGAAAAACATCCTGAAGTTCATTAAATCGGCCTGTTTAGGAAAACATTAAGAGCAGCAGCATGAAGGAGAAGTGCTGTAGTGCCTGGGCACTTGCTGGCATGTGGCCTGGGGACCTGTGCGTGCATAAATGTTTCTTCAGCAGCGAGCAGACTGAGCCAGGAAAGCTTTCCAGAAAACCAGGGAAGGCTGATGTTTGTTTGGGACGGTGGAGGAGCTGCAGAGAGCAAGGGAGACCTGCACCTGCCGGGCTCACCAAAGCCTCCCCTCTGCGTACCACTGCAAAGAGAGTAAAATGAAAAATGACCGAATTTATACGTATAAATATATATTCGTACACGTATATATGTGTGTGTGTGTACATATGCACATACATATTTGTGTGCACATGTGTGTGCACGTATGCATATATAAACCACCTCTTCCTTCTCTCTCTCTGCAGACATGTATATATATACACCTATGTTTGTATACATAAATATATGCAGACATATATGTGTTCCTCCAGCGTAGGTGCAGGTCTCTTCCAGTGCTATCTCTCCCAGGCTGAAGCAGAAGGACCCCCCAGGGTCCAAGCATGGAGCTGGGATGGAAACCCATCCATCCTTGTGGCCATTCCTTCTCCCCGAGCTGTCCACATCCATCGTCCTCCACCAACCAGCCAGGCCTCAGATGTTTACAGATGCATTGAGAGGGAAGATCATTGTAGAAGCTGTTCAAAAGAATTCTGCCCAGAAAGAAATAGGAACCAAATGCTAACGCAATCCCTTCTTTCTCCTTTGCTAACGCGCCCATACGCAGAACAACATGGCAAGAGACTTCTCGACGAATTTACTGCAGAAAAAACTATTTGACAGTCTTGTACAGGAAATCGGAGTTATGTAGCGTCTTTTTTTAATTTAAGCAATATACACAAATCAAGTATATTTATTAAATCAATGTATAGTCATTTTTACAAGGAAGTGTAATTTAAAAACAGACATAAAAGATTTCTAAAGTAATGATACACATCTCTTTTGGACAAATGTTATTTCAGGGATTTATGATAATTCCTTTTCTGAAAGAAAAACGAAGCTAATTGAAACAAACTTTGTACTTTATATTAATGCCATTCGAATACAGTATGTGCTGCCAGTTATAAAGTGACATTGAAAGCTGATGCTGTTCTCAACAACACCATGGTTTCTCAGTTTTATGTACTTTTTAATTTCCTCTGTGGAAAATCTGTTCTTCATAAAAGGGCTGCTAAAGAAAATGTGGAAAAAGTTGATTCATTCCATATTTACATTCTTGCTAGTACCTGGAAATGAACCAATTACCAATGTGAGCCAAAAAAGAAGTTAGAAAAGTCATTTAGAAAACTCATCTTCCTACAGGCACTGCTTCAGAAGTGCCCTGGGAAAGTTCTGCTCTGATAGCAAACACCTTTCATCCTAATAAGATTTTGGATTCTCAGCCCCTTGGCTAGTGCAGTCAGTTCCGCGCCATCCCTCTGCACTTCAGATCCTCCTTAGCTGGGGGCAGCTCTGGGGGCCTAGGGAGGGGCCTGGACCCATACCCTCAACCCAGACTCAAACTTGGACCTGAACATGAACTCAAAAAAAACCCCTGAACATGAACTTGAACCCAAACACAAAATCAACCCCAAACCCAAACATGAACCCAAACCTGAACCTTAGCCCAACCCAAACTCAAACCTGAGCCTGAACTCAACCCAGACCCAAACCAAATCCAAGTTCCAAACCCATCTTAAACTCACTCCCAAAACCCAGCCTGCTCCAACCCAGGGCACCCTGATGCTTGGAGATCCACCCCAAGCTTGCCAAGCTTGAAGTCATCCCACAACACCTCTGGGGTATCCCACCTCTTAGGACAGCTTTTACATTAAGACTGAGGCTGTGTATTTTGCAGCTGGGGAGGGCAAACTGTGGGTGCAACCAGCTCCTGGCCTTCAGCATCTCCTGTTCATTCACACTCTGATTTTGTGAACACAGAGAGGACAAATTAAACAGCCGACACTGATGCTGTTCTCAGCCTCCTTTGGGGTGAGGTGCTGCATAGGGGCATCCTGCAAAGGGACCCTTCTGCTGGGGTCCTCTTCCCGGAGGTCTACTTTGGGGCTTGGGGGCTCCGCAGCGACTGCCCCTCGCCGTCAGCCCAACACATCATGGCAGGGCTGCTGGTGGCCACAGGATAACTTGCTTCTCTCATTAAACCCTTATTAACACCTGTACTAGTTTAAATCACAAAGTAAAAAAGCAATGGATTTCCCAAAAGAGGAAGAAGGCGGCGGGTTGCTTGTCTTCAGAGCTGAATTTTGGCACCACTGACATCCACTTTCTTGGAGAGGTCTCTGATTTTTGGTCACTTTTCCCTATTCCACCCTGAAATCACCACCGTCTGGCCAGAGGTGCCTTGCCCAACCTCCGGCTGCTGCTGCCACCTCCAGCCCAAGAGACTCTTCACTCTTTCCCTCTAAGTTGCACATAAACGGATGTGACTTGCTAAAAAAGCCAGCCACCTCTGGAGGGGTTTTGTTTGTAGCTTCTGCGTCTCCTGTTTGGTTACTCAGTTTTGCAGAAATACGCCTTTTTTTTTTTTTTTTTCTTTTCCTAGGACTGGGTTTAATAAAGACTTGATGTGGCGTCTGCGCGGTGCGGTCGCCCACGAGGTTGCTTGCTTGGGGCTTGCGTGGCTTTCAGCGGCGCTGGGACCGGGCAGGGGTTTATTAAATTCTGGTATAGGAAGAAGAGTAGAAAGTTGAATTTCCAGCAC
The DNA here is from genome assembly GCA_013399435.1 of Arenaria interpres. NCBI lineage: Eukaryota > Metazoa > Chordata > Aves > Charadriiformes > Scolopacidae > Arenaria > Arenaria interpres. The sequence continues at coordinate 280,517 of VXAK01020999.1, forward strand.
TAATATGATTTTTATTCTTTTTTTTTTTTTTTTTTCCTAGCCTGTTGGGTTTTTTTTGCACTTATATTGTGAGTTTCATTTCAAAAAGCAGTTTGATGGACACGGCGCGGTGCCGCTGCTCCTCATTACCAGAGAAAAGCCGGGCTGAGGCGCTGCCGGCCCTGCTCTCCTCCAGAGAAAAGGAGAAACCTTGTCCCACTTCTTGCTCCACAAACTGAAACATAACGTCTGGAAGTGTGGATATAATGAGGTGGAAAGGTTTGCCTCTTGGACTTAGGTTTTCACGCAATATACCTGTAATCTCCGTTTGGGTTTATTTTGCTGAGGAAATAAACGCAGCATCGGCTGTCTGCACCCAGTGCCCGGCAGCCCCGTTGCTGCTTCCCTGCTGCAGGAACATCTGGAGGCTGCAAAGAGGATTAAACCTCCCTCCTTGCAGGCGTTGATAAAACACTTAGTGAGAAACTTCCCACGTTCAGAAAACTGGGAAAGAAAACATTCGATGTTCCCAAAGCAGGGGAGAAAGCAACTCCCCCATCCCGCCCCTGTCCTTGCCGTGGTGCCGGGGGGGCTGCAAACCCTCAAAGGGGGTTTCTGGCCCCACGACCAGCCCAGGGTCCCGGCTCCTGGCATATGGCTCAGGGTGCAAACTCCTGCTCAGAACCCCCCCGGGGAGGTGTGGGCTAAGTCTGGGGAGAGATGCTCGGTGAGAGGCGGCGACGGAGCCGGGAGGCAGGATTGACCCATTGATCCGGTACCCGATTCCCACGGGCGCCGCAGCAGCAGCTGCGCAATAAACACAGCACAGAAGAGATATACGAGCATCGATCCCGTACTAATAATCTTTTGCACTTCCACAGGGCTTTTAGGGAGTCCCAGGGGGAGTTTATAAGCGTTGCTCTTCATATTCAGAGCCCCTGAAAGAGCGACCAGCTTTGGCAGTCCCCTCCAATTCATGGGAGCACTGCAGCCATCGGGCTTTTTCAAGTAGCAAAAATTAAAATTGCTTGATACGCAACAGGCTTAGCGAGTTCCCTGCTCCAAATCCTGTTTGTAAATACAGCCTCCTGTGTCACAAGTAGGAAGCAGTGAACGTGGAAGTTGGTTTGTGGCCTCCAATTAAGTTAGGATTGATTTTATATATATTTTTTTTCCTACAGGCAGACTGAAGAAATATCTCTAGTTAAAATTACTTTAACCCCATTTTAAAGCATGCACACTAATACTGAATTTAGTGCATAGGCTGTTTGTCTTGCTATTTTAAATTAACTAAAAAATCAATTGTAAAAAGCAACTTCCACGCATAGCTGCAGAAAGCTGTAGAAGCCCCAATATCTGCTACAAGGACGCATCTGCAACATCTTAAATATTACAAGAGATTACATGAAACACTGAATAGGGAAGTTTTAAACTCGCTCAGCTAAAATATACCACCATGGCATTGATTAAGTAGCTAAATATGGATTTCAGAATTAAAATACCATTGTATTGAAAATACTGATAAATGGAAATTCTTTCTCGTCAAGCAGTGTTTGTATGTGCTTACACAGACAAGAGCAGGGGTGTCAGATCAGGCAGAGAGGGGATGAGGAGACCCGAGTAAATGAGATATAAGCACGTCAGCAGGGAAGAGAGCGAGGTACTAATCATATTGCAAAACATAACCCTTCCACAGAGCTTTGATAAAACACAATGTACTGATCAGCTACCACAACTGCTAATGAAATCCAGTGTTTCTTCTAATCTTATTGACAAATATATATATATACTGAAATGTGATGTATTTCCAAAATATAGAGAGTGTTATATAATAGCCACTCAGTGTCCTCTCAAAAAAAGAAACTACTTTTTTCTGTCCCCTAAACCTGACCTTCACAGACGGTGACATATACAGGCTCATCTCTGCCCTTGGATATGCAGATGCCATTTATTTAAGTGATAATAATGTCAGAAAAGTTTCTTCCTGGAAATACTTTAGTCATTTTTGCAGACAACTTTATTCTTATCCTGTACTTCTGCAGCTCTCCAAAAGGTACCTTACTTTAAAATACGGGGATCGCTTTGGCTCAGAAGCCTAGGAGGTGTGCTGCCAGCCGGCCCCCCTGGCATGGGGACAGGGACGTGACACCACGGGGATGGGGCTCACTCACAGCAGCATCCCTCCTGAGTATCAATCCTAATTAGTAAATTATCCCCTTCTGAGCAAAATGAACAGCACCAAGCAGCCATGGTTCTTCATTCAGCCTGGTTCAGGCATCTGCTCATGTTTCCTTTGCTTCCCAACCCCTTCCATTACCGCCCACTCGTTCTTGGTGCTTCACTATGTATTTTTAATTCCCAGCCCTCCCGTTCCTCCTTCACGGCTCCTGCTGCCCATTTCTGTAAAGCCAGGCTTGGAGCACAGAATGATTATGTGGCTTTTTGGAACTATTTCTGCCTGGTCTTATCAAAGTTTTCAGGAGACAGGAACCAGGTAATATGTAGGCTAATATGGTCTTTCGGTATTAGGACTGACAGATGAAACGCTGTAATATGTTTGCAAAATTTAATGAAAGGAGAAAAGCAAATTCTCAGATAAGCAAGGAGAGCCACAGTCCAGGCTACCAGATGTGCGGCGTCCCCAGCAGGAATGCCTTGCACCGTCCGGCTGTATTTTTCCCCTGTATTTTACATCTCAGTAAGGGTGCACGTTATACATGGGATTTATGTGCTGGCTTTTGTTTTCATTTTGATTTATTTATGATTAGGGTATGAACTGAGTTACTGCAAAATGTCTGCTATATGCCATTTGGATATATCGCTTCTAGTATTTATTGTATTTTTGCTGAACCAGGATTACACACACTGATATAAAAAAATTGACGGGAAATCAATGTGGCTTAGTGTAAAATATCTTGACTATAAAGATTTTTTAGATATATCAAACATTCACTCACCGTACAGTGTGTTTACTGTATCTTGAGGCTGTTCCCTTGACATGATGATTATACTAATTGTCCAAGTATTTGATTTAATTTGCAGTGGGAGCCAGAAAGGGGCATACAATTTCTACTTAAGGGATTTCAGTTTGAGTTCAGGGGAAGAAAACGCTATGTACATAGGCAACCGCAGGATATAATCCCTTCCATAAATTTGACAAGACCAATCCAAGCTCCCCAAGGCTGCTTTCCTCTCCTCCTCCCACGCTCCCCCATGCACACACGTGTTTGTGTGGCTGCCGCAAAACATCATTCTTCTCATCAAGAAAACAGAAACCCAGAAACCCCGTTTCAAAGCCAGTTACCTGTCAGACAGTTCACGGGTGTTTTGTTCTTGGGCCAAGGATGTCCTTCAGCCTGTATAGCTCCTTTTCCTGGTCGTTGCTGCAGAGCGTGTGGTCTCCCTGGGCTCTTGCCCATGCCCAGCTCTTCGTGCCTCCTTCTCCTCCACCACGGCCTGCTGGGCTGAGGTGACAACGTCTCTTGAAGGCAATGCCTAGGCTGGAAGTGTCCCTGGGGAGCCACTTGGAATCTTGCTTGCTTTCCTTCATGGCTGTGCCAGACTGGCGGCCCATGGTTACCTTGTGGTCACGTTGTTCCTTCATGCACCTTCTCACCTGGTTTACACAGAAGTCACAATGTGACATTCCCCTCCTCCTGGTGAAGGTCTTCCTACTGCTCCAGAGCAGACAGATCCTCATGGTGAAGGTCTTCCTCCCAATGGAGGCTTCCATCTTCTGGTTTAACCAAGCTCTACTGTGGCATCACATCAAGTGGAGGTGTGGGCTGATTGCACGTAACCCATTTTCCTTGATGGATAAACCACTTATCTCACAAAGAAAGGTATGTGTTAAGTGAGAGTGAACCCAACTCTTCCTGGTAAAACCAGGGTGCATTTTACCTAATAACCATTTACTTAATTATTTTTCTTATCAAACAATGTCCAAAGACTTGCACAGTATGCAGGGTACAAGGGTGGTCTGCAGTCGCCTATATTGGTTTTTTTTCTCTCTCTCTTCTTAGCAGTAGCTTATAAATTTTTTGTGCTATGACCATTTTGTATCACATCAAGGGTTTGCTGGAAATCCCTGAAATTCTCTGTGCTGGCTCTTTCCCCGCACTGTGGGGAGGGTGGAAGATGATCTGCAGCCCCTTTCATGGCCCCAGGGAGGGACAGCAAAGACACGGCACCTGGGACCACTTCCACAAGTGCAAGTGCTTGGGACTGCTCTAAGGGGAAAAAAGAAATGGAGCAGTTTTACATATGGCAAAGAAACAAAGAAAAAAAGTAATCAAGCTTAATTTCTGTGCTATGCAATAACCTCCAGGTGATGAGAAAGAAAGTTCACACGATGAAATTAAGGGCAAATAAATTTAAAGTAATCAAAGGACATATTTCTCCCGCTTTTGAAATGCAGCAGAGTGCAAAAGCTGTGCCAGTAATTTCATATATACTAACACCACATGGCATAATCATTCAAAGCCTTTTCAAAAATGCTCGACTCCTCTAGTAAATACTAGGGGAGAACTGCAAGAGCATACCTAGTAAAACTTTCTCTTATTCCCATAGAAATTGTTTGTTTCTACAGCAGAGTAAAATCTGCTGCTATTTTCCAGGAAGAGAAAGTACAACAGATGTCTTCTGAACTCAGGAACCGTGTGCATATAAAACTTGACTTTATTAGAAATATATGATGCCTTAGACATCTTTAGAGCTTCAGATAATGCCGCAATATCGGTCCCTACCTAGATGTCTGTATGCGTGAGCGGCTACATGATACTCTTTTAGCCAGCAATTAATTGCATCTGCAACACAGACACGCACCTTTTAAATCTATCCCATAATGTTTGACTCCAGGAGGATGCAGTCAGGCTTTTTAATAAAGAACTGAATTCATAGTTCATAAATGGAAATACATTTCACTGTTCAGTTCATTTTTGGAAGATCAATATTCCAGGTGTTAGGAAGATTTGAAATCTGGTTCCTATGAGAGCAGTGGGCTGGAAACTAGGGGTTGGCACTGGGTTCAGCTGAGAGATGTCCTACCCTGGGTTGACAGGTGAGGATGGGAAGCCGGGGAGCAACAGAACGCCTCTCCAGCCCTTTCCAGGGGTTGTCCTGGAGACTGGGGTTCAGCTAACGTGCTCTGGGGGCTCAGCCCAATTAAACCTTCCTCTGAGAGGCTGGAGCTCCCCATGTTGCCCAGAGAAGCTGTGGCTGCCCCATCCCTGGAGGGGTTCAAGGCCAGGCTGGATGGGACCTTGAGCAACCTGGTCTGGTGGGAGGTGTCCCTGCCCATGGCAGGGTCGTTGGAACTTGATGATCTTTAATTTCCCTTCCAACTCTAATCATTCTGTGATTCTATGATTCTATTGCAGCGACCAGTTGCATATGTATTACACATCCATACAGCAAACCTATGAGCATCTATATATTTGGAGATGTGTGTGCGTGTGTGTGTGTGTGTATTCTGGGATGGGCAGACACAGCTTTTAAGGGGAGGTGGGAGCGTGAGACGCTGCTTTCCCAAGTGCATTGCTTGTTTAAACAAACCTTTGCAGCTCCGGCACCGCGTGTCCTGTTTCAATGGACACCATGGCTTTGGAGCCCAGTTAATATGAGGTTAATTGTGAAAGCGATCGCACAGTGATAAAAGAGCGATGCGTTTCCCCCCTCGGAGCAGCATCGGCTTCGCTGCTGACGCCTCACTCTCCTGTTTGGATAGAAATGAGCAGAACAATTCCAATATTTCAAACATCACTCAGGCGGCTGGCGGCCCCGCCGCTCTAATCGCTGCCTGCTAAACCTGCCTTTGGTCACTAATGCATTCAAACATTGTTAATGACACGGAGGTATGACAAGATAAGAACGGGCTCGTAATGAATGACTCCACAAAAGCAAAGTGGCAAAAGTAATTATAGACTCACCCGGGCGGCTGGCCCCGGATGGTCGCAGACATCAAATTTCATGTACCGCTAAAACACCACCCAGATAACCTTGTGTTCGGCAGGAGCCGGGGCTGTATCACCCGTGTAATTCAGCTGACATTTGCTGCTGTTAACATGAAACAATTTGCAGAAAAGAAATAACTTCCATTTCCCTCAATTAATTAGACAAATTAATTAAACCGCTCTTTGGTATTCGGAATCTATTCCCTATTCAAGAATGGGATGCTGCAGAGATTTTGTTAAATGGTTCAGAGAAGGCTTATTAACCCTGAAATGAATGCTATCAAACCCTATAAAGCAGCAACTTCAAGTGCATTTGCGGAGAAGAAAGCTTTTCAAATCAGATAGGAAAGCTACAAAAGTGCTGAGTATTATCATAATCTGGCTAGTGTTTAATTTGACACTCTTATGTCGAGATATTAGAAGAGAATGAGCAAATGGTCTGATAAATATGTACTTAAAGAATTACAATCCTTATAATCAGTTAATTTCTATTTATCTTATGATACCCTTTTCCACAGAAACTTGTATTAGAAAATAAATGAGATTACTGGGTAATTCCAAGAGCTCTAAAAACATAAAACACTTTTCTTCCTTTAAATGCAGAACTCATGATTTATTGTACAACATTTTAATAACAATATCATCCACGCTGGGACATTGGATTGTCTTCTGCAGTGACTGATAGCATCAGCTCTCTCACTATAGGCATCTTCTCCTTTCAGCCACCCACCAGTGCCCAAGTATGGAGCCTGATGCTGGCACCACCACCCTGGCACAACGAGCTTTGGACCACATTCCGGTATCATCCCCAGCCCAGCTCCACTGCCAGGCACAGTGGGCATGGATGGGGATGTATCGGGTAGGCAATGGGATGAAGATGGGATGGGAACAGCAGTTGGATCAGGATTTTCATGGGGGGATGTTGGTGGGATGAGGATGGGACAGGGATGCACCAGGGGATGGACTGGGGACAAGGCATGCCAGGATAAGGATGGGATGGGGATGGGGACAGGGACAGGGACAGGACAGGGATGAGCACCAGCAGTTGCCACAACGAGCTCAGCCCAGCCAAGGCAGGATCATGCAAGACCCAGGAGTCATAACTGCATCTTTCCTGCTGCCCCTTGGGCTAGAGGGGCTTTTAGGGGCAGGAGCACCCATGGGAGAAGGGCCAGGGTTCAGAGCACTTGTTTTGCCCATCCCTGTGTCCTTCTGACTACTCACCCTGCTCCAGCTGAATGTGGCTGGGGAGGTTCACCATGTCAAACCCTGCAGACTACCTTGTTGACCTTCTTGGGGATCTCAGTGCAAAGGCCAGAGGGAACTGTAAAAATTATTTAAAGCTTATTTGAATGCCAAAGGGGAACCCATATTACCAGAGCTGTTCCTCAACCACAACTCGGAGAATCAAGCTAGAGTCACTAGTGTCTATAAAAAGCTTTGGAAGAACTACTTGCTGTTTAAGTTGTGCAGCTTTTTGTAGAATATAGTATATAAGTAGAAATATTATATGGCTCATTTAAGAAATTTAAATATTTGAGCATTTCTTATGAACACAGCTTTTCTCATGTAGACATACTTTGAAGGTAGTGCAAAGAATTGTCTCCTTCCATCCAGAGAGCTGGTATGATTAGATTAAACTAACTTACTAAGTCACACCTTGGTGCTTTCTTCTTAAAACCATGTTGCATTGAAGAACAGTGCCTGAACAAGGGAGGGAGAACTTGGTGGAGCTGGTTTGTGGCTCACAGCCTGTACTGTGGGGCAACAGCCATGCTGGGGCATGTGCTGAGAGGGTTTTAAGGCAAAAATCCTAATCAGAGAGGCTAAACACTGGTGGTGTTAAAGGCTGCAGGATATGACCCAGCATAGAAACAATAGCTAGCCCAGAAGAAATGAGTTTATTATCTGGTCTAAAGGGATTTTATTGACCTGCTGAAAAAAAGTCATATTTAATATTGAAGCATAACTTTTAAAAACAGAGAAGCTGACTCTATAAAAACGTGCTCTCGAGCTGAGACCTTGACTCCAAAGTGTAATCCAGAGTTTTTTTATAGCCGTGCTATAAATCATCAAAATTAAATGTTTGCATTAGCAGTGCCGGGAGAAGCCTATGCAGAGCGGTGGGGATGTGTCACCCAGCACAAAACACAGGAATTCCAGACACCCTCAGATGGCGTCTGCTGGGAGGAAGGCGTGTAACCGGTGTATGCTCTGATTTGCACTTTTTGCTGCTGTTTCTCTGTGGTTTTCTCCCATTGGGGCAGCCGAGGTGTGGGGGAGCCCCCGGTTCCTGTGGGTCCCAGCACACCCTCCCCAAGGACCGTATCCTGTGCTGTCAGGGATGGGTGCTGCAGGGTGATCCAGGCCCCATGGGTGGTGGAGCAGGACAGCAGGGGGTTACCCAGGCTGGGGGCTCAGCAGGACATTGGGGGTGAAAAGGGAAACGAAGCTCTTTTTACCATTTTGCGTTGCAGGTACCAGCAGGCTGGCTGCCACCAACCCTTGGCTCTGCCTTTCTCAGCCATTCATTGGCCCTGGTCATTGGAGTAATATTGTCCTTTAATGAGTAAATAGCCAAATCCTCCTTGCCAGCCTGGCCATGGGAGGTTTGCAGCCCGGCCCTGGCCAGCAGAGGATTTTCAGCACTGTCCTGCACGTGAACCCCTTCCCATGCACCGCCGAAAATGCTCTCCGGAGTCCAGCCAGCCAACCTGTTAACATCCTCTCCTTCACACTCCCGCAACGAGCCAGCTGCTCTGCCTAGGAAAATACAGCTGGAGAGGTTTATAAATAGTAAATTAAGGCTTGCTCCAGCCACTCCAGCTGGGCAACGTTATAGGAGCGAGTAATTCATCACCGGGGTGTCATCCCTCCCTTGATGTACTGCCCACCAGCACCGCGCTGGCGCGCGAGCCGGGAAGTCCTCACTTCGAGCAGCTCACTGTAACCACTTCTAATTTCATGTTTAAGCCTTTTTTCAGAATTAATTTTGCAAAGATAATCTAACTAGCTGGGGAAGTGTCGGTGACAGACCACTCACAGAGAGGCGGGCAGCTCTGGGTAGACTTAAGTACACCCTGCCCAGGGAGGAGTGGGCGCTGCAGGTAACGTTATGGGGAGAAACCGCCGCACTCAAGCAAGCTCTGTCTCTGCTGGGCAGGAGGGGCTGGAGGATGCAAGAGATGAGTCTGGACTTCTGACACGTCCCCCTGCTATGGCTGTGCTTCAGGGAGAGGGGAGAGATGGACTTGGTCCCTCCATCTGGCATGCTTCAGCCTGGGGTCTCCTGGGTGCATATCCATATCAAAACTCAATTAGAAAATGAGACCTGGATGTGAAGGACTATTGTATTTCAAGTATCTTTATAATTAAATCTGGGAAGGTGTAACAGGGTATTTATGAAGGGCCTTCAGAGAACATTACCTCGTGCACAGAGGAAGGGGGTAGAAGAGTTTATCTGACGCATGGTTATATCATTTTCACAGAGCACAATAGAAAAAAGCTCAATTACGGGTCGGGATCTCAAATGCACATCATAACAACCCTGCACTGCTGCTGGTTAATTGCGTAATAGCCCAAAGTCACTAAACAGAGGTTTCACCCTAGAAGCTGGTGGGATGCTATGGGGACCCCCATCCCCATCTCTCAGCCCATATTCCCATGGGGCAGACCCCGCAGGCACTGCTGGAGGGGTGGCACAGCACTTTCCCGTCAGAAACCATGGGGTTTGGGCTTTGTGCCGCTCCTCTTGAAGTCCTGTCCTCAGAAGAAAAGTTATTTCTTTTCCACGTCCCTGACTGAATTATTTCCTACTTGCAGAGCTGCTACCTACAGGATATAATCATGCAACGCAGTAAATCATTGCGCCGTGTCAAACTGCAAGTGGTTTTGGAGTGAGATCCGGAGTTTAAATCTACGTCTGACTGTGTATTTTATCTCAAATGTACTTTTTAATTTGTCCATCTGAAATTATCTAAATTTAAGAGGTATCCAGCAAAAAGAAGAAAACTTTTTCAAAGTTACTGTGGTTATTTTTCTGCCAAAATCTTTTTGCAAGAAATCTCAGTCCCAGCGCTAAAGCTGTAGGATTGGGCATCCTTCTGCAGGGACCAACTCTCACATGCTTTGTCCGCGTGAAAACCTAAAGTATAGAGACAGAATTCTCATCTGCAAATTGCATTTCTGCTGTTTGCCGCATATATATATATATATATTTACTCTGCGTCATGATTTAAATAATTTTTATAAATTCAGTTCCATTAAAAAGCCGGTGTGATGGCTATCGTTAATCACCCCAAAGAGTGGGTGTTTTAATATTATCGATAGCCGATGAATATTGGAGGTGCAAATGTAACCTCCTTTGGCGGTTCTGTGATGGAGACTTCACCCCGGTGCAGAGCAGAGGTGGAGAGGGCGGTGGCGAGGGGACGGGGAGGGACGAGCCCCGCAGCCCCGTCCTTGGGTCTCCCCTTGCCGAGCGGGGCGGCAGGCGGGGGATAAGGAGGGCTTAGCCAGCCTGCCGCGGGAACACAACAATTCAGTCCCCAAAATGAGACGTCTTGGCGGTTTCTCGGCTGGCTCTCTGGAGCCTGGCTTGCGAGGCACAGCGGGGCTGGCGCGCTGGCCGGGCTGGCTTTGCTATTATGGAGCTGCCAAGGCGAGGGCTTTGCGCGGGAGTTTCGCCGGAGTGACATTCATGCCTCGGAGTTTGCATTGTCTTCGGAAAATAATCTCCACTTCGCAATTCCCCCCGTAGTTTTTGAGGTTTTTTTTCAGACGTGGGTCTTTACTGTGGAGCCAGGGGATGGGGAAAGGCAGCATCGCTCGCAGAAGCTCTCGGAGATGGCTGTGCTGTATGGCGAGCCCGGCTCTGCCGGCACCGAACCCCGGCGTGGGGGATTCGCCCCCCAGTTCCCGGCACTGGCACCCCCGGGCGAGGGAAACCACAGGTCATTATTTCTGAATTTGCACATTAAAAAATAACATCGAGTCAGAAGGGAATATCTTTAAACCACGAACGCCAGAAATAACAATTGTATTAAGCTGCATTCATGAATACATAATAAAGTTCAATTTGCCATTATTTATCATGTTACTTAAAATTAAATTGAATTTATAATGCAAAAGAAAAGATTTTTGTGCTTTTTTTAAAATAATGCAAAATCTTTCATGCTGTTCACAAAGCATTTGTATTAGCACCAGTGTATACAGATTAATTTATTTATTTTTGTTAAATTATCACTGCTTCCCATTGTTCCTTCATCCTCGGGGACAATCTGTGTTCTTTTATGTATTTTTTAGGAGCTAAAGAGGCACATTCGCAAATAACGCATTGAAAAGTCGCAGCGGTTTTGGTCGCCTTCGTTTTCGGAGTGCTGGAAGAAGTTGAAGACCAAGAGCTGGAGGAGCCCCTCTGGTTGCTGTTGGTGTTGGGGCAGGGCCCGGGAAAAAGGGAGGCATCAAAATAGAGCATCTCTCCACGGTGAGACCCCTCGGAGGAGGGAGAGGGGCAGCAAACCTTCATGCACACGTCTGAAATAACAGAAATTAAAGTGTTTGAGCACAAGCTGCCTTTTTCCCACTCCGCACAAATATTATGCTTTTCTCAAACAGGAGCTGCGCACGGGGAGCACATCGCCCTGTGCAGAATCAAGAGCAAATGCCAGCGAAAGCCTTCCTCCGCTCGCCTCTGCTGAATGTGCTCCTTATCGCCGTGTTTTGTGCGCTGGCCTAAAATAATCATTTGTGAATAGAGCTCTAATTACATTATAGCTAATCCATTTTCCTCTCTGAAGCTGGTAGTCAACAGTTTATTCTCTCACCTCAAAGATGAAACCGAATGTCAGTTTTCAAGATAACATTGACATGAACTTATGTATCAGGCAAGTAGACAAATACCATTATAATCATTTATAATCCTTTAAAGCTGTGACTGAGAAGTGGCATTTGGACTGGATTTAAACTTGGCATTGTCCGTGCAGAAGATTAACCGCTACATAAGACTTTGATTTCTAAATATTGCCCATTAGAGAGTTTTTACATAGGAAATTGAAGTATTATATATAGTTTTAACGTGGTTAACAAAGTCTGACACAAACAATAACATTCCAACTTCAGTTAATTCTTTCACATCCCATTTACAGCAGGGAAAACTGTGTTGTCGTCCAAAAAGCACCCCAGTAGGACTTTGAAGATTATTCCTGCTTGATGGGAATTACACATCCCAAGTTAATTTCTGCAGTTGCCGATCGCTATCGCGCGCTCTCCAGGAGCTGCTCTGCATTAGCCAACATGCTGTTTGTGCAAAGCCCAGGTCTCCAGGGGCCAACATCAGCCCAAGAAATGTGCATCTACCACTGGGGCCAAGACCGCCTCTCCTAGGAAAGCAGCTCGTCGTGGAGGCTATGGGGGAGAAGTGTCACGGGAGGCTCCTGCTGTGGTGGGGGAGTGGGATGGGGTGAGATGGATCCCCCGCTGTAGGGTCCCTTTGCACCTTGGTGCCCCAAGACTTCAACAGAGCTTCAGCAGAGACATTGGGATGGCTCCAGATGGATTCCTGGGGGGTCACCCATGTAGCTATGAGGGAAGAGGTGGGATCTTATGGACATGGAGCCTGCTGGAAGGAGCAAAGAAACAGTCATAGTGCTCTGATGTTTATATTTCATCCTTCCAAAATGCTTTACAAAGGCTGATGTCAGAAACCAGCTCTGACGGCTGATGAAGGTCTTATGCGATGACGTTGGATTTTCTTGTTGACTTTTGTAATAAAACTACAAGTTACAAACCCTGCCCAGGCAGAGGTAAGGAGCCAAAGGCCAGGAGTGAACGGTGCTGTGATCCTTGGAACGCAGGGCTGTATGCTCCTGCCCTGCATCTGCTCCAGGGAATATAATAAACACCAGGGTCACACTTACAGAGCTTCCAGTAGGAAATTAGTAATTAGGGTTTAACACTTTTTATTGCCGCTTGTTCCTGGACATCAGAAGGATATAAAGGAAATTAAAATGGTGGTGCTTGCTGGAGAAAGAGGAGGCAAAAAGGAAGTCTGGACTAGAGGTGCAAATGCTCATTAACTGTAAGTGTTTCAGATGGTCTCAAAGGCACAAGACCCAGATCACCTTTGACGTTCGATGTGGGCTGGGCACTGACCTGCCTTCGAGCCTTTGAAAAGCTTAAGGGGCTTTTCATGTGTAATTCACACTGTTTTCAGGACTGCGCCCATATTTGAAGCGTCTTCCTTTGCCTTGGGAAGGGACGTCAGTGACTACAGGCAGGTTCCACACGTGCAGAGCTGCCCAGTAGAGTTCAGACGGGGCCATTTTGGGCATTGGAGGAGACAAGGGGTGTGTGACCCACCTGGGCTGCGGGTGCCCCCACCCCACAATCCTCTCTGGGTCCCCAGCCCAGGGACCTGAAGTGTCTGCAGAGCCTGTTGGAGGCACATTCCAGCCCATACAAACAGCTTGCTATCATCTGGGTTCAATCTAGTGATAAATGGGCTCCAGAAGTTTTTGAATATTTGTATAAGACCGCAACGCTTCTTATCAAAACATTTCCCATTATTATTTTCCAGTCTTTCCTCTATCCCCAGCTACCTCCTCCTTCCCTTCTGTGCACTGCAATGCCCCAGCCATTAACAGTGCTATCATTTTTTCTCTCCACATGGGAAATACAAGAGAGCTTTCCTCTAAAGAGGGTAGCCCAAATCCTCCTGGGGCTCTCAACCCATCCTCCATCTGTGGTTGCGCAAGTGTTTCCTCCCGGGAATTATCACTGGAAATAAAAGAATGTGAACAAGCCAGGCTCATTTGTTCTGTGTGCTTAATTTCTTCGTAGGTTTGTGTAAGTACTTATCGTCTTCTCCTTGGAAGATAATGAAAGACAAATGTGCATGCGAGACGCAGCCTTAACAAATGGGGCTGCCTTCTGAAAATGTGGTCCACGAAATAAATAGGGACATAAGAGTATCACCAGTGCCTGTGAGAAGGGATGCTTCCAGGAAGCACAAGAAGTTATGAATACAGCTAAAATCAACACTACCCCATCATCAATATTCATATAGGCCAGACAAAACATTTTATATTGTAGCTGCTCATAAATCAGACAGAGAAGAAGGGGGAAAGGCGAAGAGAATGGAGAAGATATAAAGGAAGAAATAGCTGGGGGACGAAGGGATGGTGAGAGGGGACTCGGCTCATTCAGGCTAACATCTGCTCAGTCTGAAGTGGAACCACCTGTTAGTTTATTAAATTGTACAATTAATTTATGTGGAAGGAAGGCAAGACTATATCTCATCAAAAATCTTCCATTTTAACCCCATCCTCCAAAAGCGAGCTGGGCAAAGCCAGCCGTTCATGCCATGGATGCACGGCATCATCGTTTTCATAAGAAATAATGGAAAGTCTCCAAAGTCTCCCTCCAAGGCACCCGTCACCCCACCGGGCGCCGACAGACAGCATCTGCTCTAAATGGCATATTCTCTATCCACGGGGAAGTAATGAGACGGCTTGCACGGGCGTGCCATCGTGTAAAGCCAATTCGTCAGGAACTCCTCAAAGCCCTCCTCCGCCTTGACCCGGCGTTATGAAAAGTTTCCATCTTTAATATCTTTGCCGCTGGCAAATGTCACGTGAGGCCAAGTTTTAATCAAAAAAGTGCAGTAATTTGCATGGTAGTAATGATAAATCAACTTCTCTACCCTCCCTGCCCCCATGCTACCTCCTGCTGCCCACCAGCCATCAGTCTCTGGCTACCATCTCTCGGATTCCACAGTGAGAGAGGGTGGGGATGGCAGAGCATCTCTACGAGGGACCTCAGCATCCCAAGCACACAAACAGGGGCTGCAAACCACTGCCCAAGCGCATCCCTAAAGGTTGTCTCCAAAATGCTAATGGCCCCACGGCAGCAGGGAAAAGGCTTTTGCAGGAGAGGCTTCACACCGTCTGCTTGCAACCCTGCTCTACAGCTCTTGCCCATGTCAAAACACTTGAATTTTTTCATTATAAAACAAACCAAAACCAAACATTTAAAATAATTTATTTCAAGTATCTATTTGGGAGCACATCCTAATGGCTCCTTCCTGCAAGTCCCTACTAAAGGAGGGTCCGGAGCCCTCGCAGGGGACGTGTGCCTTCCAGGCATGCAGGATCGGGCTCCAATTAAGTGCAATGCTCTCCAGATTTGGTTCCCATTATTGTCTTCCTTTGGCATGACCGGCTGGAGCACTTGAATTGGAAAAGTCCCAGAACCTTCAGTCTCCTAAAATATTTTCAATAACGTTGAGAGCAATTTTCCTTAGAGCATGTAAGGATTTCAGCGGAGGAGCCAACTTTCCCAGAGGAATGATCCAATTACGAGGACTGGATGCTCTTGTCAATCTCTCCCTCAGGGACGCGGAAAATCAAAATTATGATTTATTTTTTTTAATGTGACAGTGAGCGTAAAGGCAGAAATCTAAACCATGCCGTTATCTCCCCAGGCACCCCCCGCTCCCTCTGCCCGATACTGTTAGCTAAAAATACCGGCTCGTTTCAGGCAGAACCTCCTTAAATTCTGCTCTAATGACAGCGCCGGCAGGACCCAGCCCTCAGTGCAGTGCTGAATTATGACTTTTTAATGGTGACCTTTGCATGTAAAAATTGAGTCAAAATGACTCTGGCTTTCGCTAATGCAACAAGAGAAATGCGGTTCCAACCCAGGGGTTTGCATTTGGTGACAAAGGCAGGGAAAGGTATCAGCAGTCCACCAAAAGCTAAAAATAGTCCCCACAGGGTGAGGGCAGCGGAGGAGGTGGTGGCAGCAGGGGGACAGGCGAGCGGGGAAGATGGCATGCCTTCTCATGGGATGCTGCAGAAGATGTCCCCAAGATGCTGCACACCCTCTAGGGCAGGATGGGACCCCGACGGGCTTGATTGCACCCCGACACCCTACAGCTCTCCTCCTCCTGCCCATCCCATCCCTCAGTGAGCACCTTGTGGGGGTGCAGGGGGGTGCAGGGATGCAGTTTGCCGACCCCAGGCACATTGTGCGGGGAAGAAGGAGCCACCATTGTGCGGTGGGGCAGCAGGGGGCCTTTGTCCCTGCAGGGCTGCCTGGCTCCTGGGGCCGGCGCGCAGAGATCAAGGGGTGGGCAGTGGGATCTGCAGCAGCCACACGCCGCCTGCTCCCCCTTAGAAGTTGTTGTTGCTATGGGGTCTATTGTTGCCGGCTTTCCCCCGGCGCTTTACATCCTGCACCTTGCTTTTTCACAGGGCGAACAATAATGCAAACTCTTTTCGCTCCCGTAGTTGCCTTTTCACAGTTTTTTTTTTCCCCCTTTTGCAATCTATTATGAGGGATAACTCTAAAGAACTGCACAATTCTTCAAGACATTTTCCACTGCCAGCTCATACCGCACCGCCTGCCAGGTTATTCTGCCCAAAAAGCCCAGGAAAATCTGCATATCTGGGGACATTATTAATTACCTGATGTGACATCTCTAACTCTGCAAAGATTCATCTCGGGCTAATGAAGCTGTCAGGGGCAGGCACTGTGCCGATGCCGCCCTGCCACGGGCGCTGGCCCACATCCAGCACAGCGCCTGCTATTCCTAGCCCAAGCCAGCAATCCCATGGGAGCAGAGGAGCAGGATCCATCCCTGGCATCTCCCAGCATCACCACCTCATGTCCATTTTCCAGCTCTTCTGGATCTCCTTGGCAGAAAACTGCCTGAAAAGCAAAACCCTTTGGCTTCATCTATTAATTCTTTGAGGCCGTAGCTGCAACTGGAGCAATCAAAGAGTGTTGATCCTCCCTGGGTACAGCCCCATGCCCCTGCAGATGCCATATGTGCTTTTTCAGGGCTCTGGGGAAGATGATATGTATGGAGGTTGGAATAAATTTAATGTTGTGCCAGCAATAGGAGCAGGGTCCTCACCAGAATACTTCAGCCTGCCAGGCTCTCCCCAGGGAAACCAGCCTGACCCATGGGCAGGAATCCCGGGACAGGGGCAGGTCCCTCCCCGGAGATGGGCAGCATCACCTCAGCAGTTATTTCCCATGCCCTCTGGACAGGTTTCACATCCAGTGCCTTTCCAGCCATGGGGAAACATCCTGGGGAGCTGGGTCATTTCTGCCAACAGCCCCCACTCCTAGAAAGCCTCCCCCAGCAGCACCCAACCTCCCGCCCCAGCAGCAGGATCCCCCCAGGATCTGCCTTTCCCAAAACCCATTGTAAGAGATAAATGGGAGTGATTCCCCATGACGGAAAGTGATCCTTCCTGGTGATACAACTGGTCTCTCTCAGCTCAAAATCAAGTTGTATAATTGCTTAAATGGAAAGTGATACTCACATTTAAATAAATTGTTGTGTTGGTTTAAAAATTTCTAATGACGAAGAGCAAGGGCACTGTTGAATCGGGATGTCAGATCGTCTGGTTCGTAATGACATATGTTTTAATTAAAATAATTCTAATTAAATGGATGTCAAAAAAATGTTTCAGTTCTAAACGCACTTCACAACCTCACATCACATCCTATCAGGCGACGGACCACATGACAAAACAGAAAATAAACCAAGACCTTTAGGCAGATTCTCCTAAAAGATGCCGTGGCAATTCCCTGGCCACATGCGACGTGCCATCTGCGGTCGGCGGTGGCAGCGGGGCCAGCTGCCACGCACACCCAAATGAAAGCCACTATTAGGGCTTTAATAACAGCCAGCTAATGTATACGTACAGCGCTTCGCCCCTCCTTGCTCCCTGCAAACATTAATGCATTTGCAACCCCCACGTGGTCTGGAGGAGACAGGAACCATCAGTCTCACCCAGCACTTGGGCAAAGGCTTTCCTAAGCTGTCTTTAAAGATGGGGTTTGGATGCTTGAGAACATATAGCTGGTACTGTCTTCCCTGGTTGTTGGTTCTGTTAAGGAAAAGAAATGTAAACAGACTGCACTCGTTTCTGCACCATGGATGGGTGGGTTTCCACTCTATATTTCTAAAGGGATCTTTTTCCTTTGAAACGCTGGTGTTGGGGTGACCGGTGATGCAGGAGAAACAGCTCATTGGTACACAGGAGCAAGCTGCAGCTGAATGTCCCTGCACACCCGGCTGCTCAGTGTGCCCAGAAATGCCACAGGAGCGGGAGCGAGAGACATCAACAGCAACATCCCTGGGGCAGCTTTAGACTCCACTATATGAACCAAAAGTAACGTAATAGGATTTGGGAGCAGTTATCACTTCCTCCATCCCACCCATTTCATTTAACATACCATGAGTACTTTCAGAGTGGTCCGTCCAGGCCCTCGCAGGGCTCTAGGTGAGCATGGCCAGAACTATCCCATGGGCTCACCCATGCTCTATCCCACATCCCACATCCCGCATCCCACTTCCCACCCTGCACCAGGCAACGACGCTCCACCAGCAGGGCCAAATGTTGTAATTGGATCTTAATTACACAGCTCTCCGAGAGGTTATTTTTATTTCTTTGTTTGTTAATGCAATTATTTAGCTGCCCTATTTTAGCCTTGACCTTGCAGGAAGAGGGTATTTTCCAGTCAGCATAATGCTTTATCTTTGAAAGCTACAATCAATAAGGATAATTAATGATGCCTGCTGCAATGATAGCCTCAGCAATCATTATACCACATTAATCCCTGCAGTCAGACTGGGGTCAAGGCCATCTAAATCATTCACCTAGGGGTGGAGAAATTCAAATAATTTACCAATTTAAATCTGAGGAAACAAATCCAACTTTATTTTTCAAAGCCATTTAAACTGTTACATTTTTAAGAGGCCACAGCCCGTTGCAGCCATGTTTTTGTGGGAGCCCTGGATGTGAAGCAGCACAGCCCGTGATGCTCCTCACAGGAAACCAGGTCCGCAGGACCACGGTCTCCCAGGACCGTGCCAAAATGTGTGTGCTGTATTTGAGGGTATCACGAAGCCTGAGGGAAACATTGGGAACTTCTCCCAGCACTGCCCACCGGCATCTCCAGCCACCCTCATGGTTGGTTCAGTGGCTGCTGTGCCAGGCTTTTTTTAACGTCCACTATCGAAGGGATGTAGCTTTTTGACATCTTCGTGTTAGGAGTGAAGATATCCTTCTGTCTGCTCTGTGCAAAGATAATTTTTGGGATGTGGCCAGCACCAGGGTTGCATCCTGATGCCTCCCAACATGCTCAACTGGGACTTTGAATCCCTGTTGCCCCAAGGGGAAGGCAATAGCACCCCAAGCCTCAGGGATGAAAGAGATCTCATCCTGCCCACCATCGCCCAGCCAAAATGCCTGCCCAATGCACAGTGGGCAGAAAAAGCCTCCAAGGGCTTTGTCAGGATATTAAAAAAAACCCACAAAGCCAAGAGCTGGTATTATTATAGCAAGGCTGCAAAATAATGCCCTTGGCCAAAAATTGTGTTTGTTGATAATCAATAAAGTTTTGCTGATCTAAATCTGTTCCTCGTGGCTCTTGCAGGGCTGGCTTTGCACATTTGGGACGTGCTGCCTGCCGCAATTCCCTCTGCAATGCCCACCACGATGCCCACCATGATGTCCAACATGAGGCCTACCACGATGTCCACCGCAAAGTCTGCCATGATGTTCACCATAATGTCAACCACATGAGAGGTACTGGCAGCAGCACTGAGCAAGGGCTCCAGGGTCTGTGTTCCCCCTGGGTTCTCAGCCCAATCTGGGGGCTCAGCAGTCCCTGGGGGCAGATGAAGTTTGAGAGGTACCCAGAAATGTGTAACAGTGTTGAGTCCCTCCATCGAGACCAAGGGGAAATTTGGTTTAGTTTTGATTTATCACTTTATTATGAACAAGTTTGTGTTTTCACCAAAGTCATTCTCCCTGCCTGTACTGAATTAATTATATATTAACAGCAGCGTATAATTTATATGTGGACATATACAATAAATTATGGCCTAACTATATAATTCTACACATATAATTAATTACATTAAACATCTACATTTTAAGCCTACAATTAGATAACCCTGAGAGACAATCCTGTTAGCATTTTTAATAAATACTTGTGTTTGAAGCTGTTTAACAGAGCACCTGATAACTGATATAGCAGTGTTAACATCTGTTCCATTATTTCCAGAGGACGTTAGTTTAACGTAATGCTCCTCACATAAAATATGCATTTGTTCTTGACTGTCAAGTGCCTCTATTATTTTATTAAAAAGTCAAAAAAGAATATAATCAGACTTCATAATTTATGTGTGACATTTTCATTACAGAAAACTTTATGCAAAATTGAATTCTAAAATTTAATTTCCTGTGATGTTTAAATTACTTACTATCTGGCTCCTCTCCAAACATTGTGATCACTCCAGGCCCCATATGAATTCTATTAAGGATATGTTTAGCTGCTGCCAAAACGTACAGGGTATTTTTCTATGTAATTCCAAGAATATGCTCCTTAAATTTATTTTGTGCCAGTTTAAATAGTTTCCCTCATGCAGGAAAGAAACACAAGACATTTTTAACCACTGCCATGGCTTTTTTTGTTGATTCCCTTGGTTTTTGGTGCCCATGCTGGCCCTGGCCCACAGTCCTTTAGCCCCCTTGGTCGGGAGGAGCAGTCCCAGCAGCCTGGGGAGACTCACCAGAAGCCAGGACGAAGACCTGGGCTTTCAGGGAGCGTTGCTCACCACGTCTGCTCTGTGTATTGGAAATTAGCACATGCAAATTAAGTGTAATGAGTGTGTGGCAGAAGGATATATGGGCCAAGATTATGGCTCATGCTGCTTCTGTTCATAAAGCCTGGGTCTTGTATTGCCTCCACTCCTCGTTATCTTCCTGGGAATGTCTTTAATGTCCATGTCAGGAAGAGAAAGCAAAGATCAGTCCCTGGAGAAGAGCAGGAATTTGGTAGTGAGAGGGGCTTAATGTAGCGCAGGGACTAACAGACCTGAGGTAGTGAAGCAGCAGTGAGGGATGTGGGGTTGTGACATCCCAAGGAGGGGCAGGGGGATGCTCCAGCTCCACTAAGAATCCACAAGAAATGTGAAATCACCCTCTCCCCTCCTCAGAGGCTGCCCACGCCTGTGGTCCCATTGCCACCATGGATGCTGAGGCCACGCATCTCACCCAGGTCTCCCAATCTCGCCCCTCCCTGGGGAGCAGGGCTGCTCCACCCACATCTACGGTGTTGAGGACATCAGGGTTGAGGACAAATACTTGATGACTGAACCATGTGCCTCTGACATTTCTGCAGCTGTCCCAGCTCTTCCTGGCAGCTCTTTCTTAAATCAATCTGCATTTTGCATGCCCTCATCCAGCAGGAGCCAAGGCACTATCAAAGCTGAGGATCGATACATCCATATGGACTATTGCTATTGGATTTGGTCATTTTCTGAGCAGCCAATGCCAGTAAAACTCAGCTTGCTTTGGTAAAATAGCTTGATCTATGAATCTCCAGATAAATTAACGGAAAACCTTAAGGCATGTCTTTGGAAATAATTTAGCTTGCTGTTGCTGTGAAGTTCACAATGTTTCATGTACCGCGCTCGACAGTGATGTAAGAGTTTCCAAAATGAAGGCGCTCTGCCAAATTTCTGCTTCCCTCCCTTTGTCTGGTATCTGCGAGCAGCAGTCACGTCCTGCTGCCTGCGCCTGCCAGTGGGAAAACATGAATAGCAATAAAGAGGTGGTGGGAGAGGTGGTGGCTTGGAGAGAGCAGTGCCTGAGTCCTTTGCAGCTGCCCTTGGTGTGGATCTCAACCAGGGAGCTGAGCATGGTGGTGCATGTCCCAGCTCATGCCAGCATGTCCCAGCTCATCCCAGCGTGTTCCAACGTGTCCCAACTCATCCCAGCGCATCCCAGCATGTGCCAGGATGTCTCAGCTGATCCCAACACACCCCAGCATGTCTGAGCACATCCCAGCTCCCCCCTGCACATCCTCCAGCATGTCCTAGTTCATCCCAGCATGTGCCAGGATGTTTCAGCTCATTCTAGCACATCCCAGCATGTCAAAACTCACCCTTGCTCATCCCTGCATGTGCCAGCTCATGCCAGCTCATCATCTCTTTAGGGGTGGGTGGGAGAGACAGGGCTGAGCTTCTTGACATCCAGGCAGCACAACCTATGCCCAGGGAGGACAGATGGAGAAGCCATCCATGCCAGATAAATAACACATCAGCAGCTCCAGGGGAGTATTCAGATGTGCCTGTGTTTTGAAGTGCTGTGGCACAGCAGGACTTCTCCGCAGACGCCAAGGTGAATGGCCCAACCCACTTAGCATGGACACTTCCTTCAGAAGGATCATGGAAAAATCACACTAAATATAAAGGGCAATTAGGGAGAACCCCAGCACACTACCTAATGGTTATTAAATCTCTTTTTTAATAAAACCTACCCTGAGATGGGATATATATCCAGGAGCTTTTCCTCATGTAGGAGGTGGCCAGCTGGCCACTGGCGACCGTGGCTGAGGCGCAGCGATGCACCGAGCATTAAAACAGATGTCATCGAGGAACCTGATTTCCATCAACCCCAACTCGTACTGGTTGGGCTCCTGCTGGTCAGTTTGTGCAATTCATTTACTTGCTCACCGTTTACAAGTCATTCCCCTAACGTTCACTCAGGAGGTAAATAACTGGCCCTGTTGGGAAGGGCTGGATTATTCCCAGGTTACGACAGCAAATGTGCTGCGTGCATGTGTTATGGAGGAGGAGAGCAAATCCAGAGCAAACCCAGCTGCTTGCATGGAGTGGGAGTTTGTACATGCCAGGTGGTGTAAGCCCTTCCCCAGGGACATGGTCTCTGCTGTCTGGCCACACGTGGACCCCTGCACTGGGAATCCCTTAGGACCCGCTCTCGGTGCCGGGGTGGGTGCTGGAGTGTCACCGTGGGAAGCCCCCTGGCAAGCGGGACAGACCTGTCACCTCTGGGACAGGCTCACTCCCAGCCTCACATCGTCTCCCTTTCCTTCTGCACTGGTAAGACAATCTGGTGGATGGAAAACCTCGCAACTGCCGTTGGTCTTTACTGTAAGTGGATGCTACCCATGGCCAGTTGTGAGCACAGAGCTAATAAAAGATGCAGCCGGGCCGATGCCGAAGGAAGCCCGGGCAGGAATAGGATGACAGAGCAATATTGCAGGAGGTAGGATCCTGCTGAGTCTGGAAGTGCCTGATTTATTTATATTCAGCTAAACTGAAATATTCAGAAGGAGAAAATCTTCAAGCCGTACTCTTTCGGTGCCTCCTTTCAGAAGAGAGAGGGATGGGCCAGGTAGCGATGCTCACCCCCGTGCCTCAGTCCTCACCAAAAGCAGCCTTTTCCAGTGCCCATCCCCTCTTAATTCAAGCAGCACAAATCCAGTATGAATTTTTTCTCTGATACACTGTGGTTCACAAATTGGATGATGACAAAACCAGATAATTTATTACCTGCATCTTAATTTATTTATTATTGAACACTTTATTAACCTATACACTTTGCTGCCTGCACATCGTTAATGGGTTTATAGTAGAATTATTCATTTATTCCTCTGTGTGAAATAGTACCTTCATAATTCACCTGTGGCATAGTAAGATATTAATTATAGCACCCAGCGTCTTCGCTTAAGAGTGAAACACTAATTGTAAAGGTAAAACACATTCTCATTCTGGAGAGCTGCTTCTCTCAGAGTCCACTGGCCATTTCCAGGAGCGGTGACAGTTCAGACCTCCTTGCACATGAGTGAATTGGTGCATTTTTATCAAGTCCAGATTAACCGCATTCAGAGCTCATTTTGAATCCTTACTGGATCAAAATTGTTTAGCAAGACACTAATACAGAGGGAGAAGTGGGCAGGGAGGGTTTTTCACCATCCCCATATGCTATGCGTGGGTGATGGAGGATGTGGCCCCTGTGAGAAGGTGCTCTCTTGCAGGGGAAGGATTCCATAGCTCTGACCTGCCCTTTGCCACCGCCCTGGCAGCCAGTGCCATCTCCCCATGGGGCCCATGCCCGGTGGCAGGTGAGTTGTGGGGAGGACCTGGCAGCACTGCATCCCTGGGGCAGGACAGTTATTTACGGCTGGGTTACGAACAACCAAGAAAAAAATAAAAAGGGCGTCTCACAGTGCAGGCACCGAGGCCATGAAAATAGTATTGCGGGGAGGGGGACTGTAATAAGAAACACGTTGGGATGGAAATAACTTAATTCTGTCACAAACACCAGCTTAATGTATGCCCTTAAACTCGGAGCCGTATACGTTTCCCTGCAACATCCGCCCGTATCGGGAGGATCTGCTCCAGCTAGACACTCTGGTGCCTCGCGCCCTTCGGTTGCATTGCTTCGCAGCAGCCATCATCATGTTTTAATGAGCCATTTTTCTATTTATCTAATGTCACTGCTTCCCCAGCAGCGCTGTACCCGTCCTGTCCAGTAAAACCCATTATCTCTATTAGGCTGCCGATAGCGCATCGGCGGGATTGCTGGCTCCCTAATTGCTGGAGCACGCTCCTCCTCCCGCTGATAGATTACCCCGGGCTAACAGCCCCCGCACCTATTCCCCAGCGCCCCCACTACCAGCCAATCCCCAGCAATTGGGTTCTGCTTTCAGTAATAAATCCTAACCTATCAATATATAATAGGCCTTAATAATCAACAGCTATAGACGCTGTCTGCTTCGGGAGGCCTCCGTAGAGCCGAGCATTTTTTATCCGCCTATAATTAGCAGCAGTCAAATCCCGTTTGTGTGACAGGGTGCGATCGCCCGGGCTGTACAGGAACGATAACAGATTTTTACGTACCTTCAAACGTGATTTAATCGGCTGGTCTGACTATCTCGATAACGTGCGTGGGTGTAAAAAAAGGCCAGCTGGCCCCGGAAGGTGTGGGAAACATAAATATTGTGGCGGGCAGCTCTGGAGGGCAGCTTTGCCGTCGCCGCTGTGGAGGTGCCTTATTTTTGATAGCAAAGGAGCCGTCGAGGGGTAAACGCTGTGCGAGCCGGGTGGCTCAGCCCGGGGGCTTGGCTAGAAGGGGCTTTGCAGCCCAAGAGAAGAGGCTGCTGTTGGAAAAGGTCCCCAGGCAAATATTTTTTCGTAAAGTAGCTGTGCTCAGCCCCACCAGCCACGGAAGGGGGAGGAAGAGAAGGTGCCCCAAAACAAGGCAGTAAAGCTATAAAGTTAATGAGGAAACCGTGTACTTTTTTACAGTATAACCCTTTATAACCCCCTCCTCGGGAGCCAGGCTTTCAGGGTAATACAGTGAACGCTATAAAATGGATGTTTAATGTAGCTGGGGGCCAAGAAAAACATTGTATAATTGTAGTAAGCAGCTTGCTAAGTAAAATGATAGCTTTTAAAGGATGAAATATAGCATAGGTTTTCAGGACTGCACAGCTCCAGCTTCATATTGCTTCAATAACAGTTTCTTCATTTCACTTACAAATGTATCTCTGAGGAGATTTGTTACAAACACTTCTCAGCTTAGAAATAAGACGCTAACTAGATCTGCTCACATTATTCATTGTGGATAAATGACCTGATGCGTTCGGTCCTTGCCCTGCTCCTCAGACATGCCTGCTCTCACCAAATTTCTTTATTTTCATCCATTTTATGGAAGCAGGGGTGCTGCCCTGCTGGCTCCCAGCATGGCCCATGGTGTACTAGAGCGGTGAAGGATGCTCACCTGGGATAACGGCTGCATCCACCCTTAGATTTGGCTGGGGGCTCTTGGGGGGACCCCGGCTCCCCCGGCGCCACTCAGCCCGGCCCATCTCAGTCCCACCGAGACCACAGCTCCACTGCTTCCCAGCCCTGTGTGATGTGGTTTGGGCTGGGTTTCTGAGGAAAAGGGGGCACAGGGAGAGGGGCTGGCTTCGGTTTGGGTTTTGCCGGTTGATGGAGTTCACGTCTTCCCCGTCTCCGAACACTCAGCGGCCGACAGTTGCTATTGCGCTTCTGTAAATTCAAATAAGAGGGCGCCTATGGCTTAGCTGTGGTTTATAATATAGAGATTAATATATATTGCATATAATAGATATCCTCTTGAGGCGGGAAGCAGAGGGCATCGCTGAGGACAGGAGCAGGACTCGCTGTGCCTCAGCCAGGCTGTGCTGGCACCTTGGTAGCACTAATGACCGTGGGTGGGGTTTTGGGGCTCCTGTGCACAGGATCCCCCCACCAGGATCCTGACGGGAGAGTTCTAACACTTCTGCTAGAAAAACCATTCAGCTTTGACGGGATATTCTGCTTTAAGATGAGGTGAGGATGCTTCTAGCAAGCTCTGTCAAGCGAAGTGCTGAGCCTTTCTGGTGACACCCAGGAGATGGTACTGCTGCAGAGAACAGCATCCTTTGCCATGCTCTTGTGACCAAAGTCTCATATTAGAGTCACAATATTCTCAAATTCTGTAGAAAAAGTGAGCTTCAAGCACAAAAGCACCTCCCCTTGGCTCCCAGTGCTGGGGCCTTTTCAAACTGAAAAAAAGAGATGTGTACCTCTGCTCTCAGTATATGCACATAATATGAAATTTCATCAGCCACAATATTTTAGAAGACAGGAATCGTGAGATATATCACATGTAAATGGACATATCATCTGAGCAAGGCACCATTTATCAATATCGCTTTGAAATGCAGTGGATGATCTGATGGGATTATGTAGATCTCAACTATCTATGGGTGAATGAAATTGGGTAACCTTAGCAACCCCAGGTACATTTGTGCAGCTATGAATCAAATGTCAGCGTGATGAGCTATGCACAAAATAAAGAAATAATTCCTTGAAATATTCATAACAGTCTGCAGTGTATTATTTTATAAGTCTCTGCCTATTGTGCATTTTGGAAGCCAGCTTCAAAAAAAAAAAAAAAAAAGGCATCAGCATTTACATACCTCATGCCGGCATAAATGCTTACAAATAAAGCCAACACAAAATGCAACCAGCAACTGCAACAACCCCGGGTTCCTTTTCTTAATGGTGGAAAGGGCACCTCCCACCAAGCAAATACGCTGGAAGCTGGAAGAACGGCACCGAGGATGGAATATTCACATAGATTTGAAACAGGACCTTCCATCATCAGTTTGGATAAAAACAAAAGTTACACACTGTAGTTTCACTGCTCTTAAAATATATAAAATATATTCAGCTGAGTGTTTTTAATACCAGAAAGGTAGGAAAAGCTGGAAGTCTCCCTTAAAAATTGATGAAATCACGAAAATGTATGGTTTGAGGTTTTTTTATTCAGTTATTTGTCTAAGTACTTTGGATGACCATAATATACTTTAAATATATACTGCATCGTACTTTAACAATAAATAATTACATATGCAGTTGCAGAGACTTTCCATATGTGTGTGCATATAGGTCTGTATCTAGGTACCGAAAGTGCTCGTACATGCTACATCTTTTGCTTCCTCCACATTGAAGCACTGAAGTTTTCAAAGTTTCCTGTTTTTTTCCACATGGAAAGCCACCCCTTTGTCCCGGCATTGGTTGGAGACTACAGTTCTTGGTCTGCAAATTTATTTTTAATTCATTAATGGCCGCTGCAGGGTAGGGCTGGCAGGGTCTGGCAGGACTGCTCCCCAGGCAGGATGATTGGGCATCTCCAAGCTGCCTTCTCCACCTCAGGGCTGCCTGCAGATGTGCTGATGTTTATTTTGTGGTAGCCAAAGTTTTCCTTAAAGCCTGAACACTAGAAGTTACATCAGTAATTGAGAATCTCAGTTTTCCTTAAAAATATTCCTAGTACTTGCGGTCAATGAAAAAACTCACATTCACTTCTTGAGCTTCAGTTCCCTCTTGCTTTCCAGGTCCCGAATGCTGAAGAAATAGGATTACAGCTCTACAGCCCTTCTCAGCATCACGTGCCGCAGGGTGGTCTCCGATTTTGGAGCTGGGAACCACCCATTTATTTATTTTATGATGCTTTAACCCACCCTCGTGCTTAGCTGGCTGGCAAGCTGTGTGCTTTTTTTTCTTCTTTTTTTTTTTCCCAAACAGCTATTAAAGAATTAGTGTTTCCATAAACGCGTCTCACTCTCATTAAACATTTTCAGGTCGTGCTGGAAAGCTTAGCAGTTAAACCACCCTGAGAATTACAGCGGCAGATCTGAAGCAGGCAGCCCTGTTTATTCAAAATCGCCTTCTCCGATGGCTCTCCTGAACGAGCTGGATTAATTGTTCAGGACCTATAGCACATGCTTCAGTGAAAATAAATTACTTTATTTCTATTACACCACCGGTGGCTGTGTAACTTAATTTCATTAGCTCGAACCTGTTGAGAGTGTTCAGATTTCCATAGCAGGACGCACTTGAAATGAAAAGATGCTTTCGATTCTCAATTAACAGAATCGTTCCCTTTCAACTGAAATGAATGTTATTGAAACCAATTAGCATAGACTGGAAAATCTCTCATGAGGGGAGTGTGGGTGAGTAAACAGCAATGAAAAGATGAAATTAGAGAAGAGCCTCTTCTTGTTGGCCTGAATAATTACATGCTTAGTTGCCTAATTGTCTGGTGAAAAGCCTTGCCGTGCTAGTAACAGATTGCCATGTTCATTAGGCTGCAAAAGGCCACCTGCTGCTGAGGCTCATTTTCCTGCAGTCTATATACACGTGTTGCTCCCCAGGGACTGATATTTGGACACAACACTAGCTGTGAAAAGCAAATGAGCTTGCCAATATGCTGCAATATTGTGTCCTTTATGCCAAGATACAGAAGCTTAATATGTCAAATATAATGAATAAAACCAACAGCGATAACGAAGTTTATGAGGAAAGTGACCTTCTAACACGTCCCGGTGCAGAAGTGCAGGGCGCGTGGATGCCGGCCCCTCAATACAGATGTTCCTTTCTGGCCTGGACTGCTCCAAATTACGTAGCACAAAAGATAAATTACAACCGCTACGGCCTGAGTGATTCCGTAGACAATGGCATAATGAAAGCACACAATGTTAACTGTTAAAATTGGAAACAAATGTGAAATACTGAATGCTGCGAAGCGTTCATGAAAACCAGCATTGTTCGTATTTGCTCTGCTGTGGCAATAAACATCAAAGGAGGGAGGCCTCTTTGTGCCAGCCCTTCCTCAGATCACTACGTGTCTTATAATTGCTATTTTTATGGGTCTTTTAAGCCAGGCTTTATTGTGTGATGCCGTTTGCAGGCAGAAGGGATTGTCCGGCCCCAGTGGGGCTACTCTGCCATGCGGTCCCACCTGTGAAGGGCAGGATGGAGGGATGTATGGTGCTGAGGTGCGGCCATGGGTTGATGTGCATTGATGGGATGGATGTTGTGGTTGGGCTGCCACTGGAGGGACAAATGTGACCCAGCAAAACCATGTTGTGAAGACCTACCCTCTTGCAGCCCAGTGTTCCTCTTCCAGAGCTAGAAGTGACCTTTCTGCACTGTGTGCTCATAAAATGCAGAAACTAAGCAGGGGAAAAGAAGACTGAATGCACTGTTGTATTTGGAAATGCTGACCATAGTTCAAGAAAGCTTGGATGGTGCTTAAGCAAAGGACTCAGCTCAGCACATGCCTTCAGCCCTCTGGATCACGGCGTGCAGATCTAAGGTTTATAGCTGAAATCTCCTGCTGGCACTATGGCAGAGTGAATGAAATCCTGTCGTCTGGATGTAAGTGTGGCTGGGAACCAGGACCTTGTCTGATATACTCCATCCAGCTCTTCTTGCTGCTGCTATTGAGGTGAGGGACAGAATTGCTGGCTAACCCAAAAGACAAAGACATTAAATAAAACAAGAAAGGGAGCTGTGAATAGTCTACTAACCTATGAGTTACTGCAGCGCCCAAGCCCTAAATACTGCAAGCATAGTCTCCAACCATTTGTGTGTCCTGTCTCAAATGAAGTTTCAAACTGTTTCTAAGTTTCTAAGTTCAACAAAAACCCAACTCAAACAAAAATAACCAGCAGAAAGCACTCCCACAGTGAGGTTTGCAGCTGGGACCAGCACCACGAGTGACTCCAGTATCCCAGGGCTGAGCCCTCCACCCTGTTTTCTAAGCATCTCCAAATGCAAAGGTCTCTCTGGATTCTATTTTATTTTCCCTTTTTCACAGCACGGGAAGATGTGATGCACCAAGCAGGTAACTGAGCAAGAGGAATTGCCAGGGTATGGTAGGTTGGGCATCCATGGCTTCTTGGTTCATAGTCACCAGCAAAGAAATCTGGGATGTATGGATATGGATGTGGATATTGATATGCACATTTAAGTGTATTATACTACTGCGACAATAATTTTTGCCCATATATATATCACCTAATTAATAATAATTGCATTGGGAAGGGGGTTCACTGATCTCCACAGAGCCCACGAAGGGACAGGGAGTCATGTCCCCCAGCAGCAGCCCTGGTCCCACATCGGGTGAGGAGCCACCTGCCACATCTCCTGCAGCTCCACAGCTAAAAACTTCTTCCTCTAGCACAAGCTGCATCAATGTTAAAATATTCCACACAGACAGTTTAAGCCTCTCACAACGGTGGCACATACTCTTACATCAAACAAAACAGCACCCGCTGTTGTTCCCACGTACCGCCCCTGCTGCAAGGTTTAATGCTACGCGGGTTAAACACAAAAGCTTCAGTCGCTATCAGTCAAAGGTCTCGGGTGACAGCGGCAGGGAAACACACGCTGCTGCCTCTTCTGTTTTGCCAGTTTTTTGATTGCTTTTTTTGGAGAGGAGAGCGTTGAACAAGGCCTTCGTTAATTTGAAGAATGGGAAGACGTGATTAAGAAATGGGTTTTCCATTTTAAAAAACTGTAATGCGCCTGGAAAGGCGCAAGAAACAGCCGCGTGCGGGTGCTCCGTGCCTGTCTGCCAGCCGTACAGTGGGTCTGCCAACAGAGCACCAGGAATGTGGTTCCCGGTGGTGGGACCCCCCTTTGGTGGTGCGAGGCATCCTTGTGCCCCCCTGCATCGTGGCTGTGCACATCCTTGTGCCTCCTCCCCCCTCTCCAAAGTTTGTCCCACCGATAGAACATTTTTAGTGTTTGTCATAGAAAACTCTTCCCCCCTGGTCCTGAGCATGACATGCTTTATTTAACTTGATAAATCACAGTACACATATTTAATCTAAATTATACGTGAAGTTGCCATTAGCCTGGTGAAATTTCTAAGCGTACCATCAGAACCTGATAGGGGCAGCAAGGGCATGGTTCTGTTTAGAGGAAGGAAACAAATGAGTCCTTCCCAGCAGGACATGCACAATCCAATGATTTCTCTGGAAGCTGGATGCATAAACAGTATCATTAGCAGTTCTGTGTTTCGGAGCCCACAACCCTTTCAATAATCTTGACTTGGGAAATTCTTGCGAGTAAATGAGCCATCTTCAAACTGAATTCAAGGCAAACCTTTGTAAGCTTCTATGACTTTCTGTTTATTTTGTATTTCCCCATTGCTGACTCCACATGTTGAATGCAGTTGGCCAGGCGCAAGTCTCCTCTCTCTCCATTAAAAATACTTCACTGATGAAACAGGAGAGAAGATTGCAACCCATGTAGAGGTGCTTTTAGAAATCCCTAGTGGTGTGCACTGCCCTTTCCTAGCAAAATTGCTCTTTCAGAAGGTGTGGGGTTGATTTTCACCATACTGGTCCACACAGTTGATCCTGTGCCAGTCTTTCTCCCCCTTTGGACAGTCCTACCCACCAGAAACAGAGATTCATGCACTGATGGCCATTTCTAGGGCATCTTTATTCCAGTGGTAGGGGCAAATCAAGGGAATTAATGAACGCTCAAAAAGACTTTGCATGTTCCCCTGCTATGGACCAGATCCTGAATTGCTGTTTGACTCCCTCAATGAACAAAGCTCTTGTTGAATCCATCAGGCTCAACCCCCAGGAAAATCACCAGTTTGCATCGGTCCTCCCTTAGCTGTGGGGGTTGAGGAGTGACACCAGTGACCCAACGGTCTGAGGCCAGTCCTGAGGTATGTCAGTGACACAGGGTCCCCCTTCACCCATGGATGGCCACCCCCACGAGCCACCTCCGTCCTGTGGAGCCGGAAGCTGTCGTGGTTCAGCAAAGCTTTGCACCAGTCTCTCCCAACCAGTTACCACCACAAAAAACAATTTACAGCCATACCTGAGACCATCTGCCCATCCAAGCCACAGGTTTGCACAATATCAACCAACAGAATGGTAGTTTTGTGTTGTTCTGAGTGATTTTTATGGCTTTCTCAGGTTTTATTCCATGAAATACCCAATGTGATTACATTATTCAGGCTACTTTCCAACTGGTTAAATACAATTGACTAAATTAATTACTAAGATCAGTTTTACAACAGATTAGGATAATTTATTGAGCGGTTTGTTGTTTTCCTAGTAGCCTCACCTGATTGATGGAGAGGGATGGCTATAAATGGGTTTTATGGCTGAGTAAGAGCAAATATAAACTTAATCAGGTGTTCCGCTCTGGATTGAGTAAACCCCACGTAACTTGGATAATACGAAGGTATAATTATTTGTAATGCCTGGGAAAAATCTTAAGTGATTAAGGGGAAAAAACTCAAAGAGACACAATTGTATAAAGCAGCTGGCTCGGGAGGCAGCACCACCTCACCTCCGCTGAGCTTTGGGGCAATGTGGATGTAGATAACGTCTGGAGCTCAGGGGTCACACCAAGGAGATTTGCAGTTCTTCTGTACTGTCCAGGTGTGGATAAACTGGCATCTTGGGTGACTCAGTCTCTATACTCGATACCTTTTGTGAGCAAAAATTTATTGTTAATGACAAATAAACAGTGGATAATTACAAAATAATGACCCAAACTTAATTAAGAAATTTAAAGAAAGAGAAAACACTTTCTGTCTCTGCAGTGATGGGTTCAGGAATTACATCTATCATAAAGGTACCACCTGCGATGGGTGTGCAGCAAAGGATGCTAATTTGATTGTACCGATTCCTTTTAATGCAAAGAGTGAATTGTTTTCAGACTGCTGATGATTAATGTGGTTATTGATTAGTTGATCAATAAGGCCATGGTGTCTAATTATTGATAATCCTTCTCTAAATGAAAGATCGAGTGTAAGGAGTGCTAGTTACAGAGCTCAAAATATAAAGTGATTCAGTGTGAAGCCTGGTAATTGAAAGTCAAACTAATCCCATAAATTAAATCAGAGCAATCCATAACATTTACCTGATAAATCATTTTGAAAGCTTTATTTAACTTTCAGTGCTCATTGAGAAAGCTGGGGATGCACCCAGAAAGGTGCCCCATTTTGTGATAAATTCTGGGTTTGGGGGTGCCTTTTATTAATACAAAAGTATCATTTGATATAATTGTGTATAAGGATGTACACTGGTTCAAAGCATCTAATCCCACAGCTCTTTTGCTGCATCTGAACATATTTTGGAAATGTAAAGAAACTGATATCAGTCACATGTCTATCACCTACACACCAGCTTGTTTTCCAAACTCTCCCTCCTTTCACTGCAAACTGTATAGAGGGGGGAAATCAGCCTGTTTGCCTTTCCCAGGGACTCCTGACAGCCCCTGCATGACTTTTTAGGTACTTGGAGGAACTTAAATAAAACCTGGAAGACATCATCACATATTCTAGCAAGTAAGCTCTTTAGACCAATTAAAAGTCTCCCCTGATTGATCACCTACTGTTTAGGTAGCTAATTCATACCAGCACCATCCTCTGTGGCCGTAATGTTCAGTAATTTAATTAGAGCAATTTTAAGTAAATGCTTATAATCAGATAATCCTAAAAATATTCCATTCCCCGGTGTCTGAAAACGTCTGGGATTAGGACAACCAGATTGCTGGGCAGTTGACACAGCAGTGTGAATCCTCCACTGTTTCAGCCTAGCGATGGCAGGCAATAATTTTGCATGACTCAAAACCTCTTAGCACGCACGTCTCCTGCTCCGAGATGGGGCAGCAATGGCTGGGGCCGTGCCGGCAATTCATAAGTTTTCATTTTGCTGCTTGTCACGCTACCCCTCTCAAACAAGCTTCAATTTGCTGTTTGTTTCTAATCTGATGTTATGGTTTTGCAAAAATTGCATTTAAGAGGCTTAAATAAAAGAAAGCTCCAGCCAACTGAAAGTCAGAGCGGAGGATTTATGAATTCAGGTTAACGGTTCCCCCAGACCACTAAACAAACACATGCAAATTTTCATAACACCTGAAATATGTCTCTGTGCCATATTAAGAAATCTGTGTGTCAGACAAATCAAATTGGACAACAACAAACATTTCCCTTAATACGTGGTGTCACCTCCCCCCAGTGCTCCACCGAGTTTTCTTTCACCTCAATGAGAACCGCCGCCAGCAGTTTCATATTTTTTCTCCTATTTAATCTTCCTTTTAAAGTTTCCATCAGCCCACCTCCACACACCGCTCTTCTTTGGGACAGTCCCTGTGAATTTTTCCCTGTTCCCACTTTCTGGCAGCTCTGCCCCATGTGCAGCGTGGACTCAGGCTTTGGGTGTGAGCTTGTGTCACACTATCCTTCCCTCTGTAGCCTTTGTAGGCACCTGTTTTACAGAGAAATATTTCTTTGGGTTTTGCTGTACGTCACCCTGCTCCCCGCGCTGCTGCATTGCCCCAGCCCCTGGCACTGTCCCCTCTAGGTGATTTATCCGCGCGGCAGTGACAGCATCCCTCCGCCTGGGGCAGAGACCATGGCGCCTCTTACAAGTAGATTCAACGTGCTGAAAGTTTAAGTCTGTCTCAAAGTTTTAGGGCTGAGCTAAAGCACTTAAAAGAGCTTTTCCATTGCCCAGGAGAGCTGTTTTTCTGAATGTTTAATTGATGATGGAAGAGCCGAATGGATCTGCAGGATCTTTCTCCAGTTTCTAAGTAAGAGGAAGGGAGCTTAAGCTTATCTATCTGTATTTTATCCTCTCTCTTCTTATCACTAATGGCAGTGAGCAATTCATAACTACTGCGCTAATGACCAATACAACTATAAACAGTTCTTCGCGCTGCGTGGTCGGGGTGAGGTGCCTGGCAGCAGATCTGTGGTGGCCTCTGGCCATAGGGGCGCAGAGGAGGTGATGGAGCAGCCCCATTCCAGAGTCCCTCACAGCTCTGGCCCCCGCTTCCATACACACACGCTCTGGGGGGGCTGGGGACTGCACCCGCTCCCTGCTACTGCAGCGGTGGTCAGAGGAGAAAGCTAGTGCACACAGGGACTTGGGTAAGAATATAAAGATGCCTTTTTTCCCAGGACCTATTTCCCAGGCTCTCCTGGGGTGGCCATGCCCCCCAAGTTCTGTGCATCCAAGTCCTGAACAGCCGGTTGTAAAAACACCAAGAAAAAATATACAGTAGACCCAGAAGATTGCTCGGTGTTTCAGAGTGCCAGCACCCGAGGCTCATCCTTGCTTACATGCTGGGCAGTCCAGGGAGGCGATAAGCACCTGGCGGGGCAGGCATAGATGCCCACCCTAGCAGAGGATGTGTTTCATGCTAAGCAATGATGAATTTGTATATATTTACATTGCTCTGCTAGGTCTCGGACTGCATCTCTGGCAAGCCGAGTTATGGAAACCAAAGCTGCCCATTTGGCTTCTCTAATTTCTTTTTCTCCCAGTGGAAAGGAAGGAAAAGAAGACAAAATAAACAAAATAATATTTTTTAAAGAAAAGGATTTCTGTTTTAAAAGCGACCAATAGACTATGCATTGGAAAGACATTTTGAAAAATACATTCATTACGAATTTGTGTTAAATACAACGTAATGGTCCTGAAATTACAGCGGTGATTTGGTTCTAAAAATTGCCCCATATTTAATAACAGTATAAATCATGTGTAAAAGATTCTTCACACCAAGTGATACTGCTTTACATACATAAACCTCATAATTTGTTTTTATTGAAAAGATTCAGACAGTTGAATGTTATTTATGTTTTTAATTTGTCCGCACTACTAAATAACTCCTTACTCAGCGTGCAGCCCCAGGGGGAAGCCCTCAACAGGCAGACCGAGACCTCGGGGCTCTGTCCCCAACGTGTGTTGGCTTCTCTGGGGGTTTTGTCCACAGCTCCAGCCTCTGGTGTCCCAAGCACCGGTGATGCCCAGGCAGGAGCACGCCGAGAGAGCTGGCAGGAACAATGAAGCTGCGTGTACCAAACATCTCTGCTCCTCTATGCAATCTCGTACCTGACATGCTGATTTTTTAATGCTGAAACATGCCATAAGCAGTTGGGCAGGATACCAGCAGTGTTGGGTGTTGGTGGGGCTGCTGCTGCGGGGGTCCCCGAGGGCCATCACAGCAAAGCATCGCCCAAAGAGGGCAACCTAACCCTACGCCTTCAACCAGAGCTTGGCAAACTTACAAAGGGCTTGAATTGCAGGTGAGCAGCGAGCCTGCACAGAGGGGCTCTCCTTGTGAAAGCAAGGAAAGGCCCACAAGTGCCTCCAACACAGCCATTGCAGGGGACAAAAGATCAATCTACCCTACGGAGGGTTTAATAAGTGGAGGTTTGACATAGCGCATGATAGACCATCAGCTCTTATGAGCAGCTCTTCATCATGAGCGTCACTTCAGTGGAGCCAGAGCCACTTATGGGAATGGCAGCCCCAGCTGGTTATCCTGCTCCTGGAGACTGGGGCACAAATGCACCAGCTTTTCATGGAGCCAAAACGCTCAGAGAGTGTCCCAAGTCCCAGAAAGAAGCCTGCTGGCCTCGAGTGCCTCCAGCACTGGCCTAGCTCTCCAGCCAGGGCTGCCCCAGTTCGCAGAGTGACAGTCAGCACTGGTCCCAGTGTCTTGCTGCGGAGCCATCACTAGCTGTAGCCCTTCCCATGGATGGACCTTCTGGAAGGGATTTCTGTGGGCACTGGCTCTGTTTGGGATGAACTCATCACAGAAAACCCATTTTGCCCTGAACCAAAGGCAGACCTGCCAAAACCCCGCTGTTGCCTAGGATACCCCTGGAGCCAGGCGGCAGCTGTTGGGAGTGCAATTTAGCCCTCATGGTTGTGGAAACATGTAATAAAGTGTTTGCAGTCCACACTAAAGCACCACCTTCAAGCCTATTCTAAGCCCTCTAGCACCGTGTCATTACACCTAGAGCACAGCTAAAAATAGAGCCACTGGGGGAGCTGCATGAAGAAGAAGCAAAAAAAAAAGAAGAGTTGGGGTTGTTCAGCCTGGAAGAAGAGAAGGCTCCGGGGAGCCCTCACAGCCCCTTCCAGTCCCTAAAAGGGTTACAGGAAAGGTGGGGAGGGACTCTTTATCAGGGAGTGGAGCAATAGGATGAGAGGGAATGGTTTTGAACTGAAAGAGGGGAGATTTGGATTAGAAATTAGGAAGAACCTCTTTACTGTGAGGGCGGTGAGACCCTGGCCCAGGTTGTCCAGAGAAGCTGTGGCTGCCCCATCCCTGGCGGTGTTTAAGGCCAGGCTGGATGGGGCTTTGAACAACATGGTCTGGTGGGAGGTGTCCCACCAGATGGCAGAGTTATTGCCTGGGACCCACTCAGCTGNCACTCTGTGATTCCATAAAATATCAGCTGTGAATTTGTCCTGAAACACCATGATCTGTCCTTGGAGAGGTGGAGTGTGGTGCCTGAGCTTGGAGTGTCCCGTTGGGTGCCAGACTTTTGCCAGACAAAGTTTACAATCCTTTCTTTGGCTGGTCCCACCAATGGCTGGGGAATCTTGAAGCACCCTTTGTGTTGTGCTCAGCCTGGGTCTGCAAGACGAAGGCACGATGGCAGAGCTATTGCCTGGGACCCACTCAGCTGAGACCTGAGATGTGCTGGGGCATCTCTGCTGCTGGGGCATCTGGGGCAGAATCACACAGAATCACAGGATGTTGGGGGATGGAAGGGACCTCTGGAGCTCATCTAGTCAAACCCCCCCTGCCAAAGCAGGTTCACCTAGAGCAGGTTGGATAGGAACACATCCAGGCAGGTTTTGCATATCTCCAGAGAAGGAGACTCCACAGCCTCTCCGGGCAGCCTGTTCCAGTGCTCTGCCATCCTCAAAGGAGTTTTTCCTCATGTTGAGATGGAACTTCCCGTGTTCCAGCTTGTGCCCATTTCCCCTTGTCCTGTGACTGGGCAGGGACCTGCAGGATGTGAAAGTGCCAGAGTTGTTCAGGCTTTTTCCTTCTTCCCCCAAGAGCAGCGCTAAAAGTAAAAGCACTTTCACTGATGGTGGGAAACGTTTGGTCAAACTCTCCTTTCCCAGGTGGCAGTGCCCTCTCTGAGCACACACATGAGAATTGGCAGGGAACGGACAACCCACACTTCCAACTAGCCGTGCCTTGCTGCTGCCTAATCATATTAGGGGTCGGGGGGAGCCTGGCAATCAGATTTGCCCAGGAGAGCCCGGTGCAGGCTCGGCCACAGAGTGACACCATCCTCTCCCGGCGCGATCCCCGGCTTCTCGCACGAGCCGCGGCATTGTCAGCTGTGACAGCCTGATTTAATCTGCAGGAGGCTGAATGCCTCTGACCACTGCGCCGAGTCATTAACCTTGACTCGCGTAATTGAATTCAAGGTTGATTGCCTGTGACCCTCCTCGCCGAGGTCCTCAAAATGTACATATTCATTACGAGCCGCTTGGCTAAATGGATTGCACAGTGAAAGCTGTAGCAATCAGCCTGCTTGGTATGCGGAGGGCGAGGAGGGCACTAATTGCATGTTAGAGCTGAGGATTAGATTATGAAAAGAGTGAGAAAATGAAGATAGATCCCTCTGACACTGTCAGATTAAGGGCAGCGACGTACAGGAATATGACATTGAAATTTACGGTGCTGTTAGGGGAAGGGAGATTTGAAAAGGGGTGTTGGATTTAATTTTTTTTTTTTTTAATTCCCATATATTTACTCAGTTATGGACTATTTAATACCAAAAGCTGATAAATGTATTTTTTAAAACCCTAACATGGGTGCAATAAATTAATGCTGGAACGTTCTTTATGTCTCCGGATGGTTGCTGTAAGAAAAGTGTGCCAGCCCCCACGGCACCCACCCGTTGTTTAATACTACAAGGTGTCCAGCCAGGGCCCTCCCCACGGTGCAAAGAGTCCGGGATGCTCCTGGTGGAACCCTGCAGGGATTGTGCCAAAGCCCACCTTGGGCAGGGGGTTAACGGCTGAGCCCCTCCAAAGCCTTGCTTCGGCTTGATCACTGCCAGCAGAGCTGTCCCCAGGAGGGGGGTCGCGCAGCCGAGCCCCCCGCAATGGCTCCTGCCCAACCCCAGAAGGAAGGGGACGAGGGAAGGTGGCCACAAGCCATCTGTGGGTTCACATCACTGCTGTTGTGATAGCTGGGCACGATTTTCCCATGTTTTGCTGCAACTCCAACCAGATGTGATTTTTTGAATTAAATGAAAGTTAAGTACAAAAACATTTTGCCCACGGGGAATTCAGATTCTCAATGTGCTTTTAATAACTGTTTGTAAAACATTTAGGAAAATCTATGGCAACACATTTAGAGAAAAAAAGTCAAATTATTCTTGCCTTAAGATGTTATTCTGGTATCTAAACTTTATGAATCATCCTGTGTGGCCCAATTTCTAGTTAGTAATACTGTAAAACAAAATGGAAGAATGCAGTGTCTGAATTTAATCCATGCAATATTTTTAAATAAAGATGCTAATCATAGCCATTGGCTTAAAATCTATTAAGAACTTTATACTAATTTATCTGTCCAATTCCATGTGGCCTACACAGCTAACCCATCCCAGTACAAATTGATGTTCTTGTTAGAACTGATTGCAATGCGTAGTTCCCCAGTCTGTACTAGCTCTTTAAGGCTACTGCTCATGTTAAAATCAGGCTTAAAATCCACCATAAAAATAATGTTGGAATGGAAGCATTTCTGGAGGTGGAAGCTGAACATCTACATCCCAACCCAAACGTTTTCGAAACATTGCAGGGGCTGAGGTCAGCAGTCAGATAGTAAAGTTCAGGCTGCAAACGGGGTAAAAGCTTGTGTGGGTTTTTATCTCAGCCCCAGGGAGGGGAAGCTCTCAGTAAGCTTTTCCCCTCTTATTCCCTGTTATCAACATTTCATAGGCCGGGGGAGGCCGTGAGAACTTGTGGGTGGAAAGTCCAGGCAGAAAGTGCCTACATGCCCGGATGCAACCTGCAGATGATGGGACTTGCTGTAAAACTGCACACATTTTACTTGCAGCAATCTTACCTTTTATGCAAAAAAGCACCCCCTTTTGCATCACAAACAAACCCTGGAAAATGGCAAATAGCGTGCCAACAGAACTGTTGGGATCTCTCTGCTTCCCTTCGCCAAGGAGCAGAGCTGTCAGCCGGGCTGCAGGTCGCTCCCTGCTAACAGCACATGCCCCTTAGCTGCCGCTCCAGAACAGAATTGCCATTCGTTTGATTAAATTCCCAATGTCTGTATCTTGTGGTACAGTAAAAACAACGGGATCGTAGGTGGCAACACATCCAAAAACCTAAACTGCACGAATTGCCGATGTTTGGGGTTTTTTGATATGTTGCGGATGTAATTAACGGGAATACCTTTGCGGTTTCAATCCAAGAGGGCTCTGTCCTGAAAGGAGGGTTTATAACTAAATGATATGTCAGGACCATCGCTGGATGAGTATGACCAGAATTTTTATCTCCCGCTCATTAAATTACCACCATGTATGACTTTATAAGCACTGAAAGTCAAGGAAAATCGTTGCTGACTGACAATTCGGGATTGCTGGAGAGTGCAGGTTACCAACAGCTGACTCAAGTTGAATAAGACTGACAAATTAGTCCTCCTGCTCCCTGGACAAGCCTGTAATAAAATTACTGTGCAACGTGTGGGTTTCTCCCGTGTTGGAGGATGGTGGCACCCACAGAAAGAAAAAAAAAAAAGTTAGTTATTCACAGGGGAAAAAAAACCCTGAGTTTATAAAGTGTTCTAATATAACAGCAGCACGTTACTCCACGGAGTTACATACATGCAATAAGACAGCTAAAATCCATTTGTCTCCAAAAATTGCTTTGATTTGTTTCAATTTATGAATGAGCTGCAGAGAGTAAAGGAAATGCCCAAGGAATGTAAATGAAGTGGCTGCGCCATGGTCTATGAAAAAGGCCTCTAGACATCTGATGAAGAAAATTTTCTGCGAGGAAATCCATTTGTTGGCATTTTGTAAATCCTAAAAATAACCAAAGACAAATAGTCTAACTCACTACTGCTGAAATTTCATTTACTTACCAACCACACTAATGAGGCACTGCAGAGGGACTTCTAATTAGATCCACTTTATTCCTGTCACTGAAATTAATTTATTTGCTTCAGCTTCTAGAACTAGTTTGATATTTTCCTGATTTTTAAGCTAGAGATTAAAAAGGCTAGAAAAGCTGGAACTGGCTCTGATTACCCCTGGTTGGAAGAGGAAGGTCTGGTGCAGGTTTTATCCAAAGCCAGAAGATCTTTATCAGCGTTTTTGGAGCTCCATTGTGATGACCATGAGGACAGGGGATGGTGCAGCCCCCAGGCTCGGTGTCCCCAGAGCCCCCCTTTAGGACCGGGCTCTAGGTAAGCAATAACACAGCAATATTTTGCCACTTTGCAAGTTCCTGCCTCATGCATATTCAAAGAAGGAAGAGGCTGTATGCATAATTCATTATCCATTACAATTGCATTATACTATTTATACTATTACTTCGGTAGCTGTTTAAATTAAGGGTTACAAATAGCTCGTTTGTTTTCTGCTGCTCTGCCTTCAGCTCCTCAAAGAGATGCTCTTCCAAAGCATGGGGTGGGCTTTGGTCAGGGTGAGTGGTCTCCAGTGAGGGCAAGCATGGTCCTTAAAGCTTCCAAACCTCATGTCCTGTCCAGCATCCAGCTAAGGTCCGATGAGCTGCCCTGGCCCCACTGGTCCTGCTGCCAGGGCTTTGCTGGGCATCAGCTTTCCTCCCAATTCAGCTGCCACCGGTTTCTCACCCACATGCAATTAATGGAGCCCTCCATTTTCCAATACTCAGGGCAAAAGCTGAGCCCCATCACCTGGGGGGCCACTGAAGAAACATGCTTTGGCCACTCACAATGCTGAATACGTCGGAGTCATGTCAGCCATGTGGCTTGAAACCAGCCTCTTCACACTCTAATAAATTTCAGAGAAATGTGGGAAGTCCTCAGCTGGTAACTAATTGTCAACTAACTACTAAAACCGAGGTCTTGATACACATATTAGGACACTTGGTGCCTTTCCAAACATTATTTTATTAATATGAATAATATATTAACCATTGAACAGTCTGGAGTTCATCCAAACCACTCTGTTGTAAGTGCTTTGCTAAGACTTACCAAGGATATTTACTTGTCTAAACAACAGATAGCATTTGTATCAGTTTCGGTTTTATTATCATTTTACTAAATAGTTATGAGAGCACCAAGAGAGGGATCTGAAGATTTTCAAAATTATTTGAAAGATAGTCCGTAAAGCGCCTTACATCTTCAGGAGTTTAAAAAGTGAATTACTGTTCTTTAATAATTTAAAGAAAACCTCCAGAATGCATTTTTAAACATATTTCCATCTAAACACAGGTTTCTGTCCTCTGCTCTCATCACCAGGGGATCACGTCAGGATGAATCATGCCGAGGGAGCCACAGTCGTGGCTGTGTAATCTAAAACAAAGCTGCCAAGGGAAGATCTGCTCCCTGAGGGACACCCAGCAGGTAGCGCTGGCTGCTGTTTGTTCATTACCATGGACCCGGGTCACAGACCAGTGATGTATCTGGTTTAGATATGACTTAAAATTCAATTTCTCAAAGTTGACTTAAAATTACTCGGATTCACAAATGCTTTTATACAGGGCTGTGGCGTTAACAGCTGTGAACTCTCCTGTACCACCCAGAGCTGCACAACTCAGGGAGCACACGGCAAGAGGAGAGGGCTTCATCAAAAATTAAACAGGCTACGATAGGAGCCCTCTCTGAGTCTGCAGTCAGGAGGTGCCCACGCCCTTCCCACAGCATTTTCCAGCCAACGTTGGTAACGGGTGCGAGGAGCCCACAGGTCTGCTCAAACATCCCAGAGAGCTGTTCTCTGTTGCCTCCTGCTGCTCCATCCCTCCTGCCTGACACGTCGTGCTCCCGCTGTTATAACTCTTTCTGTACAGCTGCTCCCACGCTTACTGCGACCTCCACCTGCTAGCGAAAGCAAATGTACGAGCCATGCATGCGAGCACCCCGTGAGAGCCATATATTACATGGTGGACCATAAACAGTATCTCAAAACAGCATTTGTGGCATGTTGGCCGTGCACTTAGCTGGACTCGGGGAGAAACGCAGGTTAGCACTCAAGCTGGCTACGAGTCCCCAGCTGTACCTCCTGTCCTCGATTACTTCTCAGGTTATTTTACCCCATGACTACCCAGTACAGCCGTGGCTTGTTGGGCCACCTCAGGAGAGACTCTTTGGAAAGTGACTTGGCATCACGGAGCTTCAGCTTACATCAATGTCCTCTCTGTGGTTGTAGATAATTATCTTTCACGCCTAAAAGTAAATGCCCTAAATTTTTCTAACGGTCAGCCAAGCCAAGACCAGCTGGGACTGTGTGTCCCCTTTTGTTCCACATAATGAGGAGTCCATCCACCAGACCAGGCAATGCATCAAGCTCAGACAAGGGACTGCAAGTCAGGGCTAGCACCATAAGCAAATGTGTTTTTTAATTCAAACAAGGACCCTGCCTTGGTCACCTACAGCTGTTGTCCAAGTTTGGTAAAATCAGAGTAAATCAGGTGGGGGTATTTCCGTTCAGGCTGCATAACTGGGGAGGTGAGGTTGGGGAGAGCCAGCCCCTGCCAAGAGAGATGGTGCCACCCTGCAGGCAGCTTTGCAAACCGTGGCTGGGGCTGGAGGGGTGGTGGTGCCCACGTCACCTCCCCTTCACCGCAGAAGCAACTTTGCTCTCTGGTTTGTTCTAATTTTGCTGACCACCACCCAAAGTCATTTTGATGTGTGTGTGGACAGTTATGAACACCCATCAGGATGACACTGCTATCTCTGCTCCCTGGGCTCCACCAAATTCACCATGTCCATGGATGTTTCAGACCACGGATGCAAGAAGAATTTAACCCTCACCAGGCTGTGACATAAAAGCCACCAGCAGATGACTCTCCTTTATAAATTCTCAAATTCATGTCAGAGTTTCCTTAACACTTCCCTAAAGGTGTTTCTTGCCCAGCAGCACTTCAGGAAGCAGCAATTTGCCTTCCACCTCCAGTGTCTCCGTTTCTACATTTTTCTGCCTTGCTTGCTGGTGGGTACACAGTGTTTCACCCCTTCCCACATCCCGGGGGCTTGGCCAGCGGCACTCCCCGGGATGGGGATGGTCCCACCGTGACGGGGTTAACGCAGCACAGCCGGAGCGAGCTGC
Source organism: Arenaria interpres (assembly GCA_013399435.1). NCBI lineage: Eukaryota > Metazoa > Chordata > Aves > Charadriiformes > Scolopacidae > Arenaria > Arenaria interpres. The sequence goes on from VXAK01020999.1 coordinate 324,708, forward strand.
CTGCTCAGGTAGGAACATCCTCTTCCAGACAGCCCATCATCTGCTAATGGGACTTAAAACAGTTGCTGCCTCATCGGCAGGAGCGTAATGATTGCTGGGCAGCGGAGAGACCCATTATCCATCATCCATACTTCTCTTCTGTCTGATGATAATGATTTCTTAGTTCAACAGTAGTGCAGAGGGACCTCACTGCTTTGTGCACGATTGTAGTTTAATATCCTGATCAAGACAAATACAGATTGCATATGGGCTGCAGGGCCACGTACCCGCCACCACCGCAGGACGAAGCCGTGGAGGGTTTCCCTTGAAAACTTGGAGGCTGTGCAAGATGTTAAGAAAAACTGAGACATTCCAGTTTTGTGCAGCAGAAGACAGTGTGTCCCCCCTCCTACCTCAGTACCTAACTCTATTGAGGTGTGGATTTGCTCTGTAAAGAATCAAGTCAACAGGGAAAGAAAATAAAAGAAATAAAAGCTGTTGAAAATGTATTCATACTCGCCATTTCATTTTTCTCCAGCTATTATTCTCCAACGCAAACTATTCTATGATTCTGTGATTATTGATTTAATATCACCATTTCAATATGTATAAAAGAAATCTGATTTGGTTTAAAATACTTAAGGGTTTGTTTCGATGAGTTAATTGAGGATTTGCAGAGCTTGGTGCTACGCAAGATTTACGTTGTATTAAATTAATTTACAACATTGGGAAAAAATGGATTCCTCTTCACTTGAGCTGAGGCTGGGGCTGCTGGGAATGGCACAACCATGAGTTTTCCTTCAACGGGTGTTCTTGTGACAAACCTGCTTCCCACGTGGGCAATGTGGCCACCGTGCTGGTGCCTGGTCCCACCACTGAGGGGATGCCTACCTGTCCCGAGATCTGCACCCATTCCCCACCACGGGAGCTGTCTTCTCTGCTGGCAGAGAGAGGAGGAAGGCATCTCGCCGCACCCTCACCGACACTATCAGGAACTTCAAATCCAATAACTGATGCTCAAAAGAAACACAATAGCGAGAGCAGAGCCGCCGCTGAAAATGAAATCCCAAAGACAAGTATTTATTCTTCTCGGACCTCCTCGAGGAAAACAGGCACACCGGCAGCATGCTAAACAGAGCGGAGGTTCGGGGAGACAAATGTCCAGGCAGCTTTTCTGTAATATCCATTTGAAAGAAGCTTAGTGCCACGAGGCTTTCATCTCAATATTCCTGAGGCCGGATTTGAAAGTGCTTAAGGTTAAATATTACTCACTCTTGGAAAGAACATCTCCATCTGTCTCATAAAAAAAGCTTTCAGTCTTGGAGGTACTCAGGGAAACTTACCCATAAACACGGTCATCAGAGACTTCAGAGGAAAAAAAATCCTGTAGGCTCTGCCCGAGAAGTAATTAGCCTTTCAAATTCAGCAATGTTTAATCCCACAAAGCCTTATATACAAAATATAATCCGTTTTTTTTTTTTCTGTGGAGCTGAGCCGGTGAGTGAGCACGACCCTGCCTGACCGGGTGCTGCACAGCTGGGTCCTGCTTGCTCACATCTGGGCATCCCAAAGCATGGGACAAGGAGGAAAGTTTGAGCAACCCCAAGTTCCCCCAAAAGGACCCCAGAAGGATGCTCCTGATGTGATCCACGGCCTTGGGAGGAAGCCTCCTGGTGCTCCTGGCTGGCTGGAGAACTGCTGCGGCACGTCTCAGAGATGCCAAAAGACTCTTGGGCTGCTAAATGCCCAATTCACTTTTGAAAACCGGATTTAAGCAGCTGGTTTTGAACATTTGCGGTAAAAGAGAGACCCGAAATAGCATTGTGTGATTTGGGGTGAAGTGCCCCGAGGCCTGGTGATAATAATTGTAGCACTCTTTAAAAAGAAAAATGACATTTTTTTCAAGGCAGTGAAAGCAGCTGACAACATCCCCAGGGACCTCCCGAAGCTTTCGAGAGGAGAAATTACATCTTTTCAGAGGCTGAAAAATGACAGTGCTTGGCAGCCTGCAACGCGTCTCATGGAGTCCTGGATCAAACGCAGCGTGACGGTGCTGATGCCATGGGCTCGTGACCGCCATGTGGTGTCACCAACCAGAGGGACCAGCAAGCGATGAGAAACCCATCCGTCAGCTCGAAACACCATCATTTACGTCTAATGGTGTGATGGTCTGGAGGAAGCTGGCAGGAAGCACTGCTTTAGCAACCGCTCCTTGTTCATCCTCGTGGAAAGAAATGAGGTGGGTCCTGCTAACTAGGTGAGAAACATGGCTTGCTTCTCCTCACCCCATCCTAAGGGTGTCCCAAGGTCAGGAGATGAGGTCTGGTGTATCCCAGTCCTACTGCTGGCTGGTCTGTTAGAATAAAACTAATCTCAAGACTAAGATGCATTTAAATGGGTCCTCATTCTGTGTCCTTGAGTGGACTCTGAAAAACACATTATTCTGCAAGATCTCCTTCAGTTTGTGACCTCCTCCAACGCTGCCATTCTCATTCCCACTGGCCTTCCCTGCCGCGCTCAGCCTCGATGCGCCTCAATGTGACATGGGGTGACTTCTTTAAAGCCCACAAAATTCCAGCTTTATGAGATGGATTCAGAAGATGATGCTGCACTGATCACTATGTGTTCACTGCTGATGGCTGCACAGAGAAGCTAATAAGAAAATCTGGCTTTTAATGTATTGATCGTAGCTATTTGATTACACTAGGAAAAAGGTCGGACAGAAAATGCCAATAACGGTGCAAAACTTGAAAGCAAATTAATGCTTTTCCATCATCATGGTTCTGCCTCCCACCACCATGGGAGAGTAATGGGAAGCAGAACATCACCCAGAGATATTGTGAACATGTCTTCTCCTTCCTCCTCTTTCTTCCTACCGCCTGTGAAGCGGGGAACAGTGTGTTATCCCTACCACGTTGACTTGTCTTGTTTAAATATTTACAATCTGTGCTCTGTTCTGACATGCCCAAAGGTCAGAGCACTGAAATGTGGGTGCTAGGACAGTCAATGGGGCTCCTCAATTGCATGCACAGGAAAAATGATGCCAGGAACCCAAAACTGGGATTCATTTTCAAAACACTAAGAATAACTCTGAAATAATGGCTATGACATTCTGGTTTTAAGTGAATCGGGAAGTTCAGAAAATAAAAATACCACAAAAGTCAGAGACGCATAGGCCATGGATATCCTTTGACAGAAAGATTACTATTGAGATTTGGACATTCATCTGGACCTGGCTGTCAACCAGCGCTCACTGATACGGGCTTTGTAGCTTGGGTGAAAAATAAATGCAGTGAGGAAGACCAATAAGAGATCTCATAGAAACATACAAAAGGAAGCAAATCAATACCAATAAACTGCTTCAGATGGTGATTAATTAATAGCAATTAATTTTGAAAAGAAGAGGATATTGACTTAAATTGACAGAGGGGCTAACCTTTGAGCAATTCAGAGAAAATGTCTTTAAAACAGAGTGATTAAGTTGTAGAAAGTAATAAAAAGGCTACACTGCCTCCAGGATGAGCTGAACCCAGCTTGGGAATGATGTCAGGAGAGCCTCTAATTAGACGCTGGAGCTTGATAAGGTAAATTGATTAGCTTGGCTCTGCCAGATGGGAGTTAAACAGTCATCTTACTTCTAAATGTGTCCTTGGTATCAGGATAGCCAGATTCCTGCAGATCTTAAAAAAAAAGCCCACTAAAAGCTTTGCAATCCTGAGAGACTACAGCAAGGAAGGCTCCGTACCTCACCTCTCCTGAGGTCATGGGTGTTTCAAAACTCCCTTATTCATCAGAAAGCGAGTATCCAAATTTTACCATCTCATCTGGGCCCTGCTGTTGCGATACGGACTTAGGCTTTGCTGAAAGCTGTCCCTGCAGGTTCCCTCACTATGAAGAACCTCGGGACATTTTAGCAAGCCTTTCCTTCTGGCCCTGGCACACAGGTTGTCTTCTTCAAGCAAGAAATGCTCCAAGGCCAGCCTACACCAGAGTCAAGTAAGTCTGGATTAGGCTGGGAGTGAATTGTGAACTGATATTACAGACATAAGGACTAAACTCCACTCTGCTGACTTGCTGATAATTAATTATGATTAGCTGGTCATTGTAGAGCTGAGCGCGGCAATGGGTCTGGGCAGGCTGGCACAGCCCATGGCCACACCAGGCATGAGTCAACCTCAGTCTTTTGACTTCTCATTTTCATGAGAATGTAAATTAATGAAACACTTCTGAAAACGAACGAGCGGCATCTGGTAGCCCTTTGTGGTGGGGGCAGGGACACACAACAGCACAGCAGGCCAAAATTATATTTTGAAGATCTTCATTTCTTATCCCCTTTCTTCCTCTGCATTTTGAAGTCCTGGCAGATCATTTGAAGGAAGACGTAACCATAATCAAACAAAACTAATTTCCCAATCTTCATAAAATACATCCCACATCATGACCCTCCGTCACAACAGGATGCTTAGAAATTCCTGAAATCTCTTCCTGCTGGGAGCTCCCCCCAGGCAGGACAGCCCGGCTGCTCATTTTCCAAGGAAGAGGTTATTTCTTTTTTCGATAGCTTTGCTCTGCCTTCATTCTAGAGCAAAACCACGATTCAGAAGTTAGAGGAAATGGTTAATCACAGACATATTGTCTGAGATGCAGCATGCGGGCTCGAACGTTATCTGATCGCTCTGTGGTTTTGGAAAAATAATATTGTTTCCCAAAATGTGCGACGTGCAGAGCAGTTTTATAGCTGGTTTTCACAGGTCCAGCGAGTGCACAGCCCCCAGAACAGGCACAAGCGTTGTGCAAATCTCTGAAATGAAGCTGTTTACTAACAATATTTCCTAACAGACAATTAAAAGCTGATTTTAATAAAGGAATTCTAGAAACGCTCTCGGCTCATTTTGAAATAGCTCGGTTAAATGTCAGCGGATGAAAATATCATCCAGCAACAGGGAGCTGAGTCTTGTTTTGAAAAACAAATAGCAGTGATTGGATTCAGCTGTGCAACAATGGGAACTCTGGAAAAGCCAGGCCGGGGCTTCACCCCGAAGGAAGAGCACGTTCCCTCCCACCGGCTCCCGGGCTGCCACCCCACGTCCAGCAGGACACAGTGCCCAAGAGGTGCCAGAGCCTTGTGGAGTCACCCCAGCCCGCCAGCATCCTTATTCCAGGCGAAATAAAGACATCTTGGTTTGCGAAGATTTAGGAAGGATCCCATGGCGTGATCCGATTTCTCCCTCCAAGCTGAGAGGCTGAAGACAGCTCTGTCTACAATGGCTCGCGGAGCAAATTATTATTGAAACTGAAGACCCAAAATGACCCTGTAGAAAGAAAAAATTGTTATGGGAAGGGAAAAAAACCCACCCCAAATGGGTCTATTGTTAATAGCTGGCACCATTATAAAGTTCGCAATTGGTAACTTATTTAAAGATTATTTTTCTTCAGATTTTTTTGCTTTGTGAAAATCTTACTTGAAAGGAATGCCATTCTTTCAGACCTCTACCAACATTTATGTTTGCAGTCATGAACAGCCCCTAAACTTTTATTTAAGCAATAAAGACAATTGCAGAAAGCAGTTCCAAATTCTGATAGGACTTTTTAAAAAACAAATAAACATCCCCCGGCGGGATTTGCAGCCCATGGCTGCAGGGCTGTGCTGATGAGTGGGAGCTGGAAAAGCGCGTTACTCCGGGCACACCGAGGTGCAGAAGTGAACCAAACCAGTTCTTGGCTGTTCAAGCAGAGAATGAGAAAAGAAAACAAAGTGTGCGGCTCCGAAAATTAGATGAGGTTTTTAAATTTCTCTTGGTATTATTAATCTACAATACTGCCTTTTAGCACTGTTAACCAACACTGTGGTTCTTTTAAACACAATTTAACCTGGCACTGCTCCTGATGGTTCGGGAACATTGACTTTTTCCCCAACTCCTATCGCAAGTTGGTTTGGTGTTGTTATTTCAACACATTAACGGGTGAGGATGTACTGCATCTCACTGGAACCAGCCAGGAGGCTTCCTCTCGTTGCTTGCAAGTGCTGGCAAAACAACTGCATGCCCACAGCCACAGGGTCCCTGCAGGTCATGATCCAGCATCAGACCCACCGCAAGCAACTTCCAACGTGGTGGAGCCTCAGACCATGAAAAATGAAAAAAAAAACTAAAACCAACAAAAAAAAGAATAAAAATTAAACAGCAGAGCATGGGACTATTTCAAATGTCAGTTTATCTTGGTTTTAAATATCAGTTCAATTCAGTTTTAAATGTCAAGGCCTGATTCTCCTCCAACTACCATTAAAATGGTGTCAGCCCTTCCTCCCACCAAGGTGCCTGCCAGGCTGCAGAGCCCCGGGACGCTCAGCACTGCACCAGCCTCAGGAGAGCCCCAGCTCACAAAGCCAGTCAGCACCAGCCTGGCCTCCCCCAGGTCATGGAGGAACAGGAGGTGTGCAGGCATCTAGTGCAAGCGGATGGAGATCATTGATAGGACATCCCCATTGACACCGGCTGAAGATGTGGCCATGCGAGGACAAAGTTGCAGCTCAACGCATTGCTCCTGTGCACCCTGACTGCTGTGGTCATTCACACCAGGTGAACTCTACTGACTCCCGTGAACTTCCAGGAACATATGTTTGATAGCAAGAGCTGTATTTTTTGGTCAAGATTTGCAGCAAAGGGAGTTCTATAATAATATTTTACTAGCTGTAGCATGCATGTTATTATACGGTTAAGAACAAGATAGGAAACATATGTGTAGATATTATTTGCTGCAGAAGTTAAATTCCATCAATGACCACAGATATATTTATGTTTATAGTTTGTAATGAGAAACTAAATTATAATTATGGAGTTGCAGAAGTGTGAGTACAATAGCATCACAGCATTTGCAAAAAAATTCTAATTCCCAATACTAAAACCCCCAGTCAATGTGCATCTTGACAATACAGGGACACCTCACCTCATAAAGCTTATACAACATGTCCAGAATCCCTTTTTTTATGATCTAACTCATGCAAAAAATTTAATAAAATTGTATTTACTTTTCCAAAGGCATGTGAGTGCACACATGTGAAAGGATATAGAGAATATCTCAGAAAGGGATAAAGATGTTAGACTTCATCACAGAGAGGAGTGAAATGGGAACACGTCTACCAAGCAAAGACTGCAGCATAAAGTCCTTGGACTAGAAACATCAACAGAGATCAACACGATCCTTTGACTTCTTGAAAGATGACATCTTCTCCTGATGAGGAACCAGTAAAGGGGTTTGTTGGGAAACATGGTGGCAGAAGACACAGCAGATAAATCTGTAGAGGGAAAGGCTGGTCTTTCAGGAGACCAAGGCAGCGGCAAGGCGTGGTTCAATGATGTCGCACCCACAGTGACCATGCTTATCTCATGGTCGGTGTCCTGTCCCCTCGCTGGGGACACTGGCGGGGGACACCATGCTGCCAGGCCACCAAAAACCCTCACAGAGCTCATCACTGCTGCACCAGAGTTTCTCCAGGAAGCAATGTGTCTTTGTTTTATCCATATTTGTCACAATTTTAATCTTTACCGAATGAGCAAATGTGATCCTGGTTTGACTTCTGGTCATTTACATCCTGTCAGAATTGAGTGTTGAGCCAGGAATTTTTCACATTTTGTCTTCCAGAAGTCCTCCAGAGCCAAATCTTGCTTCTGCGAGAAGTCCCGACTCTCCAAAGCCCTCAAAGTGAAGAGTTCAGAAAGCAGCTCCTATCACTCCAGCTGCCACGCAAGAAGCTAATGTTTTACAAGGTAATTTTTGTCCTTCAGAGCAACGTTTTAAATACACTTACAGATAGAGATATTTGCTGTCGGTCTAGCAGGTGGTTCGATGGCCAGGGGAATTAACGAGCTCTGATTCTCCATGGCTTTTGTCCCATTAGTCCTTTCTCCACTGCTAGCAAGGTGCAAAGCCCCTCTGGGATTACCCATGGGGTCAAGGTGTTGGCAATGCCTCTCCTGTCGCCCAACAGATGACCCCAAAGCTATTTCAGAAAAATCCAGGTGCCCAGCATGGGTTCTTCTCAGAGGAAATAGGAAGCCTCACACCAGCAGACCGCGGCACTACCCAAACTTGCACAGCAGTGCTGACAGAGCGAGGATGCCCAAACTCTACATTTGATGGCCCAGATGCTCTTAGAAAGTTTTTCCAAAATGTTGCTTTAACGAAGAGAGTTGTTTTTTCAATGCTTGCTCTAAGGGATGGCAGCAAAAGTAAGAACAACTAAAGTAAACTAACGTCTGAGCTCTACTAATGAGCAAAAAAATACTTCGGTATGGCTGGGTGATGACTTTTTATTGATTAGGTTGAACGGGATTGCTCTCTAATTATGTGAGGCACTGATGTGCTAAAAATGTTAGAGAAAACTTGCAGTTGGAGCTACATGGGAGGTTATTATACAAGGTTTTTAGCACTGGAGGCCAGGATTTCCCTTTTAATCAATCATAATAATTTGGTTTAAAGGACTAATTGCGCACACTTCACTTTGCACACCATTTTGCTGTAGTTTGGGTGGCAGAGGAGCCTGGTGTGGAATGACACGGCTCTGCAGACCACCATGGCTGCTCTGTGAATAATAAGGGGCTAAATTTCTAATGCCTTGGCCACCTTCTTGAGTGGCGTTATCCTATACACGCTAGGGAAAAGCATTTTAATAAGAAGAACCTTAAAAATTATATATATGTATAAGCAGAATAAGCTGTCACACCTTCAATGAAGATAACAGATATGTACATGTACCTAAAATATTCATGCAGACTTTGGAATTTAAGCTTATAGCATAATAGCATTTGCACAATAATTCAATCTAATTGTGTAGGCAAGCTGTAAAACTGCTATATCTCTGATGGTTTACTGTGTGGAAAAAAAAAAAGGATGCTGTTAAACCTTCTTCGCTGACATCTAATGTTTCAGGTTTTTAAAAATATTGTATAAAGACTGAGATTTATTTCCTAAGATGTTTCATTAATGGTTGTGGCAGGCAGCTGGCCTGAGGTTTGACACACAATAAAATTCATGTCAAGAATATTAAAGATAGTGCAAAAGATAACTATGAATTTACATTCAAACAGGCTTTTGACAAAGCCATTGCAACAGGCTCCTAATCAGGTCTTGAGACCTAGCCTGCCCTCTCTTTAAACCCGTGATCTTGAAAAGGAGCTTTAAATTGGAAATTATTACACATTAAAACCTCAACATGGGCCAGATCGAAGCGGATCGATATCTTGCCGAGCACAATAAATCAGCCTGCTGCTCTGCGGTTACTGTTTGCTGAACATATTTAAATTTTCTTGTAACAAATTAATTCCAACATTTTCTCTTGATTGAATTAGGGCAAGTGTTGGAGCTGTCACAAGTATTTCACTGCTTCAGGGAGACAAATTGCTCGTCTGGACATGGGTAACAAGCCAAAGTGTTGAGTCCCTGATAATCTTTCCACTAATTCTCCATTACAGCAAAATGAAGCCATAAATCACCGTGACAGCTGATCGATGCAAACATTGTTTCCGCCATGATTGCCAGCGCTCCCCACGGACTCACTGTCCGCTTACAATTCGCCGAAATTACTCCCCGGGCAGCCTCCCCGGGAGCTCGGCGAGACTCGCACCAAAGGCGCTCCGCTCGCAAAAGTAACCATCTCATTTCGGGTCTCAGCCCGCTCACCAAATAGCAAATATTAATCAAAACGCCCTATTTAGCTACCGGCCAGGTAATCTTTTAAAGCTAAGAAGCGTTCCTCCGGCAATCATTCTTTCAGCAAAAAAAAAAAAAAAAAGAAATTTTAAAACTCCTGTTTTATAAAATATATTTGTGGGAATGTAACGACGTCAGGCTCCAGCCCTGTCGCTTTCTCTTAACTAACTAGTGGCAACTTGGATGAAATTACTTGACCCTTTATCGAGTTCTGCTAATGTCTTCTAAAAAAGAAATTAAACCACCCCACGGCTTGCCCTATGGCAGCTCTCCGTGCACATTTAATTCCAGGAAAGATGTATTAAGTAGTTCTGCACAGAACTAATTCACACGCCGAGCTGGCTGCGCCTGCCATCCGCCTGCATAATGCCACGGTGTTCCCGGCTCCGACCGGTGCCCAGCTGACTGAGAAACTGGTCAACAAACAGCAAAGCCTGGAAAACTGTCTCCGTGGGTTAGAATCCCCGATCCAGATGGGGGAATCCTAACTGAGACAGGAGCTGATGCTGCGCTCCAAGGGAGGGAAGGCTGTTCGGGTACCATTGCATCGCCGACCAGGGATGCGGCGAGGAGGAAAGATGGAGTAGGAGCTCATGGGATAACCCCTATTCCCATGCAACGAGCTGTTTGCATAGGTGAGATAATGTAATAAAAAGGATAAAAATAATGTAGAAGTGGTTGCAGGAAAGCTGTAGGTTTACTGCACTGACTGCTCTCCCCATGAGCATGGGGCACAGATCCGCACACCAGGGAAGGCGAAGTGTGGCAGGGACCAGTGCGAGGACACACAGTCCAGGGCCACTCAACATGGGGGGATGCCACATACGCCCCCCCAGCATGGCTGTGCCTCTCCACCACGCCAGGTTGGATGTCAAAACCCAGAATCGTCACAGCCAGCAAGGCAACCTCATCGCTCCACAAGAGCAGGGATTTCCCCAAACCCCACTTTGGGGCCAGACTCTCCCTGAGGAGGCCGTGAGAGGACGAGTGGTGCTGGGAGCCCACGGATCTGAACAAAGTATGGGGAATGTGTCTCAGATGTCACTAACGAGATGTCCCCCTACCCACCACAGCCGGCTGAGAGGGTGACAAAAAGTGTGCTGCAGTGTGAACGCATCCAACAAGATCCCTGCCAGTGAATGACAAAATATTTCAAAATATTAAGGCTCCGGAGCTGAATTGGTTTAGATATGCAAGTCTGCTGTGCTATCAGCTCTAAAAGTCCATTGTCACAAGCAGAAAAACCATAGCTTTCTACTTGCAAACTATGGATTTGTTTATCCGTAAGTAAAAAAGTGAAAAAACAGAAACTCTATTTCCTCATATAAAATATGAAGTGCTTCATCATGTCAACATTGTGGTCTCTCAATTCCACATCAGCACACAAAAAAACCCCAACATGTGTTATAAGAAACTAGGTGGAGGTGGTTTGCAATCACCTATAGACAAACAGATGTCCCTCCACATGCTCCCCCGGAGCCAGATTTCATCCCCCAAATGCCTACAATGGGCACAGCCCCCTGCTCTCCCCCCCACGCAACCCTGCCACGGATCCAGGGAGTTCATCGCAGTATTGGATGCGAAGGGTAAAATGGTTAAAATACATCCATCAATGTCCCCCTCCCAGTAGTTCTCAACCGATCACAAGTTGAGATCAATGAGTGATCGTTAGGGAGGAGGGAGAGATGCTGGAGGTGACTGGAGACAGAGAAAAGAATAACAAACCCCTATCCTGGCTTCCGTATGATGGATCATATAATTTAGGGACAGCTTTAAAAAAAAATGCCACTTCTGCATCACTTCCTTCTTTGAGACTTTTATATGCTACATGTTCCACTTTGGAAACACTTATCATAATTGAAATACACTTAATTGAGATACACTTAATTGAGACTAATTGAAATTCCACTGCCACCACCATAGCAGTAAATTAAAAAGGAGGGAAAAAGATCAGAAAGGATGTTTTCTCGACATTGCTAAACTTCAGCTTGTTTTGCTGTTACTAACTGGAGCTCTGGTAGTAAAAAGTCTTGTGCTTCTGCAATAATTATGCATTTTCATATATTGTTTCTAAGAGAATTTATTATTTACAAAGAAATAACGCTAAAAAAAGTGCCAGTCAAAGCCATTAAGATGTTTTCACTGATGTGCCGCACGTAAATCTGATTTATGTTGGTTTAAACACTTAAGAAATCCCTGAAATAACTTCATTTATTATTTTATTGCCTGATTAATGGTTCAGAGTAACTGATTTGTAGCTGAAGTTTTACCGAATGCAAAATTAAAATAATAGCCTTTTGTAAAAATGTTCTATATTTGTTCAATTATGTGTTTAAAACTGAAACACATATAAAAACTTCAATAGATATATTTTCTTCCAAGGAATGACATACTGTGGGTTTTCTGTTATTGTTGGGTTTGATGTTTTTGCCTCTAAGGAGGTCAGCAATATGGAAACATAAAGGCCAATTTAATTTGTGCATCTGTGGCTGCCAAGTATTTTAATTCCGACAGCTGTGACTGAAGAGTTAATATTTTACTTGTCAAAATCCAAAAGAAGGCCAGTGAATCACTCTAATTCTCATTAAGAGGCTTCCCCCCAGTAGCACCCTAATTCAAAATAATGAAAGTAGAGACTGAGTGCGATTCTAATACCAGTTGAGACCTATCTTTTAATATTTCTCTAGTGATGGATTAGGGATCGGGGAAATTCATCTCAGATCATAGAGCCTAATTTAATAAGGGATCATTCCAAGAGTATTGCATTTTATAATAATGTCATTTAATGTGTCGTCTTCCATTTTTACTGTCCCATATGTATGCTTACATGATGGTGCCATAGGGATAAACTTTTAAAGAACCAGTATCATTTTTTGTCCTAGGTTCTTCTTAACGAGGAAGTTTATCAATGATATAGTCTATTAGCGAGCTATTATAATTGCAGAGTAGTTAAAAGAAACAGTAGAAGCCAAGAGAACGGAAAAACAAATGACAGTTTCAAACCCTGGAGTGAAGGGGAAGGAAGAACATTTAAAAGTAGGTTAAAATCTGATTTTAGTGTCTAATACAATAGTGCCATAACATGAAACATGTTGTAACATAGTTGTTCAAAATGCATGAAAATAATTTTTCCCTTTAACAACATCTACATACAATGTTTTCCACTTCCTTGTGGTGTAGTCCTGTGATTATTTAGGTAGATCTAATTGCTTGTTTGGGCTTTTTATGACTATTTTCCAATGTTCTTTTCCCCAAAAGTACAGTGATTTGCCACTCTGTGAGGGCAGCAAATTATTGACAACTTATGTAATGGATTATTAAATGGAGTTTATTATTGTGTATTAATTTTTGGACTGTATTTAATTGGTTACATTATTTCTATTTCTTGGTATTGCACTGAAGGTGAAATTCTTGGTAATTCCTACGCCACCACCTAAGCTACTCAAGGTCAAGAAATAACCCAACAACCTAAACGTCAATATACTGTTATTGGCTCTAAGTTCTATAGCTGCAGCCTGAGCTTTGCGTAATCACACTTCTACCACACAAGACCTTTAAGAAAAATGGTGTTATAATGAGAATTTTTGTTCCAAATACATGCACGTGATTAAGTCCTTATTTTCAGGTAACAACTCAACAGCTTCACTGTGAGGTTTGACAGAATTAGATCAAACACAGACAGCCTAAATAGGAACTGGTTGAGTAATAACCTGCTGTAAACAATAATCTAATTACAGGAGCTTTTCCAGCATTGAAATGTGTCATTTGAAGGGGAACACAATTAATACAAAATGAGGTTTTTCATATTTTCTCTTTTCTCCTGTGTATTTTCACAGTTTTGTTATCTTTAGAGTATTGTAACTCGTGGTATTTCTTGCACTTTCTCTCATAGAACTCAATTTATTATTCTTGTCTTGTCAAAAATATTCTTTCTTGATATTTCTTTTGATGTTCTTTAATTCTTTGCATTTAAAGTCCCCATTCGTCTGCTGCCTGGTTTTATCCTCTTCTGTTTCCTCTTCCTTCCATTTTATTGTCTTCTCCTCAAGTCAGTTATTTCATACTTTTTCAGTTTAATTTCTGAGTCTTACCACTGGTTAGTTTGTAAAACCTTCTTTACAAGTTGGAAAAGTTTCATCTAGCTTTTATAGCATAGATTTTTTTTTCTCACCATGTTATCTTTTCATGTGTTTTTGTATTGTTTGTTAAACTTGTTTCTTTTGATTAAATATCAAAAGTTATTCCTCCAGTAGGAATGTTACATATGTACATGTCTGGCATCTGGAACTGCTTTAGGGACTCATTCAGCTTGTGAAGAGAAAATTATAACTGTTTTAAATCAGAAAAAAAAAAAAAAAAAAAGTGTCTGGTTGTATCTAAAATAATTAGAAATGACTCATTTATATTAAAAAAATTAGAAACAAAAAAAAAAGTTAAATAAACAGGCTTTGAGGACTATTTTTTAAATGTTGCCTGGGTGAGTTACCTTTTCCAATTTCCACCACTTGTTTTTCCCATGTTGCCTTCATTACAAATAAGGTAAAGAAAAAAAAGGGGGTGACAAACATTGGCAGTTAATACAGGCTGTGTCCAGGGTCGGGTGTGCTTTCAATGTTTTCCTGGCTTTAATGTGTAATTGATCCTTGTTCCTTTCCTTACTGGTATGTTTCTTTGCTTAAGTAACTCACATAACTGTACTGGTGCGGTGCAGTGATTATAGGGTGCAGGTACCAACTTCATATGAACCTGCACCCCTGCCCCAGCACCCCAAAGTGGGTCCCACGCCTGAAATCAGTTTTTGGGGCTCACCTCTGGACATGAGCCAGCCAAGGCAGCAGGGTCCTCCTCGGGAAGTACTCGGACACTTTTAAATGATGTTATTCGCTGCTAGGAAAATTAAACTAGTATCAACCCAGTTGCGTCCTTAACTGGTTAACTTGGTCCAAGTCCAGCTTGCTAAACTGCCGATTACAAACCCAACCAAAACGTGGTATAAATAGCGCTATCTCAGTGGGAAAAATTGGCAATAGTTAGGAAATGGCTCCCAGTCAGACAGATACAAGGAGAAAGTATCATCAGAAAGTTAACTGTCTGCCAAAGAATATAAATAAAGGAATGTTTCCAAACTTAGTCATTTCTTGCTTTTCATTTGTTCCCTCATTTCCCCCTCGTCTCTCTCTTTTTCCCATCCACAAGTCCATCCACAAACACCCGTCCCTCCCACCACCTTCTCCTATTATATTATGCTATTATATTTGGCATATCTGCTTCTCATCACTGAACTTAGCCACGGAGGCGAGCTGAACTCCTAATTATAGACTTGTAGACCCTCTTGTAGTAGAAATATCTTCAAAAAGACAATTTAGGAAGAAGCTTTCCATGATGTTATCACTGTAGGCTTTCCCTCTTTCTTTATCAGACCCTGAAAATACCTGCTAGGTCTCCACCACAGACCAGAGCTATGTGTACAGGTTCAAGCCTGCATCCATACCAGGCCATTCTCTTCCAGTTTGTCACGTAGTGGCACAGCTCATGGTTTTCCTTTTGTTTCTTTGTTACTTTAAATTAATCAGAATTCAGTTTTAATCTAGAAATTCACAGTCAGTTCACTATAATGATTTGATAGTCAATACTTAGGATAATACAATTGTGCATTTAAGTCTTAAGGCATTTTTCTTTCGCTGTCTGGACAGGTATAAATCAGTCTCAGAAAAAAAAAAAAAAAACACAAACCAGGCTGCCAGAGCAAATATTCTTTATTACAATACAAAACTGATTTTCAACAAATAAAATATGCTGTTGTGGTCAGTATTACCACAGATATCTCTCTCTGCTAAAGGATTTGCAGACAGCAGGCGCAGGAAAAGACAAACACCCGGTGAAGTACATGTTTTAAAGATCAACCCAATATTACACAGAACCTGTCAATAATTTGCTCTATTCTCATTGGAGCACAAAAAGAATATCAGCGAAAATCTACCACGTAACAGCCCTCCTTAAGAAGGTAGGGGTTGGGATTTTTTTCTGGCAGCCCAGTTTTTTTGAATCCAAATAATAAATCCCACTAAAAATGTTGATAAAAGTGATCATAGAAATGTGACCAGATTATTCATCCTTTTCTCTCTGCTATTGAACTAATATTTTTCACTCTAAAGATACTTTATTAAATACCCTTAACTTTACATCAAATATGCCAGGTATCCAACCAGCAGGAAGTATCTTAAGACCATGAGATAATTTTGATTCAGCTGGGAAACACAGCCTGCTCCTGTTGACAGCCATTGAACACGCTGAATTCCAGCACCGCCAGGATTTACATGCACAACTTTTATTAACTTTTTTTTATTAACTTTTATTAATTAAGTTTTATCAAGGTTTTTCTGTTTTTTAATTAACTTTTATTTCCTTGTGAACCTCACAGCTCTTTCCCAAGCAGTGGGTCGGGAAAGCTGCTGCGGGAGGTGAGTGGGTGTAGGTAGAGATCCCTTCGGACGCATGGAATCTCTCTGCTCTCTTCTGCAAGAGGAAGAGGAGCGGGAGCGATGGATGCAGGCTGCGGGGCGAGCCCACGCTGGGATGTGTGCTGCTCAGCCGGCTCTGCGTGCCCTCCCCTCGCCCCCCCGTAAGAACCCGCTTCAGTGCCAGGCTCGAGATCACAACACATCATCTCAGTTGGAAACCCTCTTTAAATCCGTTTGAATAGAGTCTGTCTCGTTGCCCTACACTTTGAGTATAAAATAAAGACATTGAGAAATGACTAATTCGAGAATGTTTTCCCCTCTGAAAACCCAACTTCAGCCTACAAAGGCAGCGCGGGCTGCGAGGGCCCGGGAGCCAAGGGCACTCTGTGATTATTTGGCTGCGGAGCTGCATGCAAACACACGCTATTTAAATACCCAGGGAGGCAGTTTTCACAGCTCTCCACTTATGGCCAGATTGAGTTTCACATGTAAACTGGAATTCAGCTTCTTTCTACACAAAGAAACGCATACGGTTTCGCATACAAAGAAATTTTAAAATAACAGTTTATTTTGGGTACTGAATTACTTTTCTGAGAACTTAGACGTAAGTCATTACTTAGATTTAAATTTTCTTTAAAATGGATCTCAAAAAAAAGTCATACTTTGTGAAGTTACATGTGTGCCAACTGATCTTAGCCACAGAGGGTACTGGCTCATGAGACTTTCCATTTAGTCACAACCCATTGAAATATTACCCACGTGTTGCGAATGAGGGAAGACAGTTATAATTGAATGATATTTTGCATTAATTGTATTTAAAGGATAGCGGTTTGGTGATAGCCAGGACGAGATTGGCTACTCGCACACAATTTGCACAAAATCTGGTGGAGAGAAAAAATATTACGTAAAGCTTAGCAGTCTTCTCTCCTCCTCATTGTCACTGCACATGCCCTTTCCAGCAAGGTAACCCATCACCCTTGTACCAGGAATCACCCTGTTCCCAGCGGGGATGAGGCCAGAAGGGTATTTAGGGAGGAGGGGAACGATGTCCATGCCCTTCGCCCGGTGGTGCTCCCTTCTGCTTCCCGGCCATTGCGAGAGCCTCCAGCTCCCCTGAAGGCGTTTTGGTTTCCCTGCCACTGGGAATTATGAAGACAGTGGCCATTAATGGATGATGGATTAATGGATATCAGAAAATTTAATTTCCTGGTTATACTCTGTGATTCTGGTCTTTCTGTAGGGACATAAATGTGCACAAGATAATGACATTTCAAGGGCCAAACTGTGGATATTCCCTTCCACCCTTTTCCTTCTGAATTCACACACTCGTGACAGGAGATCCGGCTAGAGGGAAAGTGCTGTTAGCCTGTGTGTCACGAAGTTACTCTCCAGGCTCTTTTGAGTTGTTTAATTTAGGAAAACAAATTGATGAGTGGGTAAAGTATCCCATGAATACTTTAGTGTTTATTTACAACCAATGCACCGATTCTCCTCTCCCTGACCAGGAAACACTCCTCTCTTCGTCCACAGCTCCCACCCTCTCTCAGAAGTCAGGATAAACAAACCGTGCTTCTCCTGGGTCTCCTATTCTGCCCCGGGGTGCTTCACCTCCTCTCCCTGCTCCTCTCTGCATCTCTCCCGTTCTCCCCACACCACTGTCACACACACACAGAGATGCAGCGCAGCGTCCAGCTCTCTCCTCCGTGCCTGTCGTCACGCCACGAGGACGCTCTCCACCCACGCGCTCCTCGTCTGTGACTCATCTCAGTTTCTGCCGGCATTTAGGGAATGGCTTCTACTCTTCTGGCCATCTTGTCACACAGGGAAGCCCAATTTTTTCCTATGCTCACCTGCAGTAAAGCTCGGTTATTGCATTCACCACCTTCAATATCGCTGGACTTGATGCTATTATTGCACAACGCACACGCGGGTTCCTAGATATAAGATTACTTTATAGAATTAACTAATTTTGCTCGTGCCTGGAAGTTGTAATTCAGGGGTCAATGGCAGTTTGCTTCAAAGAGGTGTTTTCAGTTTATTTATTTGTCTGACCTAGTCTAGTTTTATGGAGATTCAATACTTTTCACATTAGTACTTGTGACCTCTTGAAAATAAGCAGATTTACAAGTGTGTTGCTTCTCCACAGGAGCTGTAGCTGTATTTAGCAATTTTATACATTTTTAATATGAGCCTGTTCTAAAGCCTGTCCGCGTGCCTTCCTCGGTGTCTCAGGGCAAAGTGACGGTAGTATTGAGTAAGAGAGTTGCGATGCACATTTGGCCTTAAATTGTTCCCCAGGACTTCAATGATAAGAGCAACACTCAGACACAAGCCAAGAGCCCTCGGCTATAATTTTCTTAGATCTTTTAAGCTAAAGAAGGTTGTGCTTACTCAATAGCTGTACAGAAGGAATCAAGGAAAAAATGCAATTTATGGACAATGCATTTCTTCTGTGCACAAACCTGATTTTTTTTTTCATTTACATTTTGTAGCACCTTTTATGGAAAGCCTGGGTTGTGGCCTTCTTTTTGGCATCCTCCAGGAGACACAGCCACGTGCTCCTCTCTGGCAGCAGAAACTGCAAAGCCCTGCTTCAGAGGGCTGCATTTGCCCCAGAGATCTACCACAACTCTCCTTGCAAACAGCAAGACTGTAAGCAAGTGAGCTTGGACATCAGGAGTGGGGTGGCTGGAGCTCCCTTGACCTCCAGCTGCCAGGGAGGTCCATTTCTGCCAGGCTCTGACCTTATGTCCTGAGACCACTACATTCTGGCTGGACAAACTTAATTTACAAACATACCATCTTGCTGTGTTTTCCCAGCATTATTGACCATCCTGGGATGCTTGTGAGCGTGCAGGATTTTGCCTCCTAAGGACACGCAGAGAATAGGTATTTTTCCCAGGTCTCTGACTGCCCCCAGGGAGCTCTCACATCTTCCCAGGAAAATGATGCTGTGAGCAGCAAACCCAGTAGTGGAGGAGAGCAGGAAAGCACCGGCTGCTGCAGGCAGCAGCTTAAGATCTGAGACAGAAGAGCGCTCGCCACGGCACCCACCCTCTGTGAAGACATGGGTTAGCTGGAAAACCTACTGGGATTCTCAGTGCATCTTAGCTCCTTTTCTAGCAAGGGAGAGAATGAGATCTGTAAGGGAGGGGAAGATGATGGGGGAGCGGTAATGGGGAGGGATGGATGGAGAGGGGAGTCACACCTGGGCTTCCCACTTCCCCTGCAGCCCTACCTTGACCTCCCCAGCAGCAGCTCCTGGTTTCTCCCACCAGTCTGGGTATCCCTCCTGCCTTCTCTGTCAGCCTCTGCTGAGATGAAGAAGCTCAGGCTGCTGTCCCTCCCGTGCAGGGGTTGTCAATGTGCCCGCTCCTGCTTGAAGCGAGAGCCTGTCTCCCTCCATCAGCAGCGAGGCTGCCTTCTGCTGCCTCCTGCCACTGGCCAGGCAGTCATGAGCAGGAGCAAGGCTCCCAGTCGAAGAGGAGAAAGAAAAAGGATATCCAAGGGTCCCAGCCCTTGGGTTTTCAAGAGAAGACCTGATGCAGCATGCAGACCTCCCTTGCAAGCCCTGCTGCCGGGCTCTGTACCTCTCCATCATGTGGTGCTCTCCTTGAGCCACCAAAGGATGACACGGTGCATGGAAGGGACTGTTTCCCCTCACAGGGTCTGACGGGAGTGTAACCCCGGGGTTCCCCTGCAACTGTCAGGCACCCAAACTATGCCGCTCATCGGCACAAAACTCCTTCACAGCACCCCGGCAGAGGCACTGCCCGTACAGACACCCGAGGCAAGAAGAAGCCAGTGCAGATTTGAGGACAGCTTTCAGCATTTCTTTATGTTTTCATTAAGTTTTTTGCAAATTTAATTCCTGATTTAAATTATGACTATCCCAATTTTATAGCTGTTAAAATACAAAAGGGCAAGCATTTTTAAACATAAACGGTATTTTTGATTACCAACGGCAAAACTAAAATTCTTCTTTCTGCTGCAGTTATTATCCTGGAATGCCTGAGCCCCTAACATTAATCTACGTATCTGCAAGCTATTGCTTCAAGTTTTCTGAAATTAGACAAGACCAAATTTACCGTTTCCTTATTGACAACACTGAACCGCCACATGTTTCCCTGCGGTAAGGAACAATGAGCATGTGAGCACACAGGAAATAGTTAAAAACAAATGCGATTCCTGGCTAACGTTAATTTTTATTTTTCCAAAAACTAAGTGGGACACTTATAAAACTTGTGCAAAAGCTTGAAAAAATTTTAAATGCATTCACACTTTAAATAGCCATAAAGATAAATTACTCATAGGAATACATCATACATAACTTAGCCTGACCTTGGACATATCTTGGCTAATAACAATTGTTTTGAAGTATATATGTTCCATTTATAACAGAAGGCTTAATTCGTCTTTCTCCAGGAACAGAACAGCGAGCTGACACTCTGTAAATCCTGCCGTTCCATTGTTTAACTGAGAAGTCTCAGTGCAGATGTTATGAAAGAAAGCTTGGAGAAAAAATTCACAGGCATTTCCCCGGCCCATGAATAAGTTCTTGATTACAAGCAAAATGAGTCCATTAGAAATTAATCTAAACTAATTGCATCTGAACATAAAATAATTTATGAATTGCAAATGTTTATCTTTCCTTGAGCAATATTACTACAGTTAAATTACTTTTGAAATTCATACAAAATCCTTTACCTAGGTAGGAAAATATTGTAAACTATTTCTGTAATTAAGCTGATTACATATGTAAAAATTTTCAGCTGCTTCCTATTATAAAGCTGTTTGTCAGCTGCATGAAACAAGGACAAAACTCACTAAAGGTCAGATCTTTTCCTGATGCAACGAGCATAAGACAGAGCTACCACTGTCTACACCAGGTAAGAATCTGGCCTTCAAAGCCATCTCCATCGACCAACACACCCTGTTGGGGAATCCTCTCCTGCAGCCTTGAAGTTGCAGCAGTGTAACAATAACCAAAATCCCACCTACAGGTACTGGATAAGGAGAAAAACTACCTAAAAAATTGCCAGAAACCATTCGGGTTAGTTAGCATCCCTTTCCCTTGTAAAGATTAACGTTGTAGCAATGGTATTTCTTTAAATTAATGGCTGTTCAAGTAATTATGATAATCTAAATGAGATATTTAAAGTGTATCAAATCCACTTAATTCATTAGCCTATTGTTTTCTTTTTCTTATAGGTTCTGTACTGTGGTCCTCACCCAGGCAGAATTTCTGCTGCAGTCAACAAAGTCACTGGAAATACACACAAGTGTTCCCGCACAGGGACAGCAGGGGCACTTACATGTGGTTTCCATTGTCCCGCATTTAACCTCTCAAAGATATTTTGGGGGAATACTTTATTTACATTTTCTTTTAAAAAGAATATGTTTACCTTCTTCCTAAAGATTACCACATGTCAAAACACTTCCAAATCTAAATATTTCATAAAAGAGAATCTGCATAATAAATAATGTATACACATTAAGTAAAGGAATGGCGTAAAAGATGTTCTGAGTATCCACAGTTATTTTCTAACGGGCTACAGGCAGTACCTTAATTTTCAGCAGATTATCTATCCTGGGAAGTGCTAGCCAAGTTTCCGCTGCTTAAATATTTACCCAAAGAACAACTAAGAGGTTTGTAAGTGTGTTGTTGTTAATGCTAACAGTTTGCACAATGCCGTCTTTGCCGAGGTGTAGTGCACAGTCTAAGGGCTAACTCGCCCTCCACCATCCTCTGGCACATTGGGACGGGCCATCACTTGGCGCCAGCTCTCACCAGAAGAACTGTTTCAGTTGCTACACTAAAATGCCCTCCAATAAAAGTCATTGTGTCTCTTTCTGGTTGCATCCATAATTCAGATGCTTTCTAATAACATGGCCAATTCTCATGTTTCAAACACTCCTTCTAGCGTGAGATGTTCAAACACGGGTTAACTCCACCATCTTGTCTAAGCCGCATCTGGTCTTCTCATCATCGGTGACCGGCGGGACGTGTTCTCCTCCTGGAAGGAAAAGAAAATAGTAGGTCTAAATTGTTCTTAGGGAATAGGAAGGCGGCGGTGGCCGCCTAACATTGGAGTGACGAAATGTTTCCCCCTGTTTCAGAGTGTGTGGAGCATGTTAACATCTTGCTGGAGCGTGTGACTGCAGCAGCGAAGGTGCTAGTCAAAGGCAGATGACTGGAGAATTAAAATAGTTGCATTTCGCAGAGTTCAGGAACTGTGAAGTCAGTATGACCCCACAGCCGTTAAGTTCTGGGCAAAATCGCCAGCGTTTACCATTTCCCCGTGATACGAGATCACTTTATACAAACCTAGAAAATCAAAAAAGCTTGAGTGATGACATAGGTGCAGGGGACACTGTTGAAGCATTGCATTCAAAGCACTGAAGGTTGGACGTAAACAACAGGTGACCAGCTTGTCAACCAGACAGAAGTGACTGCTGACTAGCTTGTATCTGCTTGCTGCCTTTTCCAGCAGATGGAGAGTCAAGGGTGACGTTTTCAAAGAGCAGAACACCGGGGCACCAGCGCCGGCAGAGACAGGAGGAATCGCAGGCACCTGCTGATGGACCCTACAGCCACCCGCTCCACAAACCCCTAAGGACCTGCAGATCACTTCCAGGATCCCAGTGGGAAACCCGAGTGAGGAGCACCGATGTGGGTATCAGTCTGTAACACGTGGAACGTCGGCCTGAACAGTGATGCAGCTGCATTACTAAAGCCATTGCCATTCTTCTCTAAATTAACTTGAGGCAGATGTTCATAAAAGATCACACCGCTCTGGCAGTTCTGTGCTTTACCAACCACGGGTTTACATCCTCGGTGGTTCCAGGATGGTGATAAGGACAAACTGCCCCTGGTCCAGAGCACTGGCACGCAAGGGGTGCATTTTACACCTCCCCATTTCAGAATTCTCTCAGAATTTGTCCCTGGGTGCTTTTTACCTGTGCAAACGGAGACTGCTGATGTCACATCAGTATTTAATGAACTGATGTGCAAAGGCCGTAAAACCTTTCTTTGTTAGGAAGGAAAACGCAGTCAAACGTCTTTTTTTATAGCTGCAGTATTAAAAAGTTGAACTCAGAAAGGAGGAGGGGTAAGTAGATAAGCTTGAAAACATGGTGTTAATCTCCTCTGCATATGTATTTTGTTCCATTACCTTACAGAAAGAAATAGCAAGTTGGGGACAGGGTGACAGAAGAAGGGACAGCAGAGTCCAAATTACGTACTTTCTGAGATCAGGGAAGAAGGCAGGTTATGCAGCGTCAGCCACTGGAGCAAAGCAGTTTTTCCGCTTTGATTCTTTTAGCTCACCTTCCCTCTCTCGAAAAAAAAATTAAGGCTCTCCCGTGAGCGCAGAAGATTATTGCTGAGACCTGCAGCACCAACCGAGAGCTGCGTGTCGGCACCGCAGGGGTGGCACGACACATCGTCGATACAGCACATCCCTACAAACCCTCCCGGCCAGGAGCATCCTTGGGCTCGCAGCCGTTCCCTCCCGGCACGCAGGCTGCCGGCCGCCGGGCAAAACCGCCCGCGGGAGAGGCCTTGGCAGGCACCTGCCCAGGAAAAGCAAGAATCGGCCTCAAATCGGGGAGGGGTTGGGTCCGTGTTGCTTGTCGCTTTTCTTTGCCAAAAGGCAGCGGCGCGCTGTTATCACGCCACCAAGGAAGATGCTCAACTTTGAGGGCTCTGCTGCTTTTTCCATTAGAAATTTAGCTTCTGCCCAGTCGGTAAAATTGGTAATAACTGGCAAAACAGCGTAAAGGCATCCTAAAAGCCCTATGCTGCAACCGGACTGGCAGGGATTCCTGGTGCAGAAAATTCAGAGAATTTTCTTCCTTCACACTACCTTAATTGCCTTAAGAACATCTGGAGAGAAGACGGGGCCACTCACACAAAGCGTGAGTCGTGACAACTCACATTTCTGAGAACACTTATTAGATCCTCCATCAAAACCAGGGGCACTTGCAGCTTAAATATAGGAAAGGTTAAAAATGAGCACAATTTTTTCCAGTTCCTTTCAGAACTTTGTTGCCCATCTCAAAAGCATAAAAGTGATACAGACCTGTTTCTTTTATTTTTTTAAATGTATGTAATAGATGACATTTAAGGTGCACTTTCACCTGCTGGCACTTCACAGTGAAGGCGAACACGATCAGAACTTGTGGGAAACTGAAAAATTCACGGGAACGGCCACAAAATGGGACAAGTATCAATATTTACTGGGCAGGAGTTAGCACGGTGTGTACTGTTACACGAAACACACGATTTATTCCTCGAGTCCTCGGCCGCAGCTCACTGGAAGGACCGCTGTACTCGTAAGGGCAGGCTACTGCTGCCCAGGACCGGCAGCTGGATACCAGAGAGGCTCAAGAGCTCTTCTGATGCTGCTTCTCTGAAAGGCAAGTTTAAGTGCGCTGATTAAAAGCTTCGCCCGGACTAAATCCGAGCTGCTAATGAACAATTCGAGACATCATCAAATTTATACACAGCATTCAGCATGTTTTCATGCACTTCCACGCGCTGGGCAAAACCAGTGTTTTCTTTCTTTCTCCTGTCAAGCGTCCTCGTGCGGAGATGTGAAATCTGTGGTAAGAGTTAGCGCGGTGGTGTTTGGAGTTTTCTGCAGGACATCTGGCTGCCATCGCACTTCGCCGCTCACCTAACATCGTCTTGCTGTAGAAAGAGAAGAAAATGTGGAAACTGCTACTTCACCGAGCAAGAATCTGCGTAAGTTCCCGCTGCGAACATGCCATGGGCTCTACGAGGACAGAAACAGGTGTTTACTCCTTCCTACGTGATTTATTTGATCCCTTCCCTAAATCCCCTTCTCAGGCCAGTACATCTCCATGTAAATCCCATGCTAAAATTTTATCTACAGCAAGCATATATTGTACACGCGCCGGCTGGCTCGTGAAACAGCCACAATTAAATTTCATGAAACCTACAGATTTTTCTATAGATTCAGACACTCTACGAAATAAAATAGAAACAGAAGAGTTCTGGCCAACTTCTGTCGCTATAGACTTATTAGGTATTCCAATCCAAGGAAACCAGGAATGTAAGTATTCCTGTCCAAAAATATCCCTTTAAGACTATTTTATTTTAATCACAGCTGTGCTAAAAAATACCCAGTCCTCTTACACCATCCAATCATCTTTCCCTGTTACGATGAAAGTACATTTTTCATGTTTTTTATTGCAATCATCTTGAAGACAGGCATGCCGATATCTGAGCATATTGTAAAGATTTGAAATTCACATTGTGTGTATCCATCACGGTTTACGTTACATGCATCAATAACCTGCACAAGGCCGTTAGGCAACTATATTTAAACTAGTTGTATTTTAAACGGGGCAGGTACGAGGTGACAAGTTTATTTGGAGAATATTCCAAGCTGTGCTGGGGATGGGAACTGCAGGGCCACAGCGACCGGGCTACAATATTAGCTGCCCGTGCACATATTAATTAACTTCTTTATTCGGGGAATCAATCGACGCCGCCGTTAGTTTTATTGACTTTATAATTAGCAGTATCTTACTTTTGCTTGCATAAAGCCGGTTGACCTAACATAAAATCTATCATTTTCCACCCGTCATTAGCACATAAACGTCCGAGATGATTTTGTTCTTGCAGCCCTCGCCGGGAGGGCTCCCTTCATGGGTGGAAGAGGGGGGACACCACTGCTGGCCCTGTCCCCGTCCCTGCCCGCCCCGCGGGGAC
>VXAK01021000.1:0-16259 GCA_013399435.1 Arenaria interpres
ATGTTCTTCTTGTAGTGAGGGGCACAAAAGTGAACACAGCCCTCGAGGTGAGGCCTCCCCAGTGCCCAGTACAGAGGCACGGTCACTGCCCCAGTCCTGCTGGCCACGCTGTTCCTGACACAGCCAGGATGCTGGTGGCCTTCTTGGCCACCTGGGCACACTGCTGGCTCACACTCAGCCACTGTCGACCAACACCCCCAGGTCCTTTTCCCCCAGGCAGCTCCAGCCACTCTGCCCCAAGCCTGTGGCGTTGCCTGGGGTTGTTGTGACCGAAATGCAGGACCCGGCACTTGGCCTTATTGAACCTCATCCCATTGGCCTTGGCACAAAATTGTGTGTTGTTTACATAAATGAATTTAGTGATACAAAGGTTGAGAAAGTGATCCTGGGAGATGAATTTCAAAGCATCTGAATGCACGTCTTCTAAGAATACAGGGAATAGTCACTTCAGACTTCCTTGAATCCTAGTTAATTCATGTATCCTGCCATGTCAAGGAAATAAGCTGCTCTTTTTTTTCTCTTTTTCTTTTTTCCTTTTTTTTTTTTTTTTTTTTTCTTTTTTCCCTTTTTTTTTTTTTTTTTTAATTTATGAGCAGAAAAAATAGCCTAGGATGATGGCAATGTAGTTCACACGATGATAAACAGGAATGCCAAATTTGCAGCCAGCGAAGCCAAGGAGAGGGGTCACTGAGCTTCCCAAATCTGCTTTTTCCCCATTTGGTATAATAGCTGTGCGCTCAAACTGTGAACCTCAGCTGGTCCCTGACTTGCAAATTGCTGGGGCTTGGGAGTGCTCTGGGGAAAGCATCAGTAAAGGCTTCCTCTCAGGTGATGCTCTGCCCTGGGCACGTGGGTTTGATTACTGTCAGAGTCAGGGTGCTGATACAAAACCATATCAAGGTCCCAGGAGGATGTCACCGGCAGGCACTGGGGAAGTCCCATACAGGATTCAGCGACGGATGGGAACAGGATTCTCTTGCGATGTCAGCCATTGGAGAAAAGAGGCTGACCCTTTGATCCCTCGGCTTTTGTACTGAGCATAGGGCAGACGGGATGGAAGACCCCGTTGGTCAGTTTGGGGTCACCTCTCTTGTCCCCTCCTCCCTGCAGGTGGGACCTTCTATGCTTTTCCGTTTCCGACCCTCCAATGGGGCAAATAACGAAATTGGCTGACCTTGGTTGTTAAAGCAATAAGGATAAGAGCCTCTCTGCACACCGTTCCTTGGCATTGACTATAAACATTGGTCTCAGCACTCTGAGAACTAACAGTTTTCTCCACAAAATGCTGTTAATTTCAGAGAGTTAGAGAAGGCCTAGCTAAGAAGTAAAATTACTGAACAAAAAGTTGGTTCCTCAAACCAGGATAGAAACAATTCAAATAAACTTTATGGGCATTCAGCTATAAAGAGTCTTAACCTCTTAGTTTTAACCATTTCTTTTTGTACTGTCATTTCTATCTGTGATATTTTACAGGTCTATTAGATGTGTACTTACTCCCACAAATAATTGCACGTGCAAGAGGGGAAATTTTATTGTGTTTTAGTTATTGTATTCATATAGAACAGACGGATACAGTACAGAAACCTCCCAACACTTTCTCCGATCATTGCATGGGTTTTTTGTTGAATTTCCATAGTTTTTCAAAATATGGTATCAGCTCAGACCAACCTTCTATACAAATGTGTTTTTCATGAACCCATGGCTGTATCTGGCATATTTGGCTCTGAGAGCCACTTAACATATACAGAAAGGTTTCTTATGTTTGCAGTGTTTTGTAGCTCTAGTTGTCCTTCCAGTAAATCAGTTACACAAAGGGCTCCATCATACAGCACTGAGTAGGAGGATACAAATGCAAGGATTTTTTTTTTAATGGTTTTGGGAAGGGGGAGGAGATCTCTTGCTTCTCATACAGTACACTGCATTTCCAGCATTTGGGCTGTGAATGGAAAAGGACTTAAGTCAAATGATAAAGCTGAAAGTGTTATCTCATTCTGAAAGAGCTATGTTATGTTGTTTTCAATCCAGCTCTGAATAATGGAATATCTTCATTTATTTGGTTTGGTCAAAAAAAGACAAGCAAGTCCATCGGTTTAACAGGCATTTATCATAGAACCATAGAATCATACAATTGTCTAGGTTGGAAGGGACCTTTAAGATCATCTAGCCCAACCATCATCCTAACTCTGATAAAAAAAAATGCAAGAAGCCATCTCTAAACCATGTCATTACGCACCATGTCAACACGTCTTTTAAATACCTCCAGGGATGGTGCCTCAGCCACTTCCCTGGGCAGCCCATTCCAAGGCTTAATAACCGTTTCCGTGTAAAAATTTCTCCTGATGTCAAATCTGAACGTCCCCTGGTGCAACTTGAGGCTGTTTCCTCTTGTCCCATCACCTGTTCCTTGGGAGAAGAGACCAACCCTCCCCCGGCTACACCCTCCTTTCAGGGAGTTGGAGAGAGCAAGAAGGTCTCCCCTCAGCCTCCTTTTCTCCAGGCTGAACACCCCCAGCTCCCTCAGCCTCTCCTCACAAGGCTTGTGCTCCAGACCCCTCACCAGCTCCTTTGCCCTTCTCTTGACCCACTCCAGCCCCTCAATGCCTTTTTTTTAGTAAGGGGCCCAAAACTGGACACAGCCCTTGAGGTGGGGCCTCCCCAGTGCCCAGTCCAGGGGGACGGTCACTGCTCCAGTCCTGCTGACCACACTCTTCCTCACACAGGCCAGGATGCTGGTGGCCTTCTTGGCCACCTGGGCACACTGCTGGCTCACACTCAGCCACTGTTGACCAACACCCCCAGGTCCTTTTCCCCCAGGCAGCTCCAGCCACTCTGCCCCCAGCCTGTGGCGCTGCAGGGGGTGAGGTCCGAGACATGCAGAAGTAAATACTACTTTTTAGTAAACCTTATTCAGCCAAAAGCCAGCAATGCTTGTTTCTTGTTCTTTGGGATGAGGTAACAAACGATTACGGGTTTTCTTGCCTATTTTGCATCCCGGCATAGTTTCCCAGAAGCAGCTGCCTGGCAATACTGAAACTGTAGATGGGTGCTGGTGATGAACCTGCCCCACAGCCGCTCGGCTTCCCTCTGTGTCTGTCACCAGCAGCATGGAACATTTAGCCGCTAAATATAAATGACTGCATATCCTGTAAACAACCACCTTCCTTTTTTACATACCTTCCATTTCTCTGTTTCTGTTCTTCAATCTGTACGGGGCATGGCGAGGTTTCTCCTTCGGCTTGCGCTTTCGTCTGGGTTTTCGCTCAGCTGGGCGCTCCGCGGGCACGGGGAAGCTTGGCAGAGTTGAGTGATTGCGTTTTGCTATAAAATGGAAGTCATAAAACAGGCTTTTCAGAAAGCAGTTGCTGGCTGTCCTCGCAGGTACTTACTGTGTGATCTATGATCACAGGAGATTAGACCAAAGGAAGAATTTTGTTTGGAGTCTGAAATAGAGTTTTGGGGAGCTATAATCAGCTTATGTGGATGACTTGCTCAAATGCAGCAAAATAAACTTAGCCTTCTTGGAACTCCTGCACCAACAGTGTGCAAGGCTGTTACCTACACGTCTTACCAAAGTAGTTCAAAATTCAACCAACAAATCCTCACCTGGAATAAATTATATTAACTTCACTAATGCATTTAAATGAACCTGGGATCTGGCCTGCAATGTTAGGGGTTTTTTGACCAACAGTACACTTTAAAAAAACCTTCACTCTTCACAGTACTTTCGCCCCCCTACACGCTCCACGCTGTCCCAAAGAAAGCTTATTTAAAAGCTAATTTCAGATGAGTGCACTGATCAGTGATGTTCAGCTTGATAAAGAAACAAATGGAAACCCCAGCCACTTAAAGAGCCTCCATGTTCCTGTGTCTAGACTATGCATGCTGTGTTGGAAAGCTCTAATTTCCAAGTTCCACAATCTGTTTTTTCAGGTGGACCTGTTTTCCTTCCAAATATTGAGTAATTGTCCTATATTTCAGAAAGATTCTCTGCAGACAAGGGAGTTTCTTAGTTCCCTAGTCAGATTGAAGCGATTTAATATGGTATATACCTAGTGTATTTGAGTCTGAAAGGGAATAATCAGCATCTCCGAATGGGCAAGAATCTGTCAAGACTTTTACGCTGTGTTACAAGAATTAGCCATTTGCTCTGTAAGGTCTTGTCTCCTAGTGGGCTATAAATTGCAAGAAGAGGTTAAACTGGAAAATGCAATGTTGTCCCACTTCTGGTGCTGAAGAAGATGCTTTCAAGTTCCAGACTGAACATGGCAATGTTTGGTGTGAAACTGGTGACAGCAAGTACCAGCTGACTTCTGCATTGGGTAAGAATAATTAAACACTGTGTATTGGCCTTACGCATGCATTACTAATTTCACTCTCCACATAGAGCAGCACATTTTTGCTTTGATAAAAGACCAAGTATTGACTCAGATTATACTGAAGCTTTAAAGGGATCTCAGGACATTCTAATTTTCAACACTTTGAAGTTGCCTGTGGCATTATGTTTCAGTAGTCTGGGTGCTTTGGGCAACCCTGGAAGCACTGGTATGTTTCCACAGGCAGCAATGTATGGGAAGGTGTCTCAGGAACTCCAGTGCCATCCTGCGCTTCATAGGGTGAAGAGTCCGTTTAATTTTTTCTGAGGAAAACTTCACATTGGGTTTTTGGAGGTCCTTTTTAATTATAATAAGTGCTGTTGAAACTACATTATGGTGAAAGGGGCAGAATTAAAATAGGAAAACAACATGGAAAGGAAACCAACTTGCGGTTTGTGTATGTCCTAGAACTCTTAGGACTGGGTAGGACTTCAGGGGTGGGGTATCAACGGCTGTGGAGAGGCAGCAATAATATACTAGTTTTGGTAGTAAAATTGTGTATTACAGAAGAGAGAAAACCTGAAGCCTGTTCCTTAGGCTGTTCCAGAGAATCCCATTGATAAAATAATGGTGAGTCCCTGTGCATCCAATTCATCCAGGAAGGGCCAGACCTATTTCCAGAACTTGAGCGCCCAGAGGGTATGGACCCTGTGCTCATCAGTTCATGTGAGGAAATCCCTTGCGATAATCAAGCTCCAAATCCCTGTTAACCAGTGTCAAGAAGCATCAAATTCTTGGAGCTGTGTGGCAAAAGGTCTCCTTGAAGTCATGGTAAGTGACGGTGTGAGATTGGATTGATTTCATCACCCATAACAGGGGTGTCTGTCGGGTTTGGCAGTGGCGTGTGACTCCGTGCTATGTCTGTGTGTGCTGTCGTGTGTCAATAGGCAGTGGACTTGCCGTGTGGCTGCTGTTGGTGACAGCACAGCTCAAGGGGAAGTGGCTGGTGCTCTCCTGGGAGCGAGGGAGGCGGTGGGGCTGCCGTTTGTATGAAAGCAATCACTGTGCATTCTCTCTGTTAATGGAAAAGTTTCTGGTGAAAGGGAGGTACGACACACCTGTCATCATCTCACAGTCTTTGTGCAAAATGAGACAGTGGAGAATAGCTTCCTCCAGTCGGATCTGAATCCTCCCTGGGGGAGCCTCATCCTATCCACTGAATGCATATCACAGTATAGTAGAGCAGGAGATCCAATTAAACAGCTACAAACAATGGATACTCTGAATACGGCCCAATTCTTAAGTCTTTAGTTTTGCAGTGTAATGTTTTTCAAGTAATTTTGGGAAAGACTTGAATGGATTTTGCTTAAAAAGGCAATTTCATTAAAAATAAAAAATAAAAAAAAAAGAAAAAGAAAAAAAAAAGAAACATTGTCTTGCTTCCACTTTGGTTATCCAAAGAGTGGTAACGGCAAAGATATCTGCCGTAAGCTAATAAATGGAGGTATTCTAGGATGTTATCAAATAAATTACAGGTAGGGATTAGAGAGAGGGGAGTAGTGCAAGTATTTTTGCTGAATTAATGGTCGTGTTCCTGTGCATGACTGGAGCTGAGGAGGGATCAGGCACTGGTAACACACAGCCTACGGAGGCATTCCCAAATCCCTGCCTGTGCGGGACTGTAGCTCCAATTCGCAGGGCACAAACAAGGCTGCTTTGGTAACTGGGCACTAGCATCCCTTGTCGCGTGTCCTGACCTTTTGCCAGCTGCAGCAGCTGGGGACTCCCTAGAGACACAACCGAGAGGGAAGAGCCCTCCCAGAGCTGTTGTGCCCGTGGTTGCAGCTGAAGGTGGTCAAAGGCAGGGGAGCCCTAGAGCTGGGCTGAGCCCCCAGGTACACTGTTTAGCATAACATTGGGGAATTTATTGCAAGGTAAGAAACCACAAGGTGACTGTGTTGCTTCCTATAGTCTGGTGATCATCCACAATTGCTAGAAGCTTGCATGAGTTTTGAAGACGCAAGCCCCGGGGGATATGAAAGAAAGGTCAATAAATAATACACACAGAGAGAAATGGCTAAGGAAGAACTGAGTTAAATTAAATGAAAAAAAAAAAAGAAAAAGAAAAAAAAAAAGAAAGCAAGAGATCCTGAGGACAGATGCTTACTGGGGAAAAAAATAAAATAAAATATGTATTTGCCCTGTAAAAGATATGTAAAATATGTATTTCTGCTTTGTTCCAGGCACTGCAAAGAGCCACCTCAGCCTGGTCATGCCTTGAGGGGAGATGGGTAAGTCTGGCCTCAGGTAAATTGTAAATCCCAGGGCAATCCCCTAAGAAGGTGTGTTTGAGTAGCTGTTTCCATGTGAGGGGCACTAAAGTGGTAATCTCCAATTAATGCAGTTGAATTAGATATATGAAAACATTTTGAGGAACATGGCAATTCCTGAAGAATTTCTATTTTCCTTCCTCCTCCTTTCCTGTCCTGTCCTTTGGATGTACCTAATAGCTTTTGTATTTTTCAAGTTCATCCTTTTTCCAGTGTCCGTGGATCACCTTTCCTCCCTTCAAAATTCTAGTTTAGAGGAAGAAGGTTGTATGGCCTTACTTTCATGTTTGGTGGAAGGAGAAAATACCAGTGGGACATAGGAGCAGGACATACTTACTCTGAGCTGGGCCTGAGTTTAAGGCTTCAGCAGCGTACCATGTTAAACCACTCATTTTCTTACGAAGTGGTGGTGCCATGTGTGATGTGCAGTGGGTACACAGAGACACGTTAAAATGTGACTGGACTCCATGACTGCAGGATGGAGCAGGAAGGTGCAACCTATATTGTGGTGGAGCAGCATAGTTTTAATGACCTCCTTAATATCCCAGGCGTGTTTTGCAGCTGGTCCTCAGATCTCCTTGATCCCAGGGGCCAACTTGCAAGAACCAGTGCTCACTGGGTTCCCCAAAAACTGCCTCTGATCTTACTCCACCTTTCCTCATCTGCCTTTTCTTGTTTATCCTTCACTGTCATTTGCTGCTGTTGCTCTAATAGGGACCACATGTGGTGCTGGTCACTGGCTTTTAAAAATATTTCTAAATATAAAAAGCAGACAATAGAGGAAGATGGCTCTGAGAAGGGGCAGATTTTCTGTGTGGGGAGTGATAAAACTGCGGTACTCCCCTAGGCAAAACTTCAAAAATAAGTCAGTCACAGCAATCTGAACAAATATTAAAAAATATAAATCTGCTGATGAGACAAATCTGGAAACAAAGATGATGACAAAGGTCTCTAAAACATGCCACATTCTTGCTAGGCTGCCAAGTAGGGAAGAAAATGGCATTCTAGCAACAAAACAGTGGAGAAGATAAGCAGGAGTGCAAAGAAACAGAAGAATGCCTCCACCCCCTTTGGGCCACCCACTTGGCTTTGCTTTCTCTTGGTTCTTTCACCCACCGCTGCACGTGCTTCACCCCACAAACCTCCTGTCTTGTCCCTTGCCCTCTCCCTGTTCGTGAGTCCAAAGCTCCCTTCCACCGGGTAGCGATTGCTCCTCGGGTTCACTGATTCAAAGAATGAAGCGCTATGTGGCGCTGGTGTAGTCTTTAATAATGAGCCCCTCATCACTAAGTGTGCTCTGTCATTGCTAATGAGGTCTCAAACATCTTGGTGACAAATACCTGGTGCTGCTCCCTGCCTTATGCCAACAACAGGTGCTTAACCAAGTTGTGAGATGGAACTCTCCTGCTGAAAAATAACTTTGTTCTCTTTTAACCTGGGTTACTTTATGTCTGATGCTGCCATCAAGCGTTCTCCTATTTACTCCTACTCTGCCAGCAACACCAAGTAGGAAAAAGGAATGTATGGCCGAGCTCTGCAGGGTGTTAATATTTTATGGGCCAGAGTCAGCTGAGCTTTTGTGGATCACAGTGCGATGTCTTAAGTTCTACTTTCCAGCAGAGGACTGTGAACCACCTTGCAACCTGAGTGATGCAAAAGCTGGTATTTCAGATAAAACCTGTGCCCACCCCTGCTCTAGCTGAGCCACCGCACTTCATAGACACTGGCTGAAATGAGGGCAGAATGGTTTGGGATTTGTATTTTGGGGTTTTTTCCCTACTACCTTGAACAGGCTGTGGAAAGGGCAACCTTCCACTGTGATGGAAGTGACCTGCTGCAACTGTGTGCATCTTCCTGAGGTCTAGGGACTCCAGAGACTTACATTCAGCGCCACTTCCCTTCCCACATCTTTTGTGTCTACACCCACAAAATAATTGCTTGCAAATTGATATGAGCCTGCTAATGAGCTCACCCTGGAAAGCTGAGCTGCTCCACAGCTCTTGGCTGAGGGAAGAGCCTCAGTGGTGCTGTGACTTGAGTACCTGTGGCCAAAAGCAAGATATGCTGGTGAAGCTTGCAGGTTCTAACTGGTGCTTACTGGTGCTCCCCAATTCAGTACTGTAATATTCACACCCATAATTACAATAACTCTGAAGCATTTCCACTGGATGCCTACAAGTCATTTATTATTCAGCAGTGTTATCCTTGAAAATGAGTAGTTGCTGGAGTTTTGGGTTTGTGTTTTGACAGTGGATTTATTCTTTCAAATTTATGGATTTATCCTACTTTGATCTAGTGAGAACCAACAACATGTTGTTTGGATATTAATCACAACCATCCCACAGCGCAAACTGTGACAGGCTATTTAAGCTCCATCTCTTTTATTTTTATGTTTCAATCACCAATGTCTATAAAAATACATCATAGGCATGCCATTTCTGCCTACTAAAGTTGAAAGCAGCTGGCTGCAGTTCAGGCAGTTGCTAAAGGCTGGGGGGAGCTGAAGGGACCATGATTGAAGAGAAAACGAGAAGCCCTAGCTGCACGTGGGGATGGTGTGGGAGACAGTGGAACATGTAAGGATGAGTCTGAGCATCTCCTTCTGTCTACCTGGAGTGTCCTATGGGTCCTGCAGAGTCACGCGCCCTGCCAGTGACATTGACCTGACACCGTTCACGTACCCTCAATCACCTCACTTTATCTCCAAAAAGTGTGTCCAATTTGGCCCACTAATTAAACCTGTGTTTGATGCAGCCTCTGATGCTGTTGCTGGGTACCAAGAGCGCCTCCAGCAGAGACCAGCCCAAACTGGCGAGGTTGCATTGCCATCCTTGTCTTGTTCCTTGGCCACCGCCTCTGTCCCATTGGCTACAGAGGGTCACTGAGCAGCTCTGCTTCCTCAAAGGGAGTGGTTTTAATGCTCACCTTTGGTGTGCTGTTCTAGGGAAAGGAAAATCATCACAGAAGTGAATAAAAAAGTGTAGGATTTCCAGCCTATTACTCATTTACGAGTCATAAAGTTTTTTCAGGTGCTGGTATTTTGACTGTGTTCTTGAATGTTACGGTCTTACAAGCTCACCAATAATGATATCTCAGTACAGGAATTGCCAGTAGACTAAACGGTGGTTTCTAGTAACTGACAACTATCTTTACATTTAATTACCACCATTAGCACTTTCTTTAATGGCAGACTTAGTAAAGAGTTCTGCACAAGTACTAGATAAATTGAAAAGAAAAAAAAGGAAGGAAAGAAAAGGAGGTGGCAGTGGAAGGATAAAAGCTATAATTAAAAAGTGTGAAGCTTTGGCTTGCACTCTCTTTCTAAAAGTTTTCTGTATACACTGTACATAATGAAATACTAATTTTAGAATTAGGATGAATTTATTTTCAGTGGACTAGAAGAAATGTATGCCATCTTTTCACAAACAGAGCTGGGAATCAAGTCTGTAGTTTAGCCTCACCAGTTTTGTAGCTTTTTTGCATTTAGGCAAAGAACATGCTCATCGTGCCCACAGTAAATCCTTGAATTCAGTACTCCAGTGGCTCTGTTCAAGCTTCCCTTTGTGTGCCAAGGTTGTTGCAGGGAATTTTTTGGTTGGGGTAAATAAGTTCACAGCTACAGTCAAGTTCAAATAAGATCTATCTGCTTTAATCACAAGCCATATACTTTCGGAGAATGCTGCAAGCATGTTTAATAACATTTTTAATAGACCCAATTGCCTGTTATTAAGAAATGCATCACTATAATGCTGCTTTTGGCTAATGCAGAATGCAGAGAGTTGTGCAGGCTTCTCACAATGATAACAGAGCAGAGAGGAAACAGTTGTTCTGAGCCCTGTGGTTCAGATTAAAATAATGACTTTGTTTTCTGAAATAGGGGGAAATTGAGGTATTTCCCTTTCTTATGTTTTCACAGTTTGAAACCATATCCTGGCTGCTTAGAAATCCAGTGGTAAAATTCCCATTGACTTCTCTTTAGTCTTATTTTTCCTATGTCAAATATAGGGGTTCTTTTCCTCCCAAGATTTATAGAGTTGAGTTTGGGGGCTTTTTTTTTTTTTTTTTTTTTGCAATAGTATTCATTGTACCTTTTAAACTCCCCAGCCTAGCAAAGTGGATGCTCACCTGTAAAGCTAAATGTTCTCAATCAATAGGATTACTAACCTGCATGGAGTTAAACACAGCCTCCAGAGCAGGTGAGGAGCAAAGTGCCAGTGCTGCCTGTGAGCAGCCCAAACCTCTCTCTGCCCTTTTCAATCCCAATTTTGGATTAAATTCCATATTTCTTTGCAAGCCCAGTGGATTGGTGTGGGGAGAGGAAATGCAGCATCCTGCCGCTTCCCTGACCCCAGGGAGCCAGAGGAGAGCCTGCTCAGGGATGGGCAGAGCCAGGTGGAGGAGTAAGGTGTGGTTTCAATAAATCTAGAAAACTCCAAGTTGTCCCTTTTCTTCCACATTTCTGTTCTGATGGGGTAAGCTGAGACCACTTCTTTTTTTTTAAAAAAAAAAAGATAAAAGAACCACCTCACATCACTGGCAAGTTCTGGTGGTTTTTCACCCCACTGGGAAAAATAAAAGCATAAAATAAAAACTGGTAGATGTTTTCCCAGACATTCAGAGCCTGAAGAGAAGTGCAGAGCCGCCATCTACTCAGCTGGTTGCCTGCAACTCTGGAAAAATCACAGTTGCAGTAAAATCAACCCAAATAATCCTGTAAATTTAGTACGTGCCTATAATAACCTGTGAGATGCATGAAATTCAGTCTGAGGTTGAAGCTGAGCTCCTTGGACAATTTGTCTTTCAAGTTCCTTTCACATGTAAAGCGGGAGCCCTGGTCTGAGCATCGTACATCCCACAGATTTACACCACCCTTGGGGACTGAATTTATTACCAGTTCAAACAAAAATATAGAAACCAAACCACAGAGATACTCTCTCTCTCCCCGGTGCCCATCCAGCACCCCTCCCGGAGACCCCCAGCCGTCCCTTTCTCTCTGATCTCTGCTGGAAAGAGCAAGGGGCGTTCACAGGAGCGAGGCCGTGGGTATTACGGGGTCAGAGCCTGCAGCCACCAAGTGGGGCAGGACCCAGAGTGTGTCCTTCCATGCCTTCGTCTGGGATGGTGCTGGGACGTGCGATTTGGGTCTAGATCCTCAGCCTTTCTCAGCACACGGCCTGCCCAGCCCTCTTCCGGGATGCTCAGGAAGGGAGGAAGTCCCCTTGTTTTGTTTTCCTGGGGAATAGAGTTTATTTTACTGAGCAAGCCCAAGGCGGAGCATGTGATCAAAAGGGAAAAAAATGCTGATTGGTAACGAATAATATACTTAATTGTTTTACAGAGATGCTTCGGTGTAACTCTGGACTTAAAACTCCGTGAAACGACCAGTAAGAACTCATCTCCAGTGTCTTTTTGTGAGTGGGTTTTATGGATTTTAGGTTTTATTTCTAATTCTCTGCAGCACTAAAATTTTGTCACCTCCTCACCAGTGGTTGCAGTAGACGTTTGCTGGCCAGGTTTGTTCAAATGATAATGCCAGGTTTTTTTCAGGAACAGAAGTGGGTCCGCCAGACCTAGAAAAATGCAGGGAAATCAATCTTGTCTGCTTTCTGCCCCTCTGTGTTGCACAGCGTCAGCAATCCCTGCCTCACCTTGAGCATCATTCCTGTGGGGAAGTGCGGAAAGTACTCGGAATGTCCCACCAGAGGTTGCCCCTGGTGTGTGTATTTGGCTTGACCCCTGTGAATCTTATTCTTCAAGTACCTCTGGAGGGGTTTTTGAGGTTCCTCACACCTGCTGAGGGGGTGACTTACAGAGCACCACCGCCACCCCCCCTCTGCCCAAAGTCACCCTGCCTCTCTTTCCAGTACAGCAAAGTAGAAATGGTGCTTCCTCATCCAGCATAGGTGGCAAACCAGATTTGATGACCAAGTTAACTCATTAACTGGCTGCTCAGGAAGGCTGTGGAGTCCCCTTCTCTGGAGATCTTCAAGACCCACCTGAATGTGGCCCTGAGTGATGTGCTCTGGGCAACCCTGTTTTGGCAGGGGAGTTGGACTAGATCTCTAGAGGTCCCTTCCAATTCTGATAATACCATGATTACCTGCCTCAGACCTTCAGCGGCTGAGCAGATGTTGTAATGGAGAGCAAAATTAAAGCTGGATTTTTTTATATCATTTTTCTTTCCTTGATAGTGCAGCTGTGCTCTGAGAAATGAATGGGGAGGGGCGAGGAATTGCCACCTCTTTCTCAGTAGGTCTGCTCTCCGTGTGTGTTCAGAACCCAGACTGCTGGCTTTAGTAAGTCAAATAGGACTTTACTGCATTTACTCCTCATTCCCTCTTCTTGGCAGAGCCAGTGCTGGGCGGGAGGCAGTCCTCCCCATCCGGGCACAGTACTGGGGAGCGTGCTCTCTCTCTCTTTATATTAATTTTCTTTTCAACACCACTGCAGAAGGAAGAGGATGTTTCTCTGTCCTCTAATCAAGAAAAGACAGGTTCCTCCTAGCAGCAGCTGCTACACTTAAACATGCAGGAAAACCCAGTTTCATCAACCACACCCATATTTGGATGACTGTGGTCACGGTAGGACAAATATGACAGGAACAATATTGCTGAGGTTTTCTTCACTTAAACACAAGTTCTAGACTAAAGAACTCTTACGTGTGATGTTTTATTTGTATTTTTTAGGACTGTTTTATTTTTATACCTGGCTCTAAGTAGACATCTAAATTTAAAATTACAGGATTAAAGCAATTCTTTTCTTTGGGGTAAACTTGAAATGAAGCGATGCATTCATATTTAAAATAAATGCTAAATATTCAGAACCTTGTGGACAACTGTTAGACAAGAGATTTGGTTTCCCTTATGTTATTATCTTCACCATTGTTAGTAATGCCTCTTCTTCTCTCTTCTCATGCTATTGAAATTGGACTGTATCGCCAAATATATCTCCTGTCAGCATGAGCCAAGCTAGGAAGCACAGGCAGTACCTTTTTCATCACGCTTTCCTACAATCTACTACATTGTTGGGTCTTTTTTTTTTTTTNGCACAGGTAGTTATATCTTTTCAGAAAACTACTCCAAAGAAAGCAGATGAGTTTCACCAGTTTGCACAGGAGTTGACCCAAGGTAGAGCATGTCTTTGTGCTGCTTTGCTGATACAGGAAGCCCATTCATTTTATAATTACAAGCTGAAAGAAAAAGCTTTTTTTTATACATGGATTTTTCAGTTATTCCAAGTATTCAAAGCATTTTGAAAGGGGAAGTGCTTGGTTATGAGTTAATTTTGTCTTAGGCAATGTCTCAGGAAACAAAAAATTCTGGTAACAGCTTGAAGCCCTTAAGGCTGGTCTAAGCAAGTCTTGCTCAACTGGGGTGGCGTGGTTAACTGGGTTGGAGCAAGAAGCCAGGGAGAGCCAATTTCTCCACCTGTTTCCAGCCTGCTCAGTGACTTGTGACAACTCTTCTAGTCTTTACTTACGTTTCCTACTTTCACCTCTTTGTTTTTGAACACAGACCCTCTGGTTTGCCTCCGTCTCTAGGTTGTCTACCCGTATGTGCCTCAACAGCACCAAGCATGAATGGTCTAGGATCTTGGTTGGAGCCTTCTGGTGTTATTGCATATAAATTAAAATCTAGCCACAAATCCAAGCCAGGTCATTACTACATTTCCTGCTAAGAGTGCTGACAGTCCATTTAGAGGTGGGAGAAGAGCAGGAACGTGCAGGAAGACTGAGAATTGTCTGCTTGTCTCATTGAGGAACTGTGCAAACCACGTCAGCTCACTCTGAAACTATTCAAATGACAAACCAGGACACCTACTTTAGAAAAACCTTTTATGACCTCTTTTGTTTTTCTTTTCACCTTATAATGAACTGCTCCAGTTGCTTGCTAGTAGGCAAAACCTATTTCCTTGCTTTGAGATTTCCTTGCTTAGCATTGCTGTTCTCGCAATCACATGCACCAAGAACTGCAGCAGGACACCTGCATCTCGTTTACGGTGACTTCATTAATATGAAGCCTTCAGGGGTGTGCATCCTAAACAAATCAAGAGAAATACACGTCATGAGAATGAACACGTTAGCAAAGCAACATGCGACAATGCAGTAGCAAAGCACCCGCAGAGAAAGGACGCATGCTACAAAATGCTTTTGTAGTAGAGTCTATCTTGGCCTCATCAGTTTCCTGTACCAAAGAGACCAGCACAAGGGGCCCAGAGCACGGTGCTGCTTTCCTCTGAGAGCATCACTGCAGTTCCCCAGGAGGCTTGTCATAAACCTACAGCAGCACCTAGTTCTGTCTTGATATAAAGGTGTAGGGTCAGGACCTTACTTTCATCCTCTTTCTTCATCTTCTGTTATTTGGAAGGAAGCGAGAGCTTCCAAAGCTGAAGAAATAGGAGTCACTAGCAGTATTTGTCATAAAAGCTGTAAACTTCAGACCTTCCTTTGTCCTAAAATCTGTTCTGAGTACAGCTTGCTTCTGGCAGAGGGCCAGCACAGGGATTAAGCATCACATAAGTCCTATTTATACCTTCATATTAGTGCATAAATAAGATTTAAGCTGCTAGTAGTCCCTTTCTAGCTCTGCATAGAGCTGAATTTTATATGCTGGCCATGATAAGACTAGAGAAAAAAAAATATAGTTGTGGCAGCAGCAGTCAAGTTTAAACAGGGGACTGAAGTTAAATCAAGTGGGGACTGAAAGTACCACAGTATGAGATGTCCTGGTGTCAAGCACATCTCAGAAATGATGCCAAAACCAGGCAATAATCAAAAACCTTCTCTGTGCATGAGGTACATGGTCTGTTGATCTGTACCAACAAACCATTTCCACTTTGCAATCACTTTGCTGATTGCAACCATGAAGTAAATTACATTAGGTCTTCATAATACCGGCTAACACATCAAGGCCGTCAGGCCCTACCTGTCTCAGGGTCACAAAATACCTTTTCTGAGGGTGGTCAGTGCAGAATGAAACCAAGCTGTGGAGTTCTGAGCCCTCAGGTACTGCAGGATCCCAAAATAATCCTGCACCCAGGAGCTAAACCTTTTGGATTTGTAACGGCTTGCTTGGTTCTTCCCAGCACAGTTAGATGAGGATCTGCTTTGATCATCTGCTTACTCAGGAGCCTCTGTCTCTTTCGGAGGTGCCCATCATCCCCCTTCTGCATTTACTGAATTTCACTGAATTTCACTGAATTTTTTTGGAGTTGGAAGGGACCATAGAGATCATCTAGTCCAACTCCCCTGCCAAGGCAGGACTACCCAGAGCATGTCAGAGCATGCCACTCAGGACTGCATCCAGGCGGGTCTTGAAAATCTCCAGAGAAGGGGACTCCACGACCTCCCTGGGCAGCCTGTTCCAGGGCTCAGTCACCCTCACTGTGAAGAAGTTTTTCCTTATATTCAAGTGGAACCTTTTGTGTTCCAGCTTGTGCCCATTGCCCCTTGTCCTCTCACTGGCAACTACTGAAAAGAGTTTGGTTCCCTCCTCCTTCAATCCACCCTTGAGATACTTATAAGCATTGATAAGGTCGCCCCTCAGCCTTCTCTTCTCCAGGCTAAAGAGTCCCAGCTCTCTCAGCCTCTCCTCATAAGGGAGATGCTCGAGTCCTT
>VXAK01021000.1:17280-33263 GCA_013399435.1 Arenaria interpres
TTAAAAAATTTTATTTAATTTGTTGTCTTCTTTTTTTTTTTTTTTTTTTTTTAAATTGAGACTCATTGATTAAGGGGTTGGAACAAAGCTGGTTTTGTTTCTGGAGCCATTCATTAACAAATCAATTAGCTGTACTTAATATCATTCCAGTGCAATTTTCAGTCTGAGTGCTTTTCTGTTTCCTATTCTGCTAAAATGTGGTGTTATGCTGGAAGAAAGAAGAGTTGGCAAAGGCAAAAACACAAACAAGGGAGATGCCAAGTGCAAGGTTAAAAGCAAGTGACAATGTGAGTGGATGTGGCAAGTCTTCGATGACTTATTCTCCTCCCTGGATGGGGGCTGGCCTCTGGAGGGTGTCTAATTTGGGAGGCGAGAAGCACGGGGATGAGGGTGAAGAGTAAGTGCACTCACGATTCTGAGAGCCACAGCCTTCAGGAGTGAGCTGGCTCCGGTCTGAATCTCGCTTCTCCCTCTATGTTTGGGCCTCTGACACTGCGGTAGCTGAGCTCTTTATACCCACACTGTCATCTTTGCAGCTTGGACGAGACCTGC
Source organism: Arenaria interpres (assembly GCA_013399435.1). Taxonomy (NCBI): domain Eukaryota; kingdom Metazoa; phylum Chordata; class Aves; order Charadriiformes; family Scolopacidae; genus Arenaria; species Arenaria interpres. The sequence goes on from VXAK01021000.1 coordinate 17,833, forward strand.
TGTCAGCACCGAGGCTGCAGACAATCCAACCTGTCCTGAAAAGGTTTTTTTCCAAGTAACTGTCACCACTTAAAATGATGAAGAAGGAATGAGAAATGGTCAGGGTAGAAGTTATGTTTCTGCTAAATGATGAATGATGTGTGACCTTTTAATATCTTTGTCCCTGAATTATTTGGGGGTATCCACGTGAGTGGATACATCGTGAGGAGCAGGAAACAGTAAGGTGGATGGTCCTTGTCCACTGGTGCCCGCTGGGACCATCGGCACAGGATTATTGGACCCAGGGTTTGATAGAGGCAAATGAGACTCATCCATTCAGCTGGATTATTTAGTATTCACCTTCATCTTTTATAAAATGTCTAGATTTCAGTGTGTTTGTTGGGTTTTTTCATCCTCCAGCCTCCATGGTGCCTACCAGGGGGCACACAAGGTTCATTTGACTGTTTCCAAGAGAAGAAAAAAACTGAGTTTTAGGAGAATGAGTGCCAACATTTCAGAGCTGCATTGTGAGCAAGTGAGGCCTTCTGCTAAATCTGAGCAACACGAGGCCCCAGGAGGGAGCACATACTGCTATAGACCCTGCATGAAAATTGCCAGTCCCTCTGCTCTGACAATGATGTGGAGATGAGCCCGGTGGATTTCTGAGGCAACCACCAATATCAGCCCCAGGCAGAAAGCACGGCCAGGTAAGAATCTGTCTCTAGCTATGGCCAAGAGCAGATGTGAAGAAGCATATGTGCTCTAGTCTGACAGCCAGCCACCTGATGCTCAAAGACATCCCAAGCTAGAGGTAGTACCTGGCCTTTAACAGCCCATTAGAGGATTTTTGTCCTAAAATTTAGCTCATGGGGATTTTTCACATTTTTTTTTTTTTTAAATACATCCACAATATCCTGTGTCAAAGAATCCTGTAACTAAACTCCACTTTAAGGAGAAAGTACCTTCCTTGTTTTTGAAGCTGATGCACTGGCACCTCCCAGGTCTTGCCTGGGGAGCAGCACCCAACCCCTCCCCTAGCCCTCCCCCGGCACGGAGTGGTACAGAGCACCCCTGGATCTTCCCAGACATCTCTTTTCGGGGCTGAAGAGTCTGGCCTGCTTACACATCCCTTGCTGGGAAGCTCTGATCATATTTGCCTCCCCTCTTTGAATCTCCTTTCTTTGAAGCTGCCCCTGTTCACTGACACTCTTTTTGGAACCATGCAGGGCAGGGGCAGCTTCATGGTTTTGCAGGCTCATCGCTGGTTTATACCACGGCATAATGCCTGTTTCTGGCTTGTTCCCTCCCCCTTTCCAAGTGATTTCTTGTATCCTATTTGTAAATATAACCTCCCTGATATTTGTTAAGGTTTACTCAGTTGCCCCATTTACAGCAGGCACCTGTGCTTGATGGGGGGATGGAAGGGGAAATGTCCATACCTTTGTTACCCCTGCATGCAGCCTGCTGGCTGAGAGCTCAAGGGGTACAACAGGCTGTTGATATGAGGAAAGGGAGTAAAAAAATAGCTCCTTCTGATGTTCTGCAGTGTAAGAAGAGTGGGAAGTACTTTGGAAGTCTTCAGTATTTCCCTGCTGGCTGACTGCTGCAGTGGCCTGGGTGACGTTCTATTTTTACATTTCTGTCCCAGATTGCTTGTGTCTGGGGCAAAAAAATATTTTCCCTCTTCAGCACCTCGTGCCATTTTGACTGTCTTGTTCAATAGTGATGTGTCACTGCTTTGATGGTTGGGATTATTTCCTTTGTTCAGTCCCTTTCACGAGCTAGAAAAAGAATTATTAACCAATATCAGCTTCAGGCTTTTTTGAAGTTGGTACCAGACCTGTGGTTGAGTATCCTTCAAGCACTACCCTTTGCTAAATGAACAAATTGATGATGTTGCAGAGCATCTGCGCAATTATATTTGAATACACCACTGAAAGAATCTGACAAATCCATTGCATGAAGTGAAAAGGGCAAAAGGTTAAAATAAAAATGGCTTAATAAAATGAATCATTGCAATAAACCATTTAAAACTGCACAAGGGGAAAAGCAGCACTGTGAAAAACACTGAGCATTCACAAAGAAAAAAAAAAATTGTAAAAATGGACGGTGGGCAGCTCCTTGGCTAGTACAAATAGATGGATTTAGTTACAACTACGTCTGCTAGATTAGCTGAGGATCTCACCATATACTTCTGTTTGATCTTTAAGCATGAGATAATTTCTGCCTCCTGCCAAGCCTTAGATAATCAGGGATTTATATCCTGGCTTTTGCTGACCCTAGATGTACAGGACACTTGTACAGTTGTTCAGTTTCATGATACTGTTTCCCTCTTAAAGAGGAGCGTATGAAGTTTTATAATTTCAGATGTCTTCTTTCCCCTGAATGCAAAAGTGAAACTTTCTACTAGGAGAGGCTGAGGGTGAGCTGGTCGGAGCAGGGACCCTGCTGGGGACTCCCAGTGCTGGAGTCAGTGTGCCCACCTGGTATGAAGCAGTGGTCCCTCCCCTCCGATACAAGCTCTGAGTTGGACAGTCACGTTCCCACCAGCCTCCATTAAAAGCACACGCTGCTGTAACTGTGCTGTGGGCTGTGGCTCAGCGTCCCCAGCCCCTGGGCACTGGTCTTTGGCTTGCCAAGACCCTGAGTACTGGTTTGGTTGCCAGCCAGTGAGCTGGCTCCATCGTGGGCAGCAGCTTGCTGCTGATCAGCTTGGCATGGATTAAGGGGAAGAGGGAGTGGGATGCACTGTCTGGGTTCATCTGCTTGGCCCCCAGGATAAGGTCCTAGTCTTTGAAGAAAAAACCCCCACATGTCTATGTTGCCAAATGCGGCTCCCAACATTGAAGACTTCCAAGCTGGGGCTCCAAAATGTGTCCTTGTTTTTTGTTCACAGGCAGCTGTGCTGCGGCTGGCAGCGCTGGCAGCGGCACCGCCTGCGGGACCAGCACCAGCATCTCAGGTGGCCTGTGCTGGGGACCTGCCGCTCCCACAGCCCCTGCCCTGGCCACTGGGGATGGGAGGCTGAGCCAGCACACAGTGGTGTGGAAATCAGAGAAGGAAGTCTTCAAAAAAAAACCACCACCCTATGTCATCTAATGGAAATTGCTAGCTGATGTGATAGGTAGTTTTGCATAATTTAATCTGTATGGATGTTGGTTTCATCTTGCTGAGACTCATGTCAGTCTGCCCAATTATCATAAGCCAAGGGAAGATTGCATTCCAAACCCTCTATATGGTGAAAACACAGCTATTTGTGCTGAACTTCTTGTGTTGAGTGCGATGGTGTGCTAAGTAAAGCTGTAGGTAGAAGCAATAGTACCTGGATATGAAAATATGAAATATATTTGGAAAAATTATTACTTCATTAAACTTTTTTTTTCCCCCCTAAGGATAGTGATTAATTTGTGGTATTTGTGCCATTCAGATCAGAAAGATGTAGTTAAAAAAGAAATGATGCTCTGCTTGTCAGGTCATTAGATACTGGTAAAGGCTCGGGAGAGCTGCCTAGCTGTGGCTGAGTGTGAATGCGAATTAACTATTCACAGCATGTGCAACCCAGGAAAGTGGCAAAAAATGTTGCCAAGAAAAGAAGTATTTTAGTTCAAGTTGGCACCTGCAACAGGAAAAGACATTATTTCTCTTCAGCTAAGTCTGAGGACTCCCAGAATGCAAAACTGAGGCAGCTTCAGGGTCTGTCACCCCTGTCAGATAACAGTGTGTTAGGGACATGATTACCCACAGGAGGATGTCATTCCACCAGCTGACCGAGTCCTTGGAAGTCGAAATTTTGGGAATAAACTGAGCTGAAACTGTACCCCAATGTGCTTGTAGGGCTGAGTGAGTTTTGTAGTTGCAGCAACAAAAAAAAGCCAGTCCTGTGACTGAATTGTTCTTCGCGAGTTTTACTTTTAAATCGGGAATAATAATAGAAAATAAAATGTACTTGTTGCCCATAGGGTTTTCAGCAGGTAAAGGCAAGGGGTCACTTCAGCTGTTATCCAAATGGGAGAAGGCGTGCGGGCACTGGACGCAGAGGTCCCCCCCTCTTCCCATCCTCCTCGGCACAGGGGGTGACCTCCAGCAGCTGCCCTTTGGAAAGGGGTATGTCTGCTCCCCACGGAGTCATTTGGAGACCAGGTCTCATTAGATTTCCATTGGTCTTTGTCTGTAAATAGCTCTTCAGTGGATTTTCTCCAATTTACATCAGCACAGAGACAACCAGCCACTACAGCGGTATTGCAATAGCTGGTTGTTTGGGTTTTTTTTGCCTGAGAGATCATTTCTGTGTCAAATCTGTGGCATATTAGCACTTCCTCCCGAATTTCCAAAGTAAGCATTAGGTTGAGGATAATAATGCATTACTTTAAGTCTGTAATGGAGCCATCACTTAGGAACAGTACACTAATGCTTTACTATATTTCTTAGAGATTACTTCCTGTTGCTGGTTTGAAGGGATAAAGCAAATCCAATGCTCATCTCGTGAAAGTTTCTAAAACAGGCACTAGCATCACATGGGTTCAATCCTCTTCTGAGTTACGCAGATCAAAATCCCTGGGACTCGTTTGACCTAGGGACTTGGTAGTTGCATGTCTGCCAGCTTCGTTACACAAACCATACCCCGGCGCCCTGGTTTGGGACAGACTTGGCCAGAGATGGAGCTGGTTCCACTAAGTGAATGGCATTTCTTTGAAATCAGGATGACATACAAGTCATGTGTCACCTTTGGCTCTCCCAAAAACCTCCCCAAAACACGGTAAAATTTGTAAACAATTTGTGATTCTTACAAAAAAGACAGGATGTATTAAAATCTAGTTACTATATCCACACATTGGAACAATACTTAAGACTTGTTTTCACCTGGAGGAGAAACTTTAGCCAGACACTAGAGTTGGTCATGTTTTAGGTAGATAAAACCAGAATCTAATAACAGCAAGTGTCAGGGCTAGTAGCCTTTGTCCGTGGGAGCCAGAACATTGAGTCAGGTAGTAAATGCCATGGCTCTGGGGGCTCTTCCAAAGAAGGATGCTCTGAAGCTTTTTCCAGAAGCATGAACAAGATATGGTGACCCTTGGAGCCTTTTGCTGACCCAGGCCAAGAATGAGCTTAATGGGAGCAAAGTGGCAATGTCAGCATGTGGAGGCAAATGACACTGTCATAAATTTAGTGCTTTATTTTCTTATGGACAAGCCATCAAATTATTATTTGGAGAAACTCAGGCTGAGTACCAAGTGTTAAGTCTATTCATCCAAAAGACCAGGCAGCCAATCTATTCTAAAAATATAAAAGTAATAATAATAATAATAATAGTAATAAAAAGACATTTCTTGTCAGCCAGTGTCAGAATGGTTTATAAAGTGATGGACCGTGGCTCTTGAGATGACAAGGTGACAGTTTTCCTATATATTACCATTATAAAATCACTCTGCAACTGAATTTCAGTGGAAGACTGAGGTTGCTTGAGGTTATCTGCATTTCTTTGGAAATACAGTATCATTTCAAAGGGTGCCTGCATTAATATGAAGAATTGCATTTACGGAGGAGAATATCGTCACCTCTCTGTTAAGGGTTCATGGTGTCCTCATTCCCTGTTCATGGCAACACAAAAAGCTATTTTCAATTTTAGTAGCAAACATGTACGAAAACTGATGTTAGTACTTCTGAAGTCGTACTCAGAATCCATAGAAATTGGAATCTAGGAAAGCAATTGATAATATGGTTTAGCAAGGAGCACGTGGCCTCTGTCATGGCACTGCGGGACCACAGCAACAGCGAACTGTAAATATCTCAGCTGGGGTGTGCGTGCCCCAGCCCAGTATGTGCAGGGCAGGATTGACATTCCCAATAAAATGCTGAGCAAGAGGGAGAAGTGATTATTTAGCAGTAAAACTGTAACACCTGAGTGACAATTTGTGTGAGGATTCTCCTGGACTATGTTTAAAACTGTAAGTCTCCAGCTCTTTCAGTGGTGACACCATCCTCACAATGTCATTTACACAGGGTGTTCTAAATGGAGAAGCGCAGCAGTGTGGTCTCACACTTCTATAAGGCTGGAAGGGGTTATTATCATCATCTGCTCAGGCAGACTTGGACATCACTAGACTTCCCTTAGTTAATGTATTTTAGGAAAACATCCACTCCTGATGTAAAGATTGCTGGTGGCTGCCTTGTTTGGCAAATCCTGGCTTGATGTTCCCCATCACTGAGGACACGTGTGCAGGCTTTCTAATGCTATGGGAGCTCGGCTTGGGTCATGTTTTCATGTAGTTCATTAGACCAGCGAGCCAAAAAACTGTTTTGCCCCTGACTTTAGGTATTTATAATCATCCGTGAAGTAATCCCCTCACTCTTCCCTCCAGCAAATCTATGAGATCTTATGTTTTTCTGGTACTTCTGGCAGATACTTCCCCGAGTCCTTTCCAAACCAGCCATTTGCCTCTCACATCGACACCAGCACTGGGCACAGTACTTCAGAAGCCGTCAAACTTGTGCCAGTTACAGAAATAATAGGCTTTTCCAGCTGTTCGTCCATATTTCTGTCTCTCCAGTCATAGGTGATGTCCATCCTTTGGGCCTCAGGCAGTGCTGGTCAGGTGTTTCTCTATTTGGACTTCCCAGCTGCCTTCAGCCACATCTTCCTGATGTCCCCATCCTAAGATACTCAGGGCTGACACTCCATATTTTGTTGGTTTAAAATGCATATTGATAGCCTACATCCATCTCATCAAATGAACTGGATTTCTCTGCATCAGTTGTCCATTTTCTTCTGCCTTTGTGCCATTAGTAAGCTTCATCCATGATGATTTTATATTTTGTAATCAGTAAAAATATTACATGTTTCCAAGCCTGGCTCAGCAGGAATGCACTGGGAATAGCGACATGATGCCGATGATCCCCCAGTAGCAGTTGCATTTTGAGGGCTGTCAGTCTACCAGTCGTTAATCCATGTTAATCCTCCTGAAAGGAGGATTGCGATTCAGGAGTACGGCTTGCTCCCAGAGGGCTCACGTGGGAATTCAGCGTGCTTTAACTTCTGCACGCTGACTTCATGCTTTTGATGGGTTTGTCTTCCTTTTCCAAGCGCCCCCACAGAAGTAGACTCCTCTGTGAGACATCCTCTTGCTGAGGTGGCTGTGACAGACTGGGTCTATGAGAGGCTAAACCTGACAGGGGGGTGAATGAAGCTAAACAGGACAAGGGTGTTTGGACAAACTTCTGCTTTTGCCTTTGCCTCTGTTTTTCCAGAAAAATTGAATTTATAAAAAATTAGGCATACTTTCCAGAAGTACAGTTACCCCTGTTTCACAGGATGTAAAGCTCAATATTCAAGCCCAGATTTGTGGAGATGTTTATATTTGTAGCTCCTACGTAGTAAGTATTAGATACGTAAATAAGAACAAGGCATCCAAAAACCTTTGTCAAGCTAAGCCAAAATTCTGGCCCTTGACTAGAGAAGGAAGGTTTTAGAATGATGAAAAGACAAATCTTTCTGTTTCCACATCCTGAGCTGTTATCCCGATCATTCGATCTATGTTATGGATGCCTCCGGGCCAGACTATTACAGGCATGAGACACTGTCACACTGACTTACAACAAGAAACCAAGGGAATTAAAACTAAAAGGTAAAAAAAATAAAGAAAAAAAAAAAGTTATAATCAACAAATCTTTCTGATGTTTAAAAATGAACTCTAGAACTGCATCATGTAACAAATTAGAAGAGAGAAAGGAATGGATGCGTCTTTTTTTTTTTTTTAATTGGTGTCAGTGTTTGCATAATCGCAAGCTCCAGGAAGCATTATGTGTTCGTGTTCACTCAGTTCTCTGTCCTGGGGCACCAGCTGTAGCATGGCACACTTCTTTCATTTCTAACTTCTTCACTTGATGAGAAATCTAAGTTTTGTTTGAGGTGAAACACAAAGCTTTAATATTTGGACAATATACCAACCCTTGAATCCTTCTGTAGCACCCACCTGACACATCTCAAACACTGCCCTGAAAGATCTCTGCCTTACTGAAATATTTAGTATGTGTTATTGGTGTTGTCCACTTCACACTCATTTGCGGACATTATCCAAATAATTGTTTCAGCCTATGACAAAAGTATTGCCTTCTCACCAGGGAAAAAAGAAGTCCATCTGTGTGTGTATAAATGTATTATAAAACATATATACACATAAAAATATACACATATATATGTACGTGCCTGGTGCTCTGTGTGTTTGTGCATGTATATATGTAAATTATATCTATGTATATATCTAAAAAAATTGTAAATTATTTATGGACAAACACACAGAGCACCAGGCAGAGCTGATGCGCTAAAGTGTTTTTGAACAATTGGCAAGCTCCTGAGCAGAGTGGTCTAATGTCTGATATAAATCAACCCTGTGCTGAGCAGATGCAGCCATCTAGAAAAAAAAGGGAGTTAAATTGTTCACTGTCTGTTGGGAAGGAAGGGAACCTGAAAGGTTCCAGTTCTTATCTGAACTCCCTTATGTTTTCCAAGTGCAAGGAGGATGGGGATTTGCAGAATGGAAAATGGTTTTAAAATGCATTATGAGATGGTTCTGCTCTTTTACAAGCCCTTTTCTGAATTCCTGTTAAAAACACAAATGCAGAAGTCAGCACCCCCCAAGATATACAATACAACTCTATTAGAGAAACCTCTGCAGGCACGAGTTAGGGTCCCATTGTAGGACGCACTGTGTGGGAATGAGGGTCCTGTGCTTGGAAGGATCTGTTTTCTACACAGACAAGATAGCAAACAAGAAGCCAAATGGGGACAAAAAGAGGCACATTAGTATTTTGTCTCTGCCATTTCCCTCATATTATCATGTTATTCAAGGACTGGAAGTCTGGGAAGCAGTTGGAGCATAGGTAACTCCATTTGACGGGTATTTTACCAAGTGATCCTGCTTCTTGCAGCTCTGAGGGAAACTCACTTCTCTGTGTTAGACAGGTCAGAGATGTCATAAGAACATTCTTCTATCACAGGTAAAAACCTGGATTTTGAGGCGAGTGAAAATGCAAATCACAATAGTACATTTATATACACTATGACAGTATAAACCCTGATTTTTTTCTTTCTTTTTTGTTTTTCTTTTTCTTTTTTAAAAGAAAACCCCACAAATGAAGCATTGTTTGAGATGCATTCAGGTTGGTCCTCAGCTGAATGATCTCTTTGCACTGGTGTTGCCTTATCACTTGTGTTCGGCACAGGCTGCACCTGCATCTGAAAGCATAGGGTGCTCTATTAGAGAAGATAAGATCAGCCCCACCTGAGCACTTCTTCTCTAATATTCAATCTAGTAATGGAAGAGTGGACTTCATAATTCCTGCTATTAAAAGCCCAGAAAAGCTGCCCAGTTTCCAAGGCGCCATCAGAGGGACCTTGAATCCTGCCTGGGGTGGGAAGGGGCGTCCAGAAGGGCATCTCCTGCCTGAACATCCCCATCGCGAGGCCCCTCAAGCTTCCCCTGGGGTCCTGCTCTTCCATGGGGGACACAGGAAAGCCAGAGCTGTGCCTAAGGAGAACAGAGGGGGTGGATCAGAAGAGGTGATGACAGGACACTTTTATTTATAGTTTAGCTAAAGTTGTGAGAAGGAGCTGTTTGGTGTGTGAAAGGGGAGTGAAATCACACGCCCCCTCCTCAGTCCCTTCGTGCAGAGTGCTTGTAGCTCAGGTTTGGCTCCATGGAGATTACCTGTCCCCTTCTCTGCTCCCATTGCCTCTGGAGATAGTTCCTGCAATTCTGCCAAGGAAAACACACAGCCAAGCCCCGTGCCTTGCTTCAAAAGTGTGATTTGCTCCTTCAGCCTGCTACTTGTATAATTTATTTTTTTTTATTCTCATCCTCACCCTGCCTGCCAATTGTGTTTTATTGCAGCAATTTGGAAATGGACTCCTTAATCTTTCACATTGTTAAGAGAATGATGGTAACTTCACTTCCCACTTCATAGAGAGCAAGAGGAAAATGGTTACTGCGCTATAATGTGATACTTGTTAAATAGGGACCAGATCAAACCCCTGACAGCTAGAATTTCTCCTCTTGAACTCCTCTTGAGGGGGTTGGGGAGACTCAGGCTTTCTTAGCTGCTTTGTTACTTTCTGATAAAATTGCTATTATCTAAAACTATGGCTGATAAAATGCTCAGAGTAAAAACCATAGATTAAGATTGCTATTCATAAGGTGACCCAGTATTCAGAACAACCAGTGCTTCACTAGTCATAAAGGAAACCTGTATCTGCCAGTGAACTATGCAGAGCTCCTGAAGAAAAGTGGCATGAAATTTAAATAATTTCATCCCCTGTAATTCACATATATCAGTTGCTGGAGTGATGACATATCCAGTTGTAAGGAAAGGCAGTGATTTTGTAAGATACAAGAAAAATACCCTCATTTACTTCTTCTCTCCACCTACAGTTTAATCTACTGTCAATTCAGACTCCTGACCTGGAATATCTGGGTTAAGTTTCCAGATAACTGCCTCTGCTAATAGGGGAGTAGAGATGAATCTTAAGCAACTAATAAGGGCAAATTACATGCTTAGGAAGAAACTTTGTCATTAGTATCTTCACTCAATGTAGCTGGAAGCAGCTGAGTGCATCCCCATGCTCTTGGAGATGATAGGCTCTTTGGGAGGAGGGCAAATGCCTATATCTGGTAATTTCTTCTGTTGTTTTCTCAGGGATCTGCTGGAGCACATAAGCACCTTCATGGTGTGTTTTCAGATTCATTACCAGAATTAAAACAAGGCTGCCTTTTAAGGCACAGATGAAGTGCGTGACTCTATGAGATCAAGAAAAGAGTAGGACCATTTGGAGCAGTTGTGAGCAGTCTGGCCATGGGATATATTGCTTAAATGATACTGTTTGTTAGTAGCTGTAGCTGATATTTAAGGTTTACATTTGGTTACATTTCTCCTGGCTTCTGCATTTTCTTGCCCTTTTCTTAGTTTTCTATAGCACTTCATCCAGGTTTGGATGAAGGGAGTATAAGGAAGATGCTGTTGAACTGGAGTAAATCCATCGGAGGACAAATAAAATAGTAAGAAAATTAGAAGAAGCAGGCAAGGGAACTGGGCTTACTTAGAGGAGACCTGATAGTCACTTTCTGGCACCAATGAGGAAGAGCCAGGCTCTTTACTGAGGTGCACAGCAGAAGAATAGCAGACAGCAAACACAAATTGAAGCAAAGGATGGGAGAAAAGTAAAAATATTTTTCATTTAGAGGATAATTAATCACAAGAACAGAAGCCCACAGCACTCCAAAGACATCGCTGACCTTGGAGGTCTTCATGTTCAGCCTGCTTTGAAAGCAGGAGGGCTGGAGACTCCAGGCTCCCTGCAAGCTGAAAGAGACGCTGGCTCTATAATGGTTTATATTTAAGCTTGGCTCTGTTCAGCATCACTCAGGTTTAATTAGGACTGGGATCAGAGTTAGAGCAGAAGGAAAGGCAAAATAGCAAATGCTGCTTCTTGCTGGATCTCTTAAGGCTTAAACTGTTAGTTTTTGATGCTAATATTGTTCGTCTGCCAAAATAAGACAACTCAGGCCACTTGGCTTTAAAAACCTTATGTGGGAGCTGAGGTTCCCACATCAGAATTGTTTTCTTTGTTTTGCTAATGGGTGACTAAAATGGCAGGATGAAAATGTCATTACCAACTGTGCAAGCAAAGTTATCTTGTTTTTAGAATAATAATACAAATGAAAAACAATATATAAAATTCAGAATCAAGGTAACACAGTGTGGGAGGAGCAGGGTCAGTCCAGCGAGTTGCCTTGGTAGAATTTATCTGAATCTCTCAACGGGAATAAAGAAGCTGACAAAGTTGTCCTGTGGCAATTTGGACACAAGACCTACTCCTGACCTTGCAACCATTTTGCGAGGAGGCTTGGGTTACCCCTGCCAAGCCACACTGCCAGCGCTGCCACTGCAACCTGCAGAAACCAGCCAGAGTTTGGGATTTCATCTTTTATTTCCTGTCTTCTCCAAGGGTGAGAGTCTCTTTCCCGTGAACTCAGGGGAACAGACATACAAGAGTCATCTTCAGAGAACAAACCTACTGGGAAGTAAGTTTCCCTTCTCATTGATTTAAATAAGGAATAAGAAGCAGAAGGTCCTATGCATAGCTAGAGCTGAGATGTCTTCTGTCGCATGCTGTCCTACATACCTCATTAATATTGCATATGTGAAAGTTTGATTCTAAAATACCAGATCTAGAAGACATTTTATGATCATGAAAGCTGGAGGTGACTGTAGTCAACAGAGAAACTTATGTTTATGCTGGGAAACACTGCTGGAAAATTCTCAAACTTTAGGACATGACAGGGAATGTTTCCTGCAGGACTGAATCCGTACCTGTGTAGAATACAATATTCAGGGATATTGCCCTGAGCAAAGTCTCTTTAAAAGCCCTCTAGAGCAATATCATATGGAATGTCCTTTAAAACCCATTTCTTTTAATTTTTCAAGTAAACACAGTAAACAAGCGCTGCACAACTGCTTTGGTGTGTGCAGAAGGCCTGCAGTGCTCTTCCCTCCTGTGAGCAAGAAAAATCACAGAATCATAGAATCATAGAATGGTCAGAGTTGGAAGGGACCTTAAAGATCACCTAGTTCTAACCCCTCTGCCCTGGGCAGGGACACCTCCCACCAGACCAGGTTGCTCAAAGCCCCATCCAGCCTGGCCTTGAACACTTCCAGGGATGGGGCATCCACAACTTCCCTGGGCAACCTGTTCCAGTGTCTCACCACCCTCACAGTACAGAATTTTTTTCTAGTATCTAATCTAAATCTCCCCTCTTCCAGTTTAAAACTGTTGCCCCTTGTCCTGTCACTACACTTCCTGACAAAGAGTCCTTCCCCAGCTCTCCTTCAGACATTGGAAGGCTGCTATAAGGTCTCCCTGGAGCCTTGTCTTCTCCAGGCTAAACAACCCCAACTCTCTCAGCCCATCCTCATAGGTGAGGTGCTCCATCCCTCTGATCATCTTCGTGGACCTCTGCTGGACCTGTTCCAACAGATCCATGTCCTTCCTGTGTTGAGGACTCCAGAGCTGGACACAGTGCTCGAGGTGGGGTCTCACAAGCGCAGAGTAGAGGGGTAGAATCACCTCCCATGACCTGCTGGCCACACTTCTCTTCATGCAGCCCAGGATGCTGTTGGCTTTCTGGGCTGCCAGTGCACATTGCCGGCTCATGTTAAGCTTCTCATCCACCAACACCCCCAAGTCGTTCTCCTCAGGGCTGCTCTCCAGCCATTCTCCACCCAACNCACTCGTCACTGGCTGCCAATTGGACATTGAGCCATTGACCACAACCCTTTGAGTGTGGCCATCCAGCCAGCTCTTTATCCACCGAGTGGTCCATCCGTCAAATCCACTAGTTTCCAATTTTGAGACCAGGATGTCATGCGGGACAATGTCAAATGCTTTGCACAAGTCCAAGTAGATGACATCTGTTGCTCTGCCCTTGTCCACCAAGTGTGTGGCAGTATCGTAAAAGGCCACCAAATTTGTCAGGCACGATTTGCCCTTGGTGAAGCCATGTTGGCTCTCTCCAATCACCTCCTTATTTTCCATGTGCCTTAACAGAGATTCCAGGAGGATCTGCTCCATAATCTTGCCAGGCACAGAGGTGAGACTGACTGGCCTGTAGTTCCCTGGGTCTTCTTTTTTTCCTTTTTTGAATATCGGGGTTATGTTCCCCTTTTTCCAGTCTGTGGGAACTTCACCAGACTGCCATGATTTCTCAAATATGATGGAAAGCAGCTTAGCAACTTCATCTGCCAGCTCCCTCAGGACCCGTGGATGGATTTCATCAGGTCCCATGGACTTATGCACCTTCAGTGCAATGATTCTAAATGTCCTGTTTTGTTCTTGCATCTTCCAGATGTGCTATCCTGCCATTCCTGGGGCTCCAGAGAAACTCTGCCAGATACAAAAAGCTCCACAGAACTTGATTTATCGTACTTCTCCTTTGTTTTACTGGAATAGATCAGTTAAAAATTAAGAGAGGTCTTCTGGGGGAAATATGCATTTTATGTTCTTCTTGGTTTTAAAATAAAATATGAAATCATCTCTTAGTTCTCTCCAGTTTCTCGTTTCTTACAGGTACAGAGCAGTGTCTTACGCAGCATTCATGTCAGAGTTAGAGGGAGCTTTTATGCTACTTAAAAACCTATCAGGCACAAATCACCACCACACTTACGCACTTAATCTAGATGTGGGGTTTGTATCTGATGGTGCTATGTGAATATGTATTCATATCCATGTGTATCCATCTATCTTTATAGAAAATTAGTACTTACACTTTTATACACTTACTGTTTCAAGTATACAGAACTGAAACTGATATAAAAGCTAAAATTACAAAAATAAACTCTCTGCTTAGATTTGGGATACAGATTGAACCTCCCAGTCTAGAGAGCCTTTGCTGATAAGGACTCTGATTTTGCTATTACAGAAGCAACACGGTTTCTAGAGCAGGCTGATAGTCTGGTGCAGCGAGCAAAGACTCTCTGCTTCTCTCTGTGAGGAGAACCCTAAGGTTTGTAATTTGGACATTTTTTCTGCACTAAATTTTATACCAAATATTGAATACAGAGGTTAAGGCTACGGCAGAAACTCCCAGGGACAGCATTATTGTCAGACACAAGGAGACAGACCGGCTGCAGTCTGGTTCTGTTGAAATGTTTGTGAACTCCATCTCCTGCCTGTGCTCAGTTCTCCGGCGTTTGCAGGTCGTGATGAAGCCTTATCATCTTGAAGGTTAAATGCTTCATCAGCCAATAAAACATCAATATTTCCAGAGTTCATTTACATCCATTGATTGTTCGTATAATCGTATCAGACATTAAGCGTGGCAGCAATGGGTGACAAATGCATCTGTATGGTATAAGAAAATGGATATATTCATGTGCTTTCTTGGGAATACCATCAGTCCCTTCTGTACCTTATTTTGGCTATGGTTAGGTCCAAAGGCAGACCTCTCTGACTCCAGACTGGGTCTGGTCAGGGCTCATTTTTTCTCAGTTGCCTGTTGGCGTCCTTGGCTCCCTAGTGCCGCCATCTCCGGCCCCAGGCAGCTGAGGAGTCTGCTGATGGCTCTGCACAGACCAGGGTGGTTAAGGGCTGCGTACATCGAGGTGGCTGAAGTTTCCTCCTGTTACAGCTGAAAGGGCTCTTTCAGAGAAAGAATGACAACAAAAAAGAAATATTTTCCCAAGGGATAAATGAATAAAGGTTTCTTCCATCATTTTTTCAATACAAGGAGGAGAGATGCGCTGGAAATTCTCTGTGGACTTTCTCATTTGGTGAAACGTTCCCTTCCCTGAATTTTTTATTTGATCGTATGTACCCTTTCTATTTTTAGGTTATATTTCATTCTAAAGATTCCCATTTTTTCTTTTCCTAAATTGGAAGGCTAATTTACAGATTCACAGATTCG
>VXAK01021002.1:0-21428 GCA_013399435.1 Arenaria interpres
AAAAGGATTCAGTTAAGTTTTAGAATATTTTAGGAAAACATGTTATCAAATAAAGTTGGCAAACATAACACAAATAAATGTTTATCACAAATCTCTCTAAAATCTCAGTGTCAATGACTAAAATCAGAATGTTATACTTGCTAAATTGTACAAACTATGTGATTAGAAAAGAATTGTCAGAATAATGGAAAGATTAATTTTATATGTATTAACCACAATATATATTAACCACTAAAACCATTATTGAAAAAGAACCCAGATAACGAGATTATGTAGAAATCTGTCTCATCGATATTTTGTCTGTAGAACCTTTTGAGTTCATAGTTCATACATCTACAGTATCTAAAGCATTCTGTGGGTTGCTCTATCAGTTTGCAAACCAGACCCATTTTAATAAAAAGGATGCATCATATTTATTCAGTTCGTCAAATACATAGTTTTAGTTCTTTACACTTACGTTTACCGATGTAGAACACAGTAACATCAGCAACATAAAAATTCACTCCCTCAAAAATAAATTTACAATTCAGCTTCAATTGTTGAGGTCTTAAATTGCCAATTTCTGAGAAAATCTAAATGTGACTGTCAGCTGAGTGTAGTTTACAGGACGTGAATAAGTCCCTTTAGAGACACTGCTCTTTACCCACCACATGGAAAGAGTTCAGTTTTCAAGACAGCCTTAGGCATAAAATGTTCAGAAGATTTCAACATGTCAAAACAAAGAAGTTTCCTTCTAAAATGCTACAGCAAGTTATGCTGTTTGAGACCCACGATAAGACATGTCATTGCCTCCCATTACCATGTCCTTCAAAATGACAGAACATACATTTATATCCTCGAGCTCTCTTGTCAGCCCATCTATGGTCTCAGTTTTATGATTAATTGAAGACCTCAGCTCCTGGATCTGTCTCATCAAGTCAGTTACAACTTCCTGCAACATAAAAAAAAGTTAATCCTGATACATTAAAGATATACTATATATATTTTATTACTGGTCTGTCTTCGGTAAGTAATTTGTCAATCCCAAATTTCAGACAGCCATTTGAAAACAAGGCCTCAATGTGCACATGTAAAAGAGTAATAGGAAATTTGTTGCTAAACCTTTGGTTTTTGTTCTAAGCACTTACATAAATAATTAAATGAACTGCTGTGTTCATTAGAAGAGAAGACTAGCCCTCTGATTTAGTCTCAGGCTCTAATGGTTTTCTATGGTTACATTTGTTTGTAATGGAAAAAGGCACATTCAAGAAATGCCACTGCACTGACAATACCAGCCAGAATACCAGATTCTTCTGACCATATAAATGTCAAATTTTGGGGTTTAACATGGAAAACCAAGACTTATCAATGCATCATGCTGGACAGTAAGTACACTATATGATTTCTTGTGCCTGTTTTGCATACAATGTTAAGTGCTTGTACTATGGAAAATTTTACTATTTAAGCTTTCAGAACACCGGAGCAGTCTTTTCATGTAAAAGTGCTTTGATTTCATTAATAAAGATACCCACAGTCACATTCTCACACCACCTTTCTTACCTTTTCTATTAGCCCATTACAAGATGACACTGACTATAAGGCCCTATTAATCACCAGGGCAATTATGCATTGTTTACGTTTTGTCCTTGATTTTTTGTTTTAACCTTCAGTTATCTTGTGTTTTCTCTGAATGCATACAGTTTCCTACTATTCTGCAAACTCCATGCCAGTAAAAGGTAGGATTTATTTTACCTAGATACACAGCCAGGATTGCCTAGAATCACCAAATTACTAGGTATGATAGAAAGGCTCTGGGCTTTTAACTCTATTACAGAACGTAGTTACCCACAAAACTAGGTACCAGTAACAGAAATAAGCCCAAACCTTATCTGCGTCATTTGTCTTCTTCAAAGAAACAACAGTCTCTTCAGCAGCAGCCAGCTCCTGTTCCAATTTCTGCAGTTTTGCTTCCTAGAAGAAATAATAATTGTGAAGGAGAGACTTAATTACTTTTGAAGTATGTTTTGTTAAGCACAAAGCTGGGGGGGGGCAGGAAGGAACTCAGTTGTTTACCTTACCAAAAAAATTAAGCATTAACTTAACAAAACAATCTGATACTTGAGAAATCTGTATTTATTTTGCTGGTAATCTACAGAACAGTCAGTTCACCAATAAAATTGCTATTAATGCAAAGGAAATCCACGAACACACTATTCAATTCTGCTGTTATACCTGCTGCTCACACCGTGTCACCATTTCAGAGGATGGTTTCTCCACCTGTGCTTTTTCAAGTACTTTCAAGAGCTCTCTGGAGAAGAAAACATTTCCAATGAGAAATATAATCAGAACGCATGGCATCTTTAACAAGAATAAAGTGATGCAAGTTTACTCTTACTTGCACTTTACTTCTTCTGAAGAGTTCTTTAGCTATTACCTTCTCACTGCTATACAAAAGATTAATAGCTCAGTTCCTAGCCAGACACTGCTGTCAGCAGTGGAACTTTATCTTTGACATGAAGAACTATACTTGTCATGAAATTACTGTTGTCATGTTAATTGAATACATGAAAATGAAGTGTTGTTCTAAGTTGGATAAAATGAAAAGTCCATTATGTAATTATCTCCACCCAGCTGGGGAAAAACACCTCTACAAACAGGATTCCCATCTGAATACGAAACCTAGCGTAAAACCCCTCCTCACAATGAAGTCAGATGAAAATAAACCCCACCACTAATTAAAACTTACTTTGAATTGTTTTCTTTGTCTTCTTGTAATTGTAACGTTAGTTTTTCATTGTGTTCTTTTTCTGTTTTCAGGAGTTTCAAAAGGTTCTAGAATATCAAAATATATGTTGTTATAATAAATGACAAAATAAGGTCTTTAGAATAATTTAAACTAAAACTATAATCTAAAACTCCTAAAATGAATGAAAAAAACCACAAAACCTAGATGGAAAGTGAACGATATTTAACTTTGTCCTGGACAAGGTCAAAAGTAAACTCTTATTTATATTAAGCAATCAGGTCTTTTCACCTGCCATTGATAATGATTTCATATAGCTGTAATGTTCCTTAGTATCCAAGGCTTTAAAGGAAGAAATTAGAATTTTCAACTGTAGATTAATTTGGGGGAATTTTTCAAATTCTAACGAGTGGTTCAAGATACTAGACTACAAGGAGTTTAAAATAATAATTTTCAATCTGTCAGTATTCCTTTAAATGCTAAAAAGGAAAACTTACAGCAAACTTGCTGAGCAGGCACAGCGTACACTGCAGAAAAGCAGGCAAAATAATTTGCAAAAGCCCTTGAGCAACCTTACTGCTGTTTTGCAGTCACTGCAGTCTGACAGGCTTTCAAGGACAGCATCAACTGAACTGCAGGACAGCGATCCACCACAAAAAGGCACAGATCATTTTAACAAGATCACATCCACTATGGAAATTTTAAGAAACTGCTTTGCAAAGACAGAACGAGCAAGCTGGTCTTATAGCTAGCACGGAGATGAAAGGTCACCAGCATTTTGGTGGCAGGATTCTTTTCCAAAGCAGTTTCTTATCTCTTTACTAATTCAGCCGTCTCCCTCAACATTTCCAGAGCACTTTCTTCAGCTGAAAAACAATGTATCATAGAATTGTAGAATCATAGAATGTTTAGAGTTGGAAGGGCCCTTAAAGATC
The DNA here is from genome assembly GCA_013399435.1 of Arenaria interpres. Taxonomy (NCBI): domain Eukaryota; kingdom Metazoa; phylum Chordata; class Aves; order Charadriiformes; family Scolopacidae; genus Arenaria; species Arenaria interpres. Next base: position 3,658 of record VXAK01021002.1, read on the forward strand.
ATCGAGTTCCAACCCCCCTGCCACGAGCAGGGACACCTCCCACCAGACCAGGTTGCTCAAAGCCCCATCCAGCCTGGCCTTGAACCCCTCCAGGGATGGGGCAGCCACAGCTTCTCTGGGCAACCTGTTCCAGTGCCTCACCACCCTCACATCAAAGAATTTCTTCCTAGTATCTAAATATCGTGCTATTGGATATTTCTTGTATCCTGTGGTTGCAAAAATCTTGCACTAAGTTTTGCATACGTCTTCCAAATGATATCACAAGGAAACCAATCATTATTGTGGCATCTATTATTGATGATACACTAACAGGAATTAAGTGATTTGGCTACATGAGTAACTGTACAAATTCCTTTAAAAGCCTTAGCTCTCTTACACAAAGCTCAGTTTTCATTGCTTCTGCTTCTTGTTTTCTGTCCTCAAGTTGTTGCTTCAGTTGGTCTGTCTCAAACTTTGCTACTTCCTGCAAATTGTCGTAGTCATCCTGCAGGCTTGCCTTCTCTTCAAGAACCTTTTCATGTTCTAGCCTTTAAAAAAACAAGCAAACAAAAAACAAACCCACCCACAATATTAAGATGAGCATTTGTTTCATTATAAAAACACTCCAATCAATTGTATATTAGAATCTTCAGATAATACACAGAGTAGAGTTATTTTAGAAAGAAGTGACTGACATAAGTGGTAAATTTGTTTAAACTCAGAAACCCCAAATACATGAAGGGCACAGGAAATTTAAGCAGCAGTGCCAGAGAAGGAAGAGAATTTTGTCTGATCCCTAGAAATAATTCTTATAGACGTTTCAGTCACTGTATCTTAATAATGGGGTTCACCCATTTTTTTATTTAATTTTTTTGTCAACAGTTGGACACAAAACTGATAGAATGATTCTGACTACCTACATCTGCTTAGTTGATATCCGGGTTATTTATCCCATATAAAATCTTTATATCTTGGATGAAAATCTGGGTTATTTCCTTTGGGAAAGCCTGGGTTATTTCCCTCTAAAAGGTTGCCTCAAAAACTTACTTCATTTGATCTTTTGCAAAAGCAAACGTCACTGATGGAGAGTCTATAGAAAGAATGCCCTCCAAAAAGTCAGTACTTTTGCTAAGACAGAAGACATCAATGAAACCACAACATTTAATTTCAGTTCCGGCTTCCTAGTCTCACAATGCATCACTCAAAAAATGACTCCAGCTAAGACATGACCTGCTAAAATGCAGTAAGTTAAGCTTTTCAGGAAAAAAACCCACAAAACCAAAACCCAAAGAATCAAACAAAACCCACCAATAACAAAACTCAACATGACTAATTCACACTAATGATTAAAAATCTCACTGATTTTCATCTCCCAATAACAATGTTAATTACTGAATACAACACAGTGAGCTTTTCATGCTTCAATAATCAAGCTTCAGTTTATTTTTATGGCTTCTTTCTGCTTGTATTTTTTGAGCAGCGTCATTCTGTCACCTGCTTCATTTGACCAAACTAAGAAGTAATAGTTAATTTTTAAGACTAAATTGGAAAAAAAACCTAAACAAAACTATGCATCTTCAGCTACCTTACTTTTGGAGATCAATAACCTTATAGGTATATCCTACTTAGTGGGAAAATGCTATAGCAAACCAAAATTAAAGAAGCCTTATCTTAGTTCCTTTCTGCTAATTTCACCATGTTCTCCCTCATGGCCCAGAAATAGGGGTGGAAAGAATTGAGGAAAAAGAAAATAAGCAAAGGACATAAACACAAAATAACAACTTTAAATAAGAGATGTGAAGTGCAAGTTCACAGGCAGAAAAGAAGCACTAAATCACTGGATGCATCCAGAAAGGAGGTTAAGGCATTTTACCAAACTGCCAACATACCTGACACTGTCCAGCTGGAACTGCACATCCATATGTCTACCGGAAAGCTGACTCATTTCTTTCTCTTGCTTCTCCCTGAAGGCACTATATTCCAGTTTTACAGCAGACAGCTCCTTGTCTGCAGACTGCAGGACAATGCGCAAGTCACAGACTTCACTTTTTAATACTGTCAAAAGCCAAACAAATATTTTTCATGTTATTTGTAAAACTGTGCTAGATACAGGATGTCTAACACTACAGAACATACTGGGAGAGTCTCCCAAAACTTTACACCTTTTCAGTGGAATTAACCTTGAAGGTTACACACAAAAAGGATTTGTAAATGGAAAAGGTCAATGAAATATCAACTTTTAGAACTAAAGAATACAGGTACAATAAAAAACATTCCAGACAGTATCACTCCATGTCCGTAGACCAATAAAAGATTTTCCCTTTATTTACAGTTAATATTTTTCTCTATAAAAATACTGTATACCATAGTGCCTTCACATTCAGAGTTCAGAGAGAACAGTTATCAGTATTGTATACTGCACAAGACTAGGCAGAGAAAAGCTATTCTGCATTAGAGATTTTTTCTAAAAAAAAAAGATTAAAAAAACAGTATCAAAGCAGTATCAAACCAATCAAACCAGTATGACTTCAACTTCTTAAGCCCAAATAGCTACTCAGTATGTGCTACTGTTGATTCAAAATATTAACACACTTCAAAACTTCATATGGAATTTTAGTGTTGCATCTACTTACTATCAGCCTTGCTTTGACTGTCTTGAAATTGCTTCTCAAGTGATTTTATCTGTTCAAGGAGCTCCTGGCGCTCTTTATTCCAGTCATTCCTTTCAGATGAAAGAAGCTTGAGAAAAGAAGTAAAATTTTTTAAATGGAAGGAAGTGTAGGAGTGACTAAGCACAAAGCAGTAGCAATAATAATGTAATCAAGTATTTCCAGCAGCTAGTTATAAATACAAGATGCATTTTTCTTTAAATCTGATGTTTGGTTATTCTGAAATCCATAGTAGTCCAAGAACAAAAATATTCCAACATAACTGAAGAAATTATCTTATCTAAAAAAGTTAACTTAAAATCAAGCCACAGCATAGAAGCCAAGATCTACTTCAGAACAGAGCTATCAGAAATGAGACTGATCTGGGAAGAAAAAACAGGCCTTATTTCTTTTCCTGTGTTAAATGAAAACTAGCAATTAAGTGAGACTTGTAAATATTTTATAGAGTAAGGATGATTCAGTTCAGTTCCAACTGAGGCAAGTAGTATCTTCAGCATTCCAAAGTTTAAAAATTTCCTTGTGACTATTACTGTTTTCCAGAAATCATGAAGTTGGCCAAAACCAAGCATAAACATATTGAGTGTCTATTTGCTTATGTTTAAGATCAAAGAGGCTCAGAATCACAACATTTTAAACAAAAAACCCCAGACCTTCAGTGTTATGGTAAATGAAATCCTTGTCTTCCTGCACAACCCTAAGCTATGATGCTGTGTAACTTTTTCAAAAGTCAAAATGTGACAATGTAGACCTCACTAGACAACACAGTAGTATGAGTATAGTACATATCATGTTGTCATATATACACACGTATAGCCCTGTATTATATTGTTCTCTCACCTCCTGTATTTGTGCAGAATGATGCTCCAGTTTATTAACATGCTGCTGGAGTTTTATATTCTTGCTTTCCTCTTCATCCAGCTTTGTCTGCATTGTGCTCAGTTGCTCCTGTGACACAACAGACACTCAAAATTAGAACAGCCACCTTCCAGTTATTTTCACATACCATATGGCAGTCTGTGCATATTAAATACAAAAGTGTCAGCTACTTTCTTTCTTCATAACCTGAACCAACCGAAAACAGAACAAAAACTGTTATCTTAAGTAGCTGATTTCTCCTATTGCTAAGTAAACTGCCAGAACACAAGAAAATCCATGAGGGAATGCACAGACTGAATCCAATAAACACTTAGTTTTCAGACACATGTTTATCTTGGAGAAATAAGGCTTTAAAAAGAAGTTATTTAAAATATACACTAGCTAAATTCCTGACTGGATCTCTGCACTATGATAAGCATCAGAGGGGTTTTGGCTGTTGTGCCAGGGTTTTACATTCACTGAAGTTAGTTCCAGCTTCTAGACAGTAGCTCAGAAAACTTTGGAGCACTCTCCTCTGTGAGAAAAGTCCTTCCCTGCCTTTTAGGAAAGATACAATACAATTAAGGTATAATGGTGGATAAGCAATATTTGGCAGGTTTCTTCAAATAATGCATTATATGTTAAGCCTGGGCATTGTTCCAAATGTACATGTCACCAGAGACTTATGAAGAAGTTTCCTCAGAAACAAGTTATTAGGTTAAAACAGTAAAAGGTTAAATGCCCTGTGTATCTTAAACTACTTACAATACTCAGCTCTCAAACCCCTTTCAATATTTTCATTGTGAATCCTCTTAAATATAATGTATAATTAGAGATCTCTTTAGTGAAGCCTTAAGCATCAATAGCTTCAGTTTCCCATGCAAATTAAAATACATGGGAGGGGTGGGAAGGTGGGGAACATTTATTTCATGTCAAAACCCACCTTATAATAAAGTTACACACACTTGAGTTTTTATTCAGAACATTCACCTGTGCCACTTTAAGCTCCTCAGCAATGGCCTCATGTGCTTGTTCGTTCATCTCTGGGGGAATTGGCTCTTTCAAAATGTCATCCACCATCTCTCTGGAACACTGAAAATCTTCAGAACGATAATCTAAGATTTCTGGGCTTATTCGCGGCACTAGGCGAGATCTGAGCTGGTAAGCTTTTGTTGGAGTGGTTATGTTCTGTTACAAAGACACAAAGCAATCTTTATTTTGACTGTAAAATGGAATTAAGACTTTGTCTGGTATTGCATTTCATAGTTTTATAAGCAGAATAATGAAATGAAATGCTCAAAGTGGTTAGTTCTAAACTACTACACTTTTTCAGATCTGTCATCTGATATCAGCAGCAGTCGTTCATCTGACAGCAGCAGCACAAGTATTTCAGAACAAAAAAGCAGGGTATCTGCTTTATCACATATGGATTACATGTCAGAACATTAGTTAGGCTAAGGGATCATCCAAATGAAAATCTGTTCTCTCACAACTCAGGAGTTACTATGAATGGTTTTAAATAAACTTATTCTCATACCTGAAGAGTTTCTCTGTGTAGCTTATGTAAGTGAGAGACTTCTCGGCGCTTGTGTGCTTTGGTTGCCTCCAGAATGTTTTCGAGGTGTTGGTTTGCTTTCTGAAGGGATTGAAGTTCTGATTCCAGTTCCATATGCTTTTTCCTGTTTAGGAAATATTTTACTACTGTCAAAACCACTCCATCAGCGTGGCCTCCCATCAGTAAGAATAAGCTGCAGCATTGCCAGTGAGTAAAGCAAAGCTGAACTCTTGCCCAAACACTGAAATACATTATTTTGCAAAGAAAGCCACCACTGCGCTGTATTAAAAAGTTAAAAAAAAATATTAAAAAGTTAAGAAGCTTATTTGTGCTTGCATAATGAAGCAAGCAGATGGATAACTAAACTTGTCAGAAAAAAAATCCATTACACGGTAAGAAATAAGCTGAGAGCTCTGCAATTCCTTTTATGAGAAAGTGATATCACCCATACCAATATGGTTTTAAGCTTTTAAAATGTTATCCAGTTATATGAGAAGTCTGAACTGGTGCTTGCTAGGATTAAAGAAAATCCTTTAAAGATTTTTTTTTCGTTAAGTGCTGCTCTGTTAAGATTATTTTGCCCTCTAAGAGTACTTTGACTGAAAACCAGCAGTTGAGCAGAAATTTAGGAATAATTTTTGTTAGGTATTTTGCAGAGCTACATGCTCTTACTGTGATTGGTGGCCTTACTGACATAATTATAGGGTCAAAGTCTACAGACAAAAGAAAATACACTATTTAATGTTTTGGCAGTTTAATGCTATCACTTTCCCCTATGTTTTTAGCATTTTTAACAAAACTTATGGAACAGAATAGAACTTTAGTTCTGACCGCTACTGGACAACAGAAAAATTAGCATACATTGATTTTGTAAAACTTAAATTTTACTCTTATCCAATTATGCCATAGAGTTACACTTGCAAGTGAAATTCAGCATCCAGTTAGTCTGAAAATGGAAACAAGTTTAAAATTTAGTGAAATCCAGAGGTAAAACTAGAAGCTCAAAAGCACACTTCTGTTTGACTGCACTCAGCTAAAAAAAAAGGTCAATAATTGATAATAAAAATGCATTCATACTATCAAGAAAGCAAGACACGCACAAAACATGGAATACATTAAATTGGAATATATCAAATGTGCAGGAAAATAATCAATATATGAACATACAAATAAAACACTGAGTAATGATACAAGATTGTTGAATTGATAAACCGAGTAGATAATAATATTACCATCTATAAGGTTCATAGGATTTGCTCCACAGAAATCTAAGGATAAAAATACTGGTTTGTACAATTGACTGAATGAGCAAAAAGGTATCACAAAGCTACTTTGTAGAAAACAAAAGTGGGGAGGCAAAAATGGAAATATCTTGTGCCCAGTGCTTTTAGAATTACTCTTTAGATTCATTGAAATCGATAAAAAAGACTGATGTTAGGTACAAGCTAAAAGAACCCCAGTAATTTAAAAAAAAAAAAAAAAATCAGGTCCCTTTTGCCTTCCAGGTTCACATTGTGTTTGCTGGAAATGCAATTCCCCCCCCCCCCATCTCCAGTAACAGGAGCTGAATTTTGCAGAAATGGGTTTGATCAAGTTCAGCCACTGGCATGTGAATATATATATACACACACCTCCCCTTATCTCATGTTTAGATGCCAAAGCAAATTGACATAAATGAAATTAAATGATTCTGTCGCTTCTGCTCTGGTGAGACCCCACCTGGAAAACTGTGTCCAGTTTTGAAGTCGTCAACACAGGAAGGACATGGATCTGTTGGAAAGACTCCAGCAGAGGGCCACAAAAATGATCAGAGGGCTGGAGCNGGCCAGGCTGGATGGGCCTTTAAGCAACCTGGTCTGGTGGGGGGTTGGAACTCAATGACCTTTAAGGTCCCTTCCAACTCTAACTATTCTATGATTCTAACTGATGACAACATGTCTTTAATTTGAATTAAATCCCTGTTCCAACAACAAGTCTCAAGATACAGGTATCATTGCCTTATTGTACAACTTTGACGTGCAAACAAAAAGTTAGCCAACAGGTTAGCCAAAATTTTCTGGGGTGCTTGGATTCTACGTTTATGTTGACTCAAACTTGCAGTTTTAAAGACATTATATTAAAAACTACTGTTGCACTAAAACAAACACAAACCCAAAATCCGTTAACTCTTCATTTCTGTCACTGCTTCCATCGGTAATATTTCAGTTGCTGAAAAATACTTGCTCAACATGGACACTAAGCCAAACTCTCCCTGTCCCATTAAGGAGGTGACTATCAGAATTCCAGGATATGTGCCGCCACCTGCATGTTGTGAAGGGCTGTTTTGCACCTTAGCATAAAAAAAGAGCTTTCAGAAAGACAAAGAAATCTGCAACAGTGTAGACATGCCTTCAGATTGGATTGTGATTGTTCCATAGTCTGAGAGTAACCGAGTTCAACAGGAACATACTCTGCATGCCATTCTTCTTGATCTGGCACTGTCTTACATGCTAAGAACATACTTAAGACTGTATTCAGGATCTGAGACTCACTTTTAAATATTTAATGACATTTCAAGACATTATATACTGTTTTGTCTCACTTGGTTAGTTCTTTGAATTCTTCATATTCTTGTTTTGAACTTGCCAGTTCGCTTTGAGTCTGTAGCAGGCGTGCTTTCAGCTTTTCAGATGCCAGTGAATTGCCTTCCACTGATAGGGTGGTAGAATATAAATGATGACCTAAAGAACAAACATACACCCTCTGAAACCACAAGAGTAGCTCAAATATTGTAAGTTTTACTAAAATGAAAGCATTTGTAGGCTTTTGAACAGCATAGCAGCAATTGGGATTGAAAAAAATAGGTATTAGCAACAGTCCACGTGAAAACCAGTAGAATAATTAATATTACGGCAGTCTTTGCAACAACTAAGGACAACAATATGAGATTATTGTGTTCACAAGATGCACAAGAACCCAAAATTCCCTATTGCTGTATTCACTTAAAGGCCAATGTGAATAAAATGAAGCAAACCTGTTTTATCAGTCTTCAGGTATCACTTTGAAGGCGGCAAAAATACATCAGACAACATTTTGAACACTACACTGCGCATAACAGGAATACAGCAAGCTTACTTAGCTGAAAAACATTAGCATAAGTTTTACCTCCGGTATTTTTCTCTGTGGCTGAAGCTTCCAAAAAAGCTTTTTCGAGTTCTGCGATGGTCTGAGCATCAATTTCTTGGGCCTTTTTAACTGACTGTAAAGAACGAAGTCTTTTATTCTCCTCTCTGAGGTTATGGTTCTCCATGGCATACTTTGCAATTCGTGGGTGTTGTTCCATCTGTGATAAGCAGTATTTTATTCAACAGTTTTGGTTTTCCAGACAATACAATACATAACTAGCTGTTGCTCTACTACCCTTAATAAGCATTAAATTGTAATAGACAAGGTGGGGGGAAAGGAAAAAAACCACCAAAGTATTTCCTGCAGCGGTTAAAACTCTCCCATTTTTTTTTTAGTCCCTTGCTCTCAAAAAAGACACTGGGTTTACATTTTATGTGTTTGTTCTTTTACTGGTAATAAAGCAGTAGAAGCTTTTCTTGCTGCTCTTGACATCCCTTTTCAGTTTCAACTTTGAGCTTTGGCTTTCTTAACACTGTCCCTGCATGCCATAGTAATGCTTCTGTAGTCCTTTAATGACTGTCCTGACTTCTGTACCGTTTTTTTTTTCCCCCTTCACTTTGGAGCTCAGTTACGAGCTCCAGATTGAAGCTGGTCTTATAATACATCTACTCCTTTTTCCTACTTGTGCTCAGAAGAAATTACTTATACAGATTTGCCTTCTCTCTTGAGCTTCTTTTTTCTTCAAAACTGCCTCATAAATGGTACCACACCTACCAGACACCTGAATAACCCAAAGCTTTAGATATGTACTTTGCTACTTGCCTTCCTCCAGGACAGCATCACCCCTGACTAGCCCATCTAGCATGTGCTAGAAACCCTCAGAAACCCACTGTATTACTTGCATCCTGCTGTCTTTCCCTTTCAACAGATGTCACAAAGGTTAAAGTCTCCCATAAGAATGAGGATTTGTGATTTGGAAACTTCCTTGAGTTGCTTAAAGGAGACTTAGTCCTCTCTGCCTAAACCAGACCAGGCGGCCTGTAGCCATCTCCCACCAAGACATCACCCTTACTAGCCTTTCCTCTTATGCAAACTCACAAGCTCTAAACCCACCCATTGCCCCTTCCATAGGGAAACTCCATGCATTTGAGATGCTCCTATAAAGGGATCCACCACTCATCTACCTTTTTTCTGCCTGGTTTTCCTAAAAAGCCTGTATCCACCCATCCCAGAACTCCATCGCGTGAGCTCTTCTCACAAAAGAAATTTGTTTTAAAAAGGAAAAGCTAAAGACTTACCTGTTCCCTGAGTGTGTGCAACTCCTCCCTCAATTCACTGAGGAGAGCATCTTGCTCTTTTGGCAGTAGACTTCCACCAGCCTCTTTATGTAATCTTTCCAAGCGAATAATATGGTCTTCGCGGAATTTAACTATCATTTTATTGGACTGAATAAATTTCTCCTTCTTGGCACACAGATCTTCTAGTTGAGCAATTTTTTCCAATAAATTCTTCGAAAGTAAATACACAGATCAGTGGAAAAGTGACAGTTACACTAGGTGAATTTTTAAGATGCACATATCACATTCACACACAAATAATGTAAAACTCAGTTAACAATAATTTTGTGAATACACAGACTATCATTCATTTGGAGCAGATATGTAGAGAGCAACAGCTCATCCCAAGAAGCCAAATTAGATGCTATATTGCAAAGACTTAGAAGCTCCAATATTCAGTTAAGCACATCAGATGCAGCCCTGGAGTCCCTGTTTCAGTTCATTTCTTCAATAAAAACCCCACAAAACATTTTGGATGATTTAGCACTGTGCCATAACATGAACCAGAGAACGTTAAAATGGGGATGACTGGGAAGTCCGCTTCAAAAAACACACTGTTGATCCAAACATCAAAGATGTGCTCGAAATAAAACACAAGTTTGCTCTGTTCAAATTTTTGAACAACTTAAAACTAAAACATACTAAGAGAGCTATTCTATGGCTTGTCTGAATTCGAAAGATTTTATCTTAAATGTCATTTGACTAGTTCCCTTATTACTAAACCTTATCATCTTTGGACAGAGTATTTTTATTCAAAAAATGAAGAGAATCAGTTTCAATATGTTCTCATCAGACAGTACACAGATTAGAATTAGAAATATTAGTGCTTTCTTACCTTCTTTTCATCTTCTGATTTCTCCCAGAATAACATTGCTTCAAGGAAGTTGTTCATGTAATTCATGTTGTTCTTCCGTTTTTCAATCACACCTGTAGGGCAAGTCAAAGAAAAAAATGCCATATTTATTAGAATACCAGTTAACCAAGTTTTCCTAAATATATAACACGACAGTTGTGTGAAGAAAATTTAAATCAATTCTTCAAACAATATAATTCCTCTAAGATCATGTGCTGTACCCAGAGCAAAGAGGTTTAGGTTGTAAGTCTTAGTCACCTGCAAGTCCTGATAAAGAACAAAGTCATTATACATAATTGTATAATTAACAAAGTTGTTCAAGCATTAAATGGCTTTACGATGAACTTTAATACAAGTAGAAGAATCAGTTTGTGCAGCTGAGTATATCTATAAAATGCAAAACCCCCTCTGAAATTAATTTGATAATACTAAGCGATTATTGGCAATGTTATTACAGTTTGTACATATTAGAAGCGGACTAACTGGTTTATGAGAAGGAAATTCAGGAAAATAAGTGTGAATTAAGTGGATAATTAGTGATTTCATCTGGAAGGAAAGTGCCCATACAAGGGATTAAAAGGTCCTAACTAATCCATTTCAGAAATTAATTCAAAATAGCTCTTCTGAATATCCTCATGCAGGCAAAACTACTTATTTATAGAATACTAATTATCATAGTATCGAGGAGCATAATAACTACCTTATTGTAATTTAATATATTAAAAAACGCCATCGTGTTTTATAAGTAGCTAGTAAGCAGATCTCATATTTGTGTGATCAAATATTACAAACATAATTTAACTGCATAGATTAAACACAGCTCTAATATATTAGGTTCTGCATAAAACCTCTCTTCAGTGTTTAAACATAATCTGCTTTTCCTCAGAACTCTGTCACAAGTCTAACAATATTTTTGAGCGCTCTCTTGATATTGGTGTATTCACAGACAGTGATTCAGTGTCCCACATCATCACTGACTTGTTTTTACTGGTTAAATGTGCATGCTCATAAAGAAATATTTTTTCCTTGGGAAAACTGAACCACAGATGCTTTATATCACACAAGTCTGTAATTTCTGTAGTAACTTCTATTTCTTGGCAAGGTCAGGAAGGAGTTGACTTAGGATAACAATGAGAGTTACAAGGCCATGTGATACTGTTTGATTACCAGGTAGTAAAGGTAAAGCATTTCAGTGAGATGCATACATAGTAGAAAGCTGTGCTGGGATCTATATTGCAGATACAACGGCCTAGTGAAAAGCTGCTGGAAGAAAAAAAAATTACACATTGATAATAACCCCATTACCACCTTACATTGAAATTTATCTTTTATTGAAAGATAAATATCCTTTATCAGAGTGCTGGAGCACCTCTCCTATGAAGACAGGCTGAGAGAGTTGGGGTGGTTCAGCTTGGAGAAGAGAAGGCTCCGGGGAGACCTTATAATGGCCTTCCAGTACCTGAAGGGGCCACATGAGAGATGGGGAGGGATCTTTATCAGGGAGTGTAGCAATAGGACAAGGGGTAACGGTTTTAAATTGAAAGAGGGGAGATTTAGATTAGGTATCAGAAAGAAATTCTTTGCTGTGAGGGTGATGAGGCACTGGAACAGGTTGCCCAGAGAAGCTGTGGCTGCCCCATCCCTGGAGGGGTTCAAGGCCAGGCTGGATGGGGCTTTGAGCAACCTGGTCTGGTGGGAGGTGTCCCTGCCCAGGGCAGGGGGGTTGGAACTCGATGGTCTTTAAGGTCCCTTCCAACTCTAACCATTCTATGATCCTGTGATCCTTCTTCCTGAAGGGGCAGAAGGGGAAGAAGAGGAGGAAAAGAGAAAATAAATCCAGTCCTGAGCTTAAAAAGAATGCGGATTCAATGAGAATTATCAAGACCATAGCGCTCTCCCTCCAGCCTAAATGTACAAGCAATCCCATGTAAACTGTTGGTTACTCAAAGGATTAGGCAGTGTACCTCTTACGAACTGGAAGTGTGTTCTAGGTGTTCCAGAATAGAAACATAACCCTGGACACAAACTTATGAAAAGGAAGAAAATAAAATCACATTAACAATTTCTGCAAAATATTAGATACAAATACAAACAATGGGATCCGTAAGACAATGGCAGCCTCTGTAGGTCAGTCCCTACAAAAGTACTAATTGTTCAGAAACTTAATGAATTACATAAGGCTCCAACACTCCAGGCAACTAAGTAGCAAGTTCTCTCTCCCCTCACCCCCAACTCTTACCTTGTGATACAGAAATATCATGCATTGATGGCACTGAAGTAAGTTGAGCAAGCTGCTCTTTCAACTTTTTGACCTCAGCTTGCAGTTGGCTCACATTTCCTTGTGTGTCTTCATTTATCACAGCCTTTCATAAATTAAGAGAAAAATTAAGAGAAAATTAGGAAGAGGTACAAATAAAAGAAATAATCTTACATTTTATAGGATAAAAGAAAAGTCAAAATTGCAAAACAACAAAACTGCTGAGAAGTTTTCTCTGTTAGGAAAGGAAGAACTCATGGAAAAAGCACTGGTTTCTCAGTAAATCAAACATCGAGTTGCACTTCAGCTAAAAACATTGGTTAAAAAATTCAGTGTTTTCTCTGGAGCTTTTTTGACCAAGAAAGCTAAGCAGCACACAAAGGCAGTAGTTTCCAGCCAGATGTCAACATACATTCAAAACTCAGGAGAAATTACGTTTTGGGATTTAGCATATATAAGAACTAGATCCACTAAAATACTATTGAATCTAATTTTTTTTTAATGAAAATTTTGATTTTTACTACAGATTTACTTACTTTTTCCAATGAAGTGCTCAGAGAACAAGCAATGAACACACACTATTATCAGCTACTACCTAGTCCCCAGCTGTTGTACTCTATTCATAATCAAAAACAAACAAGTTGTTTTCAAAAATCATTTACTATAAACATTTAGGAAAGCAAATTTAGGTTTTTCAAATAAGTTATAGTTATTTAAATCAGCAAAAGCACAAGAATATTTCAATGAAGTTATCCTGTTTGCAGATGTGCAGTTTAAATGACAAGAAATTGTTTGTTGCAACAATAAAGACATTGGATAACTCTCTTACCTTGTTTTTAATCAACTTTGCTCGCTGGGCAAAATTAAGGGTGGACAGTGTTTCACCAAAACACCTGGATCCTGGATGAACATTTGCGATTATGCATGTTTTTGCATTACCACCGAGGGAATCCTATGTAAAAACATAGAAGTTATATTTATTTGCATAGTTTTGGCTACAGCAGGAAGCCATCATCTAAAAGCTACTGTGTATAACTTCAAACAAACTGCCTAAGTGGTTTTATTTAACAAAATCTCCATGCTTCTTACGTTTCTGAAATTTTAGTTCAGACATGGGTAGAAAGGATGTCACTGTAAATAAAGACTTTATTTGGGTTTTCAAAAGCCTGATTCTACATTACTAATCAACAATTTGAGATATTGGTTACAGTTGAACAGCAGGAAGATGAAAAAAAATAACAACAAGGAATAAAGTAGATATTTCACTTCAATTTTGGTCATCAGCAGATCGGCATTCACACTATTTTGAACATCCTCCAGCCTGTCAATTGTTCCAATATATCTGCTGGTGGCAACTGCCAAACAAACTAAATCACAAACCAAGATTCTTGACCAAGGGTATAAAAAGAACCTTTCCCTTTTACATGCATGTCTTCAAATAAATCCATGCTGTTAGATACATATCTCTCAAATCTCTGGAGAAGGCAGCAGTTATACTTAAGGTTATGGAGGTGTTCAAGGCCAGGCTGGATGGAGCTTTGGGCAACCTGGTCTAGTGGGAGGTGTCCCTGCCCACGGCAAGGGGGTTGGAACTGGATGATCTTGAAGGTCCCTTCTAACTCTAACCATTCTATTGATTCTACTACGAAATAGCCCACAAGTCTCACTGGCTTTGTCTAGTACAGAAGGTCATGTTTGTGGATTTCTTTGCAGTACAACCACCTTACAAAAACCCCAAACACTTAAAGTCAGAGCTCATACACAGTTGCAATTCTCTTCCAATTTCTATGTATTTTGGGTTGCATTGGAAGGACATAATTCTTCAGAGGTTCACAATTCTAAGATATACGTGGAACAGGGATGGAATTTTTTGGAAATTTTGCTGTGATCACAAATTTGTGTTGTAACACAAATATTATGTGTAAGTACTGTATTATACTACAAAAATACATTACAGATATTATTTATTACTGCTCACAGAATTTTGGTGAGCGCTGGCAACCAAATCTTTTGACTAGTTCCATCTTTGTTTTCTGTTCATCTTGGAAAAAGCCCATAAGCTACCAGGTAGAAAACTGTAAATTTATCCAGTTATTAACATCTTACCAACACTTCGCACATATAGGCTAATTGTGGAAATCCTGTCAAACATTTCAACACATCTCTAAATACTACATTGTGATACACGGTATTTCCAAAATTATAGGGATTAAAACATATGCTCATTTTTCCTTTAAATTTGCAAATATAAGGAGATTATGAGCATTAATTTCTTGTCTTCAGTTAACAGTAATAAATCCCCTGGAAGTCTATTTAGGTAAAAACAAGTTTTTAATGTCGCGAGTTCAGCTTTGTCGAGTAAAACAAAAGGAACCAACCCAAACAAATATTTTTTCTACACCCCAAGTAGCATATAAAATCCAGAGCATATACATTACCCTTAACAGAAAAGTGAGCTTGGAATCCCGGTAACAAATGTGTCTCTGTTTTCCATTACCCACATCAACAAGTGCTGTGATTACTTGGCCCAGGCAACTTAGTGATCGATTTATGTTACCTGCTTCCTGGAAAAAAACCAAACAAACGAGAAAAAAGGTGAATAGATTTGTTGGGTGGAAGAGGGCAGTAGATCTGAAAGCAGAAAGATGCTACAGATATTACAGAACTAACCTTCAACCTCAGTCCTTCTGTGTGGGTGTCTTTCTGTCTCTCAGATCCTGCCAAGTCTACCAGGTTGAGCAGGGAAGACCGAATGTTAACAACCTCATTGTTTTTCTCCATGGATTCCACTGTGATAGTGAAAACTGCATGCGATCTTGAGGACTCTCTGTTCATTGAGGTCGATGCTACACGACGGTTTCTCCAGCCCATAGTTAATACCTAAGCATGAA
Organism: Arenaria interpres; assembly: GCA_013399435.1. Classification (NCBI taxonomy): domain Eukaryota; kingdom Metazoa; phylum Chordata; class Aves; order Charadriiformes; family Scolopacidae; genus Arenaria; species Arenaria interpres. The sequence continues at coordinate 19,159 of VXAK01021002.1, forward strand.
AAAGACATCAAATAATATCAAGTATCTCAGACTATATTGAGTATTTACATACAGGTGACAAACAGTAGTAAGCAAACTTCCGTGTAACAGCTTTCAAAAATCTCAAGGCAAGGACTTTTTTTTACTTTTTTCCCCAATAGAAGTATTTTAGAAGTGAAAAAAATATACTTACAGTCCACCTTAATAAAACCACTAATTATAATATTCACTTCTTTCCTTCAAGAGTTCCATTGCTGTTTGAAAGCATAACATATCCAATACTGGTGTATGTTAGTTGTACATAAGGAAAAAAAAATATTTCAGGTAACAGAAGTACTATGTGTACATGTGTCATTCCTGGAGAAATAAACCTGACAATTTCTGGAACACACATGCTGCCTAATTAGCAGATGTATCTTTCTGTCGCTATTTCAGAGATGTGCAGGGCAAGCATTAGAGAAAGATTACTGTAATTGCAATTCATATATTCCATACTCCAGAACTACGGGATTTCTTACATGTGTGGGGTAGTCAGGAAGCATTGCCTAGAAACAGCTTTTTACACTGTTTTTTGGAGATGGAGATAGGAGAAGAGGGTGCCACAGACACTGTGCAAAAAAACCCATGTGCTTTCATCAAAAAGGAATATTTATCAATAAGCATCAGGATAAATAGTCCAAACATTTAAAAATGACAAAAAAATACCTGGTATGCTTCAGCTGCAGATGACAACACCTGTTCAACAGCACCATCAACAAAGACTCCCTTCTTGATGTGTTCTCTGAGAAAGAGTCCAGCTGAAGCAGAATCTAGCAAGTCAAATATCTGTTCATTGTAGATTTCGATAAATGAGCATTTGCAGAGAAAACTCTTTCCATTGCCAGCCTGAAACACACAGTAATTTACACTATAAACAGATCAGTTACATGAAGTCTGGCATTGTATGGCAGTGAGTATCTTTTTATACATATCTAAAGCTATTCGTTTGCATATGTATTCTGCATACTGTATATATCTGATGCACAGATGACAACCAACACCCAGAAACCTAGATGCATTTTTAGACTCAAAATACAAGCAAACTTGTGTCTGAAGAAAGTGTACTACAATTTGGCAGCATACTGGACACAAGCGTTCCTCATTAATAAATTTGATGCAAGACAGCAATAATACTGGAAACTTCAATTGCTCCACGCTGGGCTCACCAAACAGCCTTAGCTAATCTTTAACGTGAGACATTACTTTAACCACAGTAATAAGTATAAAATAAACATACCTTTTCTTTTTCACGTTCAATTAGAAAAAATAAGTATTCAAAGCTCCGTGGAATTACACCTCTCAGGCAGTGAGTGAAATTATCAGAATCAGATGGTCCTAAAGAGATTTTTAATTACAAAAAAAATTAATTAATGCTACTCAAGAATAATGGTTGATCTTTTCAAGATGGCATTACAGAAGACTTCAGCAACCAGGTTTTAGTCATTTTATGGCAAAACCACTGAAGACATGCAATAAAATCAACTTTCAAGATCTAAGGTAGTATTCCATAATCGGATTTATACGTAGTCTAAATGATGCTTGTGAAAGTTTATTTTACCTTGTCTGTAGGTTACCAAGCTCTGACATAGTGTAAACTACTTCAATTTCCATAGAAAGCATGTACATCAATACAGCTACTTGAGCCTTGGTTTGAGGAACAAGAAGGATGGGGTAATTTGGCCCCATGATTAATTAATATCTATGTAGTCCTTGAAAACACATCAGTCAAAGTGGTTTTGCTTATTTCAGTAACTTTCTCATGTCAAGTACAATATTAATGCATTTAAAATCACCACTGTATGAAGAACAAGATTACACGGGGATCCCTTTGTATACAGAGAGGCTTTAAATTCCTATTTGGGGAGGAATCAGTTATTTTGAAAAACTCACTGCATTTTATCATGGAAAACCCTTAGAATATTTTTCTACACATGCAAGGGATATCAGCCAAACAGGGAAACCAGTACAATACTCATTTTTGAGAAAATTTAGCAAGAGTATTTGGTTTAATTGAGAAGCTTCTCCCCTGTTAGAAACAGAAACTCTACATCTTCAAAAAGAGTACATATACTTCACTCTTTTAATATAAAGCAAGAACTGTACTGAGCACTTCACCATTTTTTATAATCTTAAAGTTACCTGCAGGAAGACAGAATTCTAAATCATCTCTGGCGTTTAAGACAACATTTCAATTCAAGACAAAAAACCAGTAAGAAACCACTGAAAGATTGAGCTCTCATCCACTTACCCAT
>VXAK01021002.1:27888-44979 GCA_013399435.1 Arenaria interpres
GGGGTGAGGCAACGGGGGAAACGGTGATGATGTCCCAAGTTTAACTTCTGCCCTGGCAGAGATTAAAAAAAAAGTGTTTTAAGAGTATAAAAAATATATTGGAAAGGGGATACCACCATCTTAACAACAGGTCAGCAGATGTGAACTCTGGTGTGATGGCAGGGGCATTAGCGTTTGAGCCAGCTTGTTAAAAGGCAGCCTTTTCTGAGGGTATTCTCTTTTTTTTTTTTCTATGTTTCCAGTGTGCTTTTGCATGTATTCCCTGCTGTTAGGTTTTACAGGATGCCTTAAGAAAGAGGCCTGTCATTATTTGTGACAAGCTGGAATTGGAGATAAAAGTATACATTTCGTACAAACTGTTTCACTTCCTAAGGAAGATTGCATTTTGTCTATCTCTTAGTAACTTCAATGGATTACTGTACTACTATCTATACTTTATCCATTAGAAGATGAAGTTTCCAATTCCTGTAATGTTGCCACACTTTATGGTGTTGCACCAATGTTAAGTTTACTTTTATATAAGATCTTATTGCAAATGATTTTTCTGTCTTAGAGCACAAGTTTGAGAGAGTGGAAACACAAACATCGTCTTCCTTGTGTCAATAATGCTTGCAATTATTTGGTTCGGCAGCTTTAATAACAAAGCCACCATGAGCTCCCTGTTCAGAGTACAGCATCGAAGACTCAAATTTAGACCCACACATTTAAGATTTTCTTAAGTGTTGCATGGCAAGCAGCGCTTGTACAACAAAGATAATGAACAAAAGGAACGAAATTCTTACCTTCCAAGTTCTTACTGTTTTGGTCTTTAATTGAAAGAGCCCATACTGTTTTTTCCTGAGTGCCATTTGGACAAAGCTCGTTGCAGGGCCTGGCACTGACAGCTGTGCCAGGTCTCCTCACTAGCCTTACTGCAAAAGGGAAACCAAAGACTATGAGCCCACCCTCAGCTGTTGTGATTTAATGTGGTGATTAGAATTGCTTTTTTTTCTCTCCTGTCTAGAGAGAGCAGCTTCCACTTGCAGATGATGATAGTGAGAATGGCAGTGACAAGGAAGATGAGCAGCCTCAAGTGGTAACATTGAAAAAAGGGGACTTGACTGCTGAAGAAGCAATGAAAATTAAACAGCAGATTAAAGAGGCCTTAAAGACAAATGAATCAGGTGAATTTCAAACTATTAATGTTTTGCTTTGTATAGTCAAAGAGAAATAACTCATAAAAGTGAGCCTGATGTTTGTTCAGTTTTCCAGCATTTAATACTACCTTTGATTAGTTGTTTTGAATTTTTTAGTTTTAGCTACATAAGTTAGACCTGTGATTCCTAATCTGAAATGGTTGAGTACGTAAACAAGCTGTCTAGCATTTTATAGAGTTGCAGTTCTTTGCTGCTTTGCTGTCCACCATCCTACCTCCAAACACCACCTTAAATCTCGTTTGGTTGGTTGGTTGGTTTTGGTGTGTCATTGTCCTACTACACAGTCTTTTGGCATCACCTGTGATAATTTCAGAACTCATTAATTAGTTCAGCCAAATTTGACAGTGGAGTGGATGTCTTAAAGGTAATAGCATGAGTTTGTGAAAAAGAGTGGCTGGGCAGATGGAGGAAACTTGGGCTAGTGCTTCAGTAGAAAGAATGGCAGGTGTGTAAGCTCAGTAAGGTGTTTACTTAACTGACTGGTCCATGTTATTACTTAAAATCATCCCAGGATGTGTTGTGACTTGGAAATATGTTAAGCAAAGCTAAATTGATTAGTTGAAAATAACACATGATACAATAGCGTCAATGAACAGCAACATATAGAAAAAAATGTTTCTTTGCTACAAAGAGTTACAAAGCTTTATCTAAATTATTTAACAGGCTTTTCAAGAATGGAAAGATGGAAGTAGTGTGGGAGAGGTTGCTGCAGTTAGGCAATGAAGATGTGAAACTATAGCTGATTAATATAGTTAAGAGTTTTTGTCAGTATTCATCATTCAGATATGATGGCTGACAAAAATGCTTTAAGAGACCAAAAATTTCCATCGTTACACAGGGTGTGATGAAGCGTAGCTTTATTTATTTTTTTTTTGTTGACAGAAGACGTGACAGACTAAAGGTAGGTATTGCCGTCTCTAGTGGAAATATCTTGGTAATGAAGAATATAGAACTGGAACCTCACAAGTATAAAATATAAAGGTGATTCACAGAAGCTGTGGACTTTTTACTCAGCCACTGTGGCTATTTACAGTGGCTGTACATAGAGTTCAGAGCGGATTGAAAGGCTAGCGCACAGCTATCAATGTGATATCCTTAGCTTTTGTCTTTTTCTGGCATTTGAATTTGACAATTCATGTTTCTCTTGTCCCTATATAGAAGTATGTGTTAAAAGCAAAAGGGTATCAATGGAGAAGTCAAATAACAGTACTAGGAGAAAATATGTTGAGAATCTTGCATTTTTGAAAAGCAGATTGATGAAAAAACTTTTAATTTTTATAATGTAGGTTAGCTTGAAATTAAATAAAACTGTCTGATTTGTTTCTGCAGGTAGATATGTGTATGTAAGGTGTAACCAGCTAGAGGGCTGAGGGCTGTGTTTATATAATTTGAACTCCTCTGAGAAAATTTGTCCAGCTTCAGGCTTACTTCCCGGTCTCTTATTATTGAAGTGTAATGTATTGGTGTTGCTCTTTGTAAAGATGTCACATGATTTCTTTTCAAAAGTGGGATCACCCTCCTAGTACTGGGAGAAATTTCAGCCTGTTGGAAAGAAATGGCATGATTTTTTTCTAAGCATTGGTTTCCTTTTCATGTAAGCAACTTGAATTTTGAATGATCACAGTAGGAGGAAAAGTTATTTTGTAAGGCTGGGCAAAAAGAAGTCGTTGTCCATAAGAATCTATTGAGGTGGAGTCCATGCTGTGAAAAAAGTCCAAAAGAGCTACCAGGTTGAATACACAGTATGAAATGGAAGTGTATTTGAAGAGAGTGACTGAACTTCTTTGGAAAAAGACATTCCGAAGACATAATTGTATGTAGTGAGGACGGTAATATTGAGTCTCTGTAGAACTGTGGCACCTCTGCTTATTACCCCTTCAGCCCTTCAGTAGTAACTTGCATTTGGAGGCAGAAACCCCACAGTAGTAGGTAGCAGGAGTGCTGAATCACTATGCTCTGGGGACTGCTGCCCTCTGTTCTATGCTATTGTGTTATTATTCGTTCATCTGCCTTTACTGTTAATATGAGGTCTTGGCCTCCTTTTCCTTTTCTTGGCTTATGGGAATAAACAGGGTAAGCGCTACTACACTCCTCTGCTATGAGAGGACCTGGTGTGAAATTTTTAATGAAGGTGTGGGTTTCTGCTACAGCTTGCTGAAGACTTTTTTTTTTTTGAGTCTGTGTCCATCTTTGCACTGTCAGTCTGACCTCTAGATTTAAATTCTGATTTCTAGTCAGAGACGGGTATTAAGACAATTAAGACAGCTGGTTACTTCCAGTTTAATAAAGAGAGTTTTGAGTAACGTGTTAATTTCTTTTCTTGTTTTGGATAATTGTCAATTCTGGAAATTGGAAGTATAAAGAAAGCTTGATACTGCATGATTTGATTACATTTCTTGTTGCTTTGATTTTTTTTTTCCCAGAGTTGGAAGTGAAATTAATTTCACAGGTACTAGACCATAACATACAGCCCCAAATTGTATAATTTGTGAAATTGTAAAGCTGAAAATGTAGCAGGGAAGTAATTTTTCCAACTGATAATCTTCCTTTCCACCATGCATCAATGCTGAGGCACTTAGCAGCATGTTACTTAAAATCTATCAATCTGTTGTGAATAGAAATTGTCAGTTTTTCAAAACATGGAAAGTACTCAGTTTCGAGATTCTGCTCTCTCCTCTTATATCTGTAGTGCTTGTCTTAATTTAAAGATCCTTGTCTTCAGCCTTTGGGTTGGGATCTTATTCTAGGATTTTTCATATCTCATTTACATCCTTTCCCCTTCATTTTCTTCTATAACCATTTTGACACGGATACACTTTTTTTTTTTTCATTATTCAGGCACCAGCAGTTCCTGTGACTCGCTTTTTCTTTTTTTTTTACAGAAACATTTCAGTAATGCTTTTGCATTAATTTGGCAAAAACAGCTGATTCATGTCAGTTGCACTTGGTTGCCTCCTAAGGCAGGACAAAATTTAGTGAAGCTTGTACATTAGCTTTTTAACTATAGTCACAGGGAACTTTTTTATTTAGGATGAGAAGACGCCCTTGCATATTGAAATATTTTTCTCCATGGAGGACTAACTTACAGGCTTTTCATATCAACAGTCATTTTCCTTAATATTATTATGCAGCATTTTATGAATCTTTACTGTTGGTTCAGAGACAAAGAAAAACGGTCGTGTGAGAAATTCAATTTGCACAAAAGCTGGCAATTACTGCAAGATGCTTTATTCCAACATTCATTAGAGTCTATGGAATTGCTTTTTCTACTGCTTTTCTAGTTAACCTGGCCTCTGGGACACTGATACTTGCAGGTGACCAGATTTGGCAGAAGGAGCCCTTAACTCGTTCAAAGTCTTCTAATATTATTCTTGTCGTGTTCTATATGCTGGGGTTGGAGGAGGGCAAGAGAGGGGAGAGGCAAGGAGAATACAGTCCATGCTGGCTTGACCATCCGAGCTCTTTCCTTAGCTTAAGCAGCCATTTTATCGGAGACATATCACAGAGTTCACACTACTCTTCATCACGTGAACAGCAGGGATCTAAATTGAAGCTGATTTTATAGTATTTAAGTAACGAAAAACTTTCCCATGTGTCCTCATGAATGATTGAATATCTGAGCCTTTTTATCTTCGTGATACCAGTGTGCGCAATTCCGATAGTAAATGCTTCCAAAGGCACACATAGAGATGGGTGGCCAGAAAGCACTAGAGGGAGCATCTGGAACAGCTGACCTGAACTTCTAACCTTAGAAACCAATAAGAAATTTGCCAGGTTATAAATTTTTTCCTACCTTTATCATTGAATAGACATATATCTTGAAATATCGCTTGCACTGCTCCTTCTGTTGTTCCTGCCAGTTTAGTGGTGTTTCCAGCTGTTGGCCTCATTGACCCATGCAGACAGACACTGTTGAAAAATGGTGATGCTAACCACGCAAATGACTATTAAATAAAAAAATACAGTAAACAGAAGAGCAGTGTTTCTTTTTGAGGCCCTCATTTCTACTTCTCTTGTAATATATAACTTGCAATTAAACGAGACAAAAAATTTTCTGAATGTCTTAATGTCATTTGTGAGGTGAGTTTTCAGCTGAACATCTGATGGTGCCCATCTTAGCTGACCAGTGTATAAGGGTTGTGATCCAGGTAAAAGCAGCAGTGACTTAAGAGCAGTCAGAATTTCAACTGCTACTGTAGTTTTTTGACTCTCGTCAGAAGTGGATTTTATTCCGTCTCCTGTAATGGTTTTATGTTGATTGTGTTTTACTTTGTGTGTTGCAGTGTGTTTATCAGAACATCCTGCTTTCCTTAATTTGTAATACTGATACAGTCTTTTTTCAGGGCTCTGTTTTAAAAAACAACCAGTGCTGAGATTACTTCTTCAATCTCTTCCTTGTATTGCTTAATACAAGTCAGGCTTTGGAGGTCACGGATGAAAAGACTGCTGACATGCGAGGGTCTGGTAAAATTAGAAAGGAGGAGGTGAAGCTTTTTACCAGCTGGAAAAGACAATCTTAACAAATCAACACAAATTTCTTGAGCTGCTACATCAGATTCTTTCAAAAAGCATAGTCTGCCTGTTCTGCCTCTTTCCACGAGCTGCTTAGGTGAGGCTGGGCCCGCTGGGTTTCTTCATCTGCTTCATTCTTTGTCAAGCACTGCCAACACATCGTCTCTCTCTGAAGCTGGCCTGGGCTTCCTGCTGAAAGGAATGTCCTTGAGCATATAATGAAATTTTGACAGTGTTTAACCAGGCCAAGAGCTAAAATATTTTTCTTTGATGCAGAATGATCCGCAAATAGTATTGAGGCCCTGGAGGTCATAGCTAAGCTAGTTGCCATTTTGGTGGAGTTTTTGAGCTTTTTTCTGTTTATACACTTCGCTTATTAAGAGTTTAAATTCACATTGCAAAGATACCTATCAGTTTCTCCATCTGGCAGAGAAGATGAAATGATTTTGTGCAGTTCACAACGTGGGTAGCAGGAGACTTGGGGGTAAAATTGAAAACTTTTACTTCCACTTTTACGTGGAGTAAGAGTACATGGTTGTTTATCTGATTTATTTTGTGGATCTGCTTTTGTTAGGTTTTGTTTTTCAATTTACTGTTCTAAAAAAATGTAGTAATTGCTCTTTAAAAGAGTATCTGATGAGATTTTTTTTTTTTGATGTTCCTCATGCTTTTGCGGTACCTGATTGCTTTGAAGTCCTGTTTCCACAGCTGTCCTGGCACTGTAGGTAGTCTGTGTGCTGACTGGCTCAAGTATATGGACAGTTGGGTCTGCTTGTAAGTGATTATTTTCTTTATAGGTGCTTTTTTTTGGCAGAATTTGGCTTATATCATATGCCTTGGATCTTGTTTAAGTTAGAAGATCTGGGTTTCCAAATAAACAATGTAGTTAACCAACAATTAGTAAGGGGAATTACTTTATTTTTAACTTCAGAGCCCCAAAATGGAGGCAGTTACGTGAAAAAACACTTTGAATTTTGAATTTTTAATCCAACTTCTGAGAAAAATGGTACATAGTGCATTTTGATTGGTTGTGATCTGTTTTCAGAAATAGTTATATTTCTCTGCCAGAATTTACCATAGGCACTTCTGAAACTTCTGTATCCCATTTAGAGCATGTAAACACTGAAGGTTTTCATGCAGAATTCACAAGAGATCCATTTACAGATACGCTTTTAATATCTACCATTTACTATTGCTGGTAATTCCTTGTAACTGTAACGCTTTTCTAGTGTACCAATACTGAAATATTTTCCCCAAACCTGGGTAGTTATTTTCTGCAGAGTAGTATTCTCCCATAAAGCACTGCAGAAGCCTGCATTCTGCAGAAGTCACAGACAGAATTGGTACTTAGTTTTTTTAAGCTAGGTTTCTTCTTAAAAAGGGTCTGTGAAACTTCAGGAATTATAAGGAAGGGTTCCTGATGAGGTTGATGGTCTTAATTGGTATCACACAGCCCTTAAGACACCAGATTTAATAGTTGTGTTGTTTGGAGGCTGCCCAGGGAGGTGGTTGAGGCACAATCCTTGGATGTGTTTGAGTGGTTTAGATGTGGTGTTGGGGAACATGGTGTAGGGGAGAACTTTGTAGAGTAGGGTAGATGGTTGGACTCGATGATCCCAAGGGTCTTTTCCAACCTAAATGATTCCATGAGTGTGCATTGAAGAGTGTGTCAGCCAATGCTGTGCATGATAACACTGAAATGTTATTCTTCTGCCATAATGCTTATGAATTGAGGAAACAATTTGGGCCAAAGACAAAAGATATTGATTATGAATAAAGAGCACATAATCTTGTCAAACACATGTATATTGTTAGGAAATGTCTGTTGAATAATGGATTTCACAAAAGTACTTTAGGAACAATACCTTGCACAAAACCTACAGTTCTCTAACATCCTGTCACATACACATTATACAAATTGCAAACTACTGAAGCATGAGCCTTTCTGTCTGATTCATGATTTTACAATTACACTTTTTTTTCAGAAATACTGCCTTGGTGCTGTTACTTGTGCAGTAGCTTTCCTCCCCTGCGTGATAATCCCAGAAGGGACTCCTCTTATTTGTAAAAGTGTTATTTGCCCTAGTACATGCAGAGGAGCAGAATTAGTTGGAATAGTTCGGTGATTTTGCAGATACAAAGAAACCCTAAAACTTTCATCCTACATGATAATAAAAGGCAGGTTTATGGCCATGTAATCATTTTAGCTGCCTCAGCAGGACAGGGTATATTGGAAGAAAAAGAAAAGCTTTGTCTTGCGTGCCATTTTGTTCTTTAAAGAGAAATCATAATTCTGCAATAAGTGCATTTGTTGTCATGGATTTTACAAATAGTGAAGCAGAATTAGAGGATCCTATAAAGTTGTCCTGTCCATTTTGATAAGTGGATGCAGCTGGATCGTATGGGAACAGCTCTACAGCTCACAGTCTCTTCAAAGTTAAAGCTTTGGTTAGTAAGAACCCATTTCTAATAGTAACTGCAGGAGAACCTTCTTCAAGGGCTGGTTGCCATGGAGCAGATGTGTGTGCATGAAGGACATTTATCAAAGCAGACTTTGTGGCCAAAAAATGCATTTTCATGATTGCTGCATTGTATTGGAGGTCTTGCTGATCTTGGTGCTGGGGAAGAAGAAAAGATGATAGTGAAAGTCTGTATGTGTGTGTGAACATGTGCAGATGAGTTCTGATTTTACTGTGTTTGTTATAGATGGCGAACCAGAACCTGCTGATGGGAAAATTATGTTCAGGAAGCCAGCCAAACGTTCCTCAGAGAAGTTTTTGGATTTCAATGTAAGTTCAAGTAAGAAGATGAAAGAGGCAAAGAAAGCTAAGAGAGAAGAAACTGCTTCTCAAAGTACAGCTAAGCAAGTAAAAAATAGCAGTCTTCTCTCATTTGATGATGAGGAAAATGATGATTAGGAGCTGTATTTTTTTTTTTTAATATTTTACTTACCCTTCTGGGGTTCTGAGTAAGAAGTTTTCAAAGTGTGTATCTGAGTCGCCTCTTACTTTGTTATAGTCCAACTAGAGAAACAGAATCTAAAAGTAGCAAGAGCTAAGTGTTTGCAGTTCAGATGGAAGTGTATGAACAGTATTTCATGTCTTTATTTTAAAAAGAGAATTTAACTATGTATGTAAAAGCTATTTGAGGTCACAAATGATTAGCAAAATATACCTATACTTATCCAGCTTATCTAAATTTTCAATCAATGAATTTTAAAATGTCCTCCATTACTAAAAACATATTTCTTCTCTATTTACGGGACTCAGTTAACAGTTATCTGGCTTTTTTACCTGTTAATGTTGACTTGACATTCAAAAGTGAGAGACTTCATTGCTATGGAACAGAGACTAAAGTTTTCTGTCTCATAGCTTGGCAAAACTTTGCCACGAAGTTTTGCACGTGTGGTGTAGCAGATTAGCTCTTTGCAGAGCCCTTGCAGTAAGTCAGCCTGCAGTTGCTAAAAGCATGTAGTCTTAATCCTGTCTTTAGTGAATGCAGTCTAAGCATCAAATTCATTTGATTTGATTGTGCTAGCAAAATATAAACATTTTATTCTTGTAGTTGATTGTATCAACTAATCTAAAAGAAAGATGCCTAAACCCTTGGGGATCATGCTCTTTGGTTATCACACTGATGGGCTCAGTCAGTGTTTTGGTGGTTGGTGGGTTTTTTTGAAGTATATTTGTTCAAGTTACGTATGTGCTTATAATTATTTGGGATCTCAAACAGTTTCCTTAAAAAAATGTATTTAATCTTTAATCTGTGGAAAAGCATTATTTTGGTTTTCTTCAAGTAGGAAATTGCAAACAGGAAATTTAAGTCAAGACGTGATAGCTGTGATACAAAGTTTTAAAATTTTTCGGTTGCTCGTTCACAGAGCACTGAAAGTGACCTTTTCTGTAACAGGATGTGCTGAAATTGAAAATAACACTGAGAGCTGATGGAATTGGGGAGAACAAGGTGGTGGAAATGGGACTAGTGACTTTGAAATTACTTGGAAGAATGGTGTGTTCTGTAACTGTATTTAAGCAAGACCTGAGGCTGCTGCAGAATTACAGGGTAAAAGGCAATGAAACCAGTTCTGCTGCATGACAGGACATCCAGAATTATTTGGGCTGTAAAGCTTCATTGAGGAGCAAATTTGAAGTTGCTGTGTGAAACAGCTGGTTTTACTTTGTTAATCTGGTATTAAACAATAAATTATGTTTTCTGTAAGTGGTCCAAAGATATTTTTAATGAGAATTTCAGTGCATAAAATGGGATTTTTTTTGTCACCTGATAATGTAGCCTCTTACCACTACTACCTGTATATACCAACTTCCTGCAGTATCAGATGCAAATCTGCATACTATTTCACACTAATTGTGTGAGTGCGTGTTACCCTGATTTGAAAATAAATAGATCTGTTGTCCTTTCAGAAAATTAAAAACAGACCTATAAATGTATGTTAAAGTCATCTTGTAGCACTGGCCTGATATTAGAACTGCCAGAGAGGTGCAGTGTGACAACCTGATTATTTCCATGAGGACATGTTACATCTGTAAGTACATAATTTTTCTGTATTCTGCATGTATAAAAAGAAAATCAAACATAGGAGGAAGAAATACAGAATCAAAGGTTCCCAGGGATTAATCTTTCCATTTACTTTGTATACTTAAAATTTGTTTGAATCCATTAAAAATATATATACACCCCCCTGAGAAATCTTGTAGTATTAGAGTATACTGAAGGGATATTTGAGCATATTTCAACAACTGAGTAAATACTCTGATTTGCTGAGATTCCTCTGAAAGAATGAATTAACCATTGACTGCTTACTTAAACTTTTCTGGTTCTGTTTGTCAGCACAAAAATATACTTTCTTACATTTTTCTTGCAGAGCCTGAAAGCTCTTCACTTTAGCTGTGAGGCAGTTTAAGAGACATGGCTATCAAGAGATAAATGCTTGCCAAGGATCAGAGGGAATTTGGATTTACCTTAAAATTAGACAGGGCCTCCCAAATATGCAGCTGATTTGGCATGTTCAAAATAAGATTGATGTCTTGTTTGAATCTAGTTAGTCATTTCATTTAAGCAAAATTTACTACTTCTAGAGAGAGACTCGTGAGACTGAAATCCAGTAAAAAGAGGGTTTCCTCAAAATATTGGGTGCAGTACTTTTGCTTAATCATGCTCCTTGCCCTCCAACTTCAGATGACAGATGTCTGGAATGCAAATAAATTAATTGGATTTACATGGAAATGATATAATGAAAGGCATGTTGTTCTTCAGGCAACACAGCAGGGGAAAAAAAGGTGGATACAGAAGCCCAGTTTCTTTCCTTTATTCTGACTGTGATTTGTAGTGCTCTGACCAGGAGGAGACCTTTGTATTCATTGTATTTCACTCCCAGTTGCCCTAACAGTAATTAATTGGATGTATTTATTAAGAGGTGTGAGTGATGCACCAAAGCATCAAGTAGTCATGTGAAAATTCAGTGTTCTTAATGTGACACACCAGGAAAATTACACACGCCATCAACTCCCCGTGAAACCTGTGACTAAAGAGAACAATTACTTTTTCCTTTAGGGAAGAAATGTGAAACTGTCTTAAGCGATCACCTGCCTGAAGCAGTGGGTCATGGAAAAATAATAATCACAAGAACTTTCTAATAAAGGGGAAGCCAAAGTGAGCACATGGAACATGGGGCCAGGGCTGGGATGGGCAATTTTCCGCGCTTTTTCTTCCTCTGTCTCTTCCTAGCCCCCATCCCCTCTCCTTTTCCCCTCCTGTAGTGGGGAATGTCTATGTAGTTGTCTTCTTGTGGAGCTTGCTCAGCTAAGCGTGAGAGAAGCGCTCTGGAGGAGCAAGGCGAAAGTCGCTGTGGCCTATTACCTAATACGGGAACCTTGTACAGTTTTTATTAATAAAAATATCTTTGAAATTTCCCAATTCATTAAGACTCCAAAACATTTCTTGACGGTGCTGTTTGTTCTCGCTCGTCTTAGCTGAGCAGTAAGCCAGACCAAACCTGGTGAATCGTGGGAGCATTGCAGCAATGGATGCTTGTAGTGGAGGCTGCTTATGTTGCAAAGGTGCGTGGATGTCATCAGGAAAGGTAAGATGCTCTGTCACCTTTCTTCCTTTTGAAGAAACAAGATCTTTCTCTAAATGATGGGTGAATCATCAAGAGTGCTGCCTTATTGAGATAGAAATTGCGAAGATTACGGGACAGAATGAGCAAGAAAATGCACGTGTAGGCATGGGATCCAGGAGTTCTTACTCTTGGTTATATTTCTAGCCTGTCTGATACGGTTAATTTTTCTCAAAATCAAGGACAATTGACTGCAAATGGTCATTTCATTGGCCTAAACAGGAAGGGATGAGTCAGAATTCTGTTCTGATAGTTTTTGTTTCCGGCACTTTTCCAGGAAGTATCATTTGGAGGATCAAAGGCTGTGTTTTGCAGACGCTGAACACAAGAAGCCCATATTTAGCTGTTTTAATTACATACTTTTTCAAGCTCCATCACAGGACTTAATGTCTTTCTTTTTTTTCTTTTATTTTTTTTACAGTGCTTCAGTGTATAATCCTGTTAGGAAGCTGCAGATTGATAATGAAGCAGGAAGTAGCAGTGTCATCGCTTCAGCTGATTGTTTCCCTTGCGCTGGAGTGTATTAACTAAATAATGCTTCACTTGGCTGCGTAGAGCCAATTGCATTTTCAAGGACACGAGGCGTGCCTGAAGATGAGTCATTACCTTTGGTACAGCACGGGAGGTATGATATGCAGTCTCAGCAAGTGTTTGTCCATTGAAGTTGGTTAATAACCTATAGCCCTCTCCCGTGGCAAGATGCCATGAATCAATCCTTTGTGCATTCAGCAAACAGAAAGGCTGCTGTATCAACTGCCTCTTCGGTATCATCCCTTTATTCCCATTCCTAGAGCGAATCTCTCTGCAAAGGCATTTTTCATGTTGTAGACCTCCCCTTCCACCCCGCTTAGTTGAGAGCATTCCCGAGGCAGCAGTCACAAGGGAAGCCATTAAAACTAGGGGGCAGAAACCACAGGGTTTTATCTAAGTGACTGCAACCTCCTGTAGACTTCCTCAAGATTTGGAGAACCTATAAAATCTCAGAGCCAGCCCCTGGGAAGTAACTTCCTCTTGGGGGAAAACGGATGGGACCAGTCAGGAAAATCACACAAGATTGAATTCTACAGTGTTTCCCCCGTTACCACTTCTTATTTCTTTCTCGGCGGTAGAGCAACAGCTGGCAAAAGCAGTTCTACCTCTATCAGGAGATGTAAAGTGTCTTTGGTGCCATTCCAATCCATATGGCAAAGGATTCCTTTTCCTTGACTCCTGTGGCAGCCCTCAGTGCAATGCCTGATCAGTTAAGGCCATGGGCAAGAGGGAGCTGCCTTGTAATAGGCAGAAGTTATTAGAGGAAGGTGTTGTCAAGCCTCCGTGGGGTAACGGTGATCACTGCACACTTTTAGTTTTGATATCATGAAAGAGTTGTTCCCTTAGGGACAACACAGTAACAACGAACTTTAAAAGGGCAGATTATAAAACTATGAGGAAAATGGTTAACAGCAGGCTGAAGGGCAAAGAGAAGTACTTAAAAACCATAGAGATCTGCCTGGAGGCTATTTAAGAACGTCGTATTAGAGGCACAGATGGTTTGTATACCTCTGAGCAAAAACATAGCGTATGAAGAAGAATGAAACTCACAGGGTTACGTGGGAGAAAAGCGTGACTATAGAAAGGCTGAAAATACGTCCCTTAAAAATGACGACTGCCTGAAAGACAGACTAGGAAATGTTACCTGAAGAGTGGAAAGAGCTAAAAAGTGTCAGTGCTAAGAAAAAGACTATAGCAGCTGCTGACTTTGCATCTCCAGGATAAAACACCGAAAAGACTGATTCTAATAATGTCCTGAGCACTTTGCCTTTGAAAACTGGGCTACTCCATATGAGAGTTCACCAGAAAAACAAGGATGCTCTTAATCTGAGTTAGCTAGCGCAGAACAAAATCTCAATAAAGCCCAATCAGTCTGCAGTTTTAATATGTGACCAGGCCAATTTTAAGAGTAAAGGAGCCCATTCAAACATAGTTTCTCTGTATTAGGACTTTAATTTCACCTTGTGTTAGATTCAGTGCCAAAAATGATGGTTTTATTCTTTGCCAAAGAAAGTAGAGATAAAAAAAAAAATCAAACACTCCTAAAAATTCTAATTTTAATAAAAGCAAAAAGCCTGTATTTGCTTGGTACAGCTTTGGGCTGGGAGGGAGACTGTCTGATAAGGACGTAGTGATGTTTGCAGAGCTTTTTCGCACCAATGTGTAATTGGGCAGATGCAGCATTTTGTTGCCATGTATCTGAGAACAGGAACACGCCGATTATAAATTAGATGGGGAACATCTCAAGTATCACGAATCTGATGATGCGCGCAAAGAAAGTGTCCTTGTGAAATGAATGAAAGTTATTTTCTGGTTTAAAACCAAGGCGAGGCAGGGGAAGGTTAGAACAACTATTTTGGCAATAAAGACTTGATGCACACGGTCTCAGTGGGACTACAGCCCTGGCATCTAGGCTGTTTTATTCTGCCCTGTTAAATTGAAACAAACAATTCAGCTGCCCGAGTCTCTTCTTGTCTCCTCTGACGTGCCAGCTATCTCGAGAGAAGAGATTAAGCATTGTTCTGATCAGTGCCGCAGCAGCAGCTTTATGATTTAAGGGCTGCATAAAATTTATGGAGCACTGAGAAGAGCTTAAATCAATTTTATGATTTCCATAAATTATTGCAGGCAAGACAATGTTTGTGTGGAAAGCCAGTGACGTTTGAGCTGTTTATCCAATGGACAACAACATTCAAAACAGGGGTTTTCAAAGGCACCTGTAGGAATTACGCATTTGAGTTTGATGGGAGTTGGAAGACTTGTTCCTTTGAGCTACTTAGTATTCCACTATTAATTTTTAATCATGTCAAATTGTTTCAAATACTTAGTAAAAATCAAAATTAGGGGAAGGTCAAATTCAGAGCAATTTTAAAATGTCATTTAAATTCCTAATGTGCTTATAAACAGCGGGTGGATAACTCCTAATTCTATTTCAGGTGAAAACCCCTTTGGTACTTGAAGAGTTAACCCCTCCCTTACCACAGTGTCTTTTGGAGTTCTTGTTTAGGCCCCCATTACTGTGAGGAATCTTGCACTGTCTGTGCTTGAGGCTGTATCTGCAAATTACTGCAGCTGCTAGAGAGAAGGATCTGCCTCTAGAGCAGAAAGAGGAACAATACCTGGTTCCTCATAGCACATTTCAAGATATTACATAATAAGACAAGTATAATTCCTTACAGTACAGAAATGACTAGAGTTTGATTTTTCCTTCTGGACAACTAGCCAAGGTGGAGATGATAAGACACAGGTCCCATTTCATCCTACTTTGGGTGTTATTGGTGATTGAAAGAGCCCTCCCCTCACTGGGCATTATGCCCATCAGGATACAGATAGGTTGGAGACCTTTCTTCATATCGGGATACCTCTGAGCTATAATATTCGGTATTTAATTTTCTGTATTTTAAACTTCTCCAGCTTCTCTGAAAAGAAATCGTTGTGTTTCAGGTTATTGCGGACTGAATATGCTCAATGGTATTAATGGGAAGAACGGCTGCTGAATTCCTCTGTGCTGGATGGGCAGCTTGGGCTAATTTCTTTTCTGACGTTACTCCATTGCTCTCAATGAAATGACACATTGAGGATACACGAGCTTCTTACCAGACCTACTAGAACAAGGTAGTCTGAGACAAACAGGTTTAAATTCAAGAAGTGAAACGTTGGACACTCCAGTATCTTACCAACGAATTGCCATCGTCAACAACATACGTAAGTGATGGGAGTGACTGACTCAGCGGTCATTCTGCAGGAAGGGGTCTGTGACTGCTGTGAATTAAAAACTGAAGACGGGCCTCGGTGTGAGGAAAGCCAATGCAATTCCAGCTCTATAAATAGTGTGTCACAGAGAAGAAGTGTGAAGTACTCCTGCCCTACTTATTCTCCGCTTCAGACTTTAGCTGGAGTAATGTGTCTACTTTTGTGCACTATACTTCAAAAAAGGAAAACGTAGACCGATTGGAAAGTCCAGCAGAAAGTAGTGCTATTGATCCGGAGCCTAGAAAACATGACCTGTGAGGAGAGATTGAAAGAAGTGGGTTTATACATCTAGAGAACAGAGATGCAGGGGAGGGAATAAGAATGTGAAACCAGTCTTCAGATATGTAAAGCTTGCTGCAAAGAGGAAAGTAATAAATTGTTCTCTGCTGGGAATACAAAAAGAACTAATGATTTTAAATTGCAGGAAAGGAGATTTAAGGAAGACATTAGGACAGGCTTTCTAGCTGTAACAGTAGTGAAGTGCTGAAACAGATTGCCCGGGGAGGTTGTGGGATCTTCATTGCCAGACATTTTTAAGAACAGGTTGGACAAACATCTGTCAGGGATGATTTGGGTATAATTGATCCTGCCTTAGGGCAGAGGGCTGGACTGGGTGACCTCCTAAGGTCCCTTCCAGCCCTGTTTTCTATGGTTCTCTCGTTAGGAAGGCTGATGTGATATTCCTAGGACCTTATCATTCCTTTTAAAAGCAAAAACATGCTATAGCAATGCCAAGAGTCAGATTTAAAGTGACAACATCTGGGAAAATTCAAAGCTTCAGGTTGATATCCCACCCTTAATTACTAACACTTGAATGCATGCAACACAGTTGGACTTGTTCAAAGGCTAAACACTTGGAGGTCACACAACTGTCTTTTCTGACCAGACTGGGATCTTTTTAATAGCATAAGAATCTGTTTCTTCTAAAGTGTATTAATCTTATATATTGCAACTTCCATTTTGTCATTTAAGTAGCAGGCATTGGTCTTTTGCATCTAACATGTGCCAGGTGGGGTCACTCAGACATCACATCGGCCACACGCTCTGCTTCCACTCACTCGCTCCAAAGCTCGTTCTTCCACTCCAGTTCATCGTGACGCCAGTGCTCAGCTTCATTACATGGCTGTGTTTAATTCACTAATACCGCTGTTAAGGCTCTTGGTACACTCCTCTCCGTTCTCAGACACTGGATATTCCTCCTGCTGCTTTCTGCTGACATATTCTTTTATTCCTGTTGATAAATTTCATTTTCATCTGTCTTTTGCTGCTTTCCCTTCAAGCTGTGCTTGCGTTACAAACTGCGGTTCAGCAGTTTAGCAATTGGATTGCATCCAAATATTACCAAATGCCACATCTTTTAATATCAGGCAGAGCAGCTTGAATTTTCTTCCTCAGAGCGCTGTCAAAGACACACTGGCGTGTTTTCTGTGCAAATGCCAAAAAAAAAAAAAAAAAAGTTTAACA
>VXAK01021004.1:0-19710 GCA_013399435.1 Arenaria interpres
GGACAAGAGGATACAGCCTCAAGATGCCCCAGGAGAAGTTTAAGATGGATATTAGGAAAAATTTCTTCACCAAAAGGGTTATCAAGCATTGGAACAGGCTGCCCAGGGAAGTGGTTGAGTCGCTATCCCCGGAAGGATTTAAAAGATGGGTAGACGTGGTGCTGAGGGCCATGGTTTAGTAGTAACTTGGTAGTGCCAGGTTAACAGTTGGATTTGATGATCTTCAAGATCTCTTCCATGTAAAATATACGAGGTGAATCTCCCCAGAGAGATGACTCCATTCACTGCGGAGCAGACCCAGAGCACAGGCAATGTGCCTCGCTTTTGGGTGGTTAAAATTAGAAGAGCTGAATTCTCCCCTAAACGAGTAGCAAGCAGTATTTCCCCTACATGGTGAGTCAAGGAGCCTCAATAGCCTTTATAAAGCTGCTCTTCTTGGCATCTGCTGTGGTTGCTTTGTCACGAGCACAACGTTTAAGAAATGTCACTGAGTTTTCTCAGTGTGGCAGCTTGACAGCTCCCAGAAATGATGTGCTTCCAAAGCGGGCCACTTGTGTCCCTGCATGTCAGCAGGTTTCTCAGCTCTGCAGCCCTCTGTCCAGTCTTGAAGGACAGGCAAAGTAGCCACTGAGCCTGCCTTCGTCTCCAGGATGTTGATGTGTAGCATCCAACAGTGAAAGGCATTGCAGATACAGCCTATGGGCACCCCAGCCCAACCCAAAACCTGACTGTCAGTGATAAATGAGGACGGCAAAGGCAGAAAACCTCTTTCAATGCATTCTGATGAGCTAGCTACAAAGTGAGGGGTTGGTTAGTTTTTGGTTTTTTTTCCAGCAGCTGAGAGCATATGGTCAGCATTATACTTAAATATTTTTGAAAGAAGAAGACAGAATCCTGAATCATTTTTGAAGTAACAGTTTATACACTCACACATCAACATGTGTCCCAGGAGGCTCCGGCTTTGTTATGGTTGTTCTTGGCTTTACATCTTGGACAAGAGATCTGGATCTTGCCAGTGGTGTGTGCCACGTGAGTAGGGTTTTTATGCATCCTGCTGCCTGGTATAAGACCTGATTTTCTGAAGTGTATTATGAATTTATTATGAAGGACTTGATTTAGGACTGCGTTCCCTCTGACTGGCCAGCCATTCTTGTGGATATATTTGCTCTTTCCTGAGATATGCAGAGTAAGTGAGCTGGAAAAAGGGTAGGAAGAGCGAGTCAGGAGAGCACGTCCACAGGAACGGTCATGAGAGATAGCATCTAGCATGTGATTGAGATTGATAATATTTAGCTATGCTTGCTGGAGCAAAGCCAAGTAGCTTCCAAAAGCAGCACAAAGCAGCCTGTCAGGAGGCTCCTATACAAATCTAGACTGACGTGTACGCATATTCTAGCACGTTACAGAATGTTATGCATTGGAGAAGCACAGTTTGCTGTACTAGTTGTGTCTTTTATAGAGTCTTTGTACTTCTCTCATTACCCTCCAGGTCTTCTCTGTTTTTATCAGGAGCCTAGGTGATAAACAATATCTGCTTAACCCAGTGCAGAAAATCCTGGGTAGTTGGCAATGAACTAATATATGCAGCTGTGTGAAGGTGTAGAACTTTGTCCTGTTTGGAGCTAGTCTCTTGGGATCTTTATATTTCAGTATATTCATGATGAAATGTCATTTGCCCTGTGCAGCATAGCAGTAAGAATCAAGGCTGTGTGGGTAACGTAGATGGTGGTATCTAGTCCAGCTGCCAGCAGAAAGAGAGAAATGAGGGAGGATCTGAGAGCTGTCCCTGTCTCCTGGCCCTCAAGGAGAACCATAAGCAGATGAAGAGCACAGACGTGACTCTGGTGGGCTCTAGTCTTGTGCTGCAGTGTGCACCTGTATGTAGAAGAAAAACCTTCCTTTCTCTAATAGAATGACTGGCATCAATTTTATATAGAGGGTAGCACATGGTCTCATGCAGATATTAATGGCTGTAATTTTGTGTAGCCTTTAGTGGTATAGTTAATATGTGATAACATGGATAACATTGTCTATAGTTATATAGACAACATAAGCATTCTCTAAGTAGAATATATTAAGTAGACTTTATTCTCTTAAACCAAGTCCTCATGTGCTGTAAGAGAATGGGCTGGTTTAATGAAATCAGTTTTATGTCCTACTGTTCAACCACTGTAAAGACTGACAGAGTTGGTTTAACCTTCTATCTGTGTCAATAAAGTACAAGTTCATTGAAGTCTGCTTATGTAAATTAATCTGTCAGAGATAAGAAATAAAAACTGTTTGCGTCTACATTGATGAGGAGTTGAGCTCAAATAGCCTGATCAATTTTTAGAGATTTGTGTGGAATTGATGCATTTTGTTAGCAGAGACAGGTCTAATGGTATTACAGCCATTCATTGATGCAAGCTTTCTCTCTGTCGTGTTTCTCTCTCTTGCTATTAAAGTCTTGATAGCTTAAGTACTTTACCCTATTATTTAGTTATTCTCCACAGAAATGGTCCGCAGTAGAAAATGTCACATGGATGTTGCAAATGGCTCAGTCTCGGTCCTTGTCTCCATCGACCCGCTTTGTGGTCCTCGACAGCACACCCCATCCTCTCAGTGCCTGCCTGTTCTTCTGTATCACCGGGGCAATGAGGCGCGGGGACGGTGCGGGGAGGTGTCGCTCAGGGGAGGTCGGGCAGGAGTTGGGAAGCACAGCTGAGACCACAGGTTCCCTCTCCTGCTTCTCAGTTCAGCCTAGCCGGGCAGCGAAAGACTTTATTAAGCAGACTATAAAGTAACTTTTTGGAAAATTGCAAGTGCTCTGCCTCTTGCACACGAGAGCCCGATTCCGCAGCCTTTTTTAGGCAAAGTTTTCACTGAAGGGAACAAATGCTTTGTATTTGGGATCCCAGATGTGCCAGGCTGACAGGGCTATTTTCAGACAATGGCAAGATCTATGAAATGTTTCCATTTATAGTTTTAGGAAGCATACTCAGAATCTACAGGCTAAAAGATGCCTACTTTAAATTAATCTTTTAAAGTCCCCCTATAGACAATGCAAGGGGCCTCTTTTAGAAAGTAATTAATCCTGTGTGTGTTTGACAGCTGTCTGGAGTGGGATGAAATACGCTGGCGTAGTTCAGAAGTGCCACGTTTCAGCGAGACAAATCCCATCCCAGATGCTGAAATTATGTGCCATATAACTGAAAAATTACACATATTTTCCACAGAAAAAAAATTACTTATTTAGGTTTTGCCTGAAAGCATCTTTGAGAATTGTTTTACGAGAAGGAAGTTTGTATAGAAGAGATTGTGACTGATAAATACTCTCTCAGCTCTTCAGTATTCTGGAGGTTTATTTAAGAGGAATATGTGCATTCTGTGCATTTTTACCTTAGACCCTCTGATGGCCACTTTCTGATGTATCACAATATAATCTGCCAATTTTTCCCATGCCGCTTCTGCAGGGAAGGTGTCTCCTGTTTATACAAGAAGGGTTATCTATTTATGAACTTCTTTTGAATCAGAGATATAAACCATGGTATCCCGGAGCTTCCAAGTGTCTGACTGATAGTATTGTAGTCGGTTGTTGCAAACTTAGAGCCAGGAGCCAACTTTCTTCTAAAATGATCCATCAAAGTATCCAAGTTTTAACAGATGCACTGGTTGGTGTAGGTGTTTATGCGAAGGGCACGCAATCCTGAGGTGTGAGGGCAGAGTAAAATTGTTTGCTATTAAAGTCATCTAAACTGTGCACAGTAAACAATTTATTCAATCACACCTTGCAATTATCCCTGTTCCGGAATTATGAGTGAGCAGTCTCCTGCTGACAATGTAATCTGCATGCTCATTATTTGAAATTGCTCAGTGAAGGATTTCTATGAATATATGCAAGCCTACGAGCTGCTTGCAAGTGGGACCATCGTCAGAAGGTCCTGCTCTACCTGAATCACCTGGTTCGCCCCCCCAAAAAAGGAGACCTGCTATAGAACTGGTTGGATTTGCTAAGGCTGGGGTCATGGTGCTCTTGTCAGTGCCCTACCGGGGCAGCTGGCTAATGATGGCAGGGAATAATGAGGAGCCTGTCCCCAACGGGTCTGCTTGTTTCTGGAAAGAGGAGTAATGGGGAGGGGGTTTGAGCACATGGCTTGTCCAGGACTCAAGCTGCTATAGACGTGTTGCTCTTGGTCAGTGTGAAGCAGCTCGTACTTTGTACATATAATTGGAAAGCAAGTAATAAAACAGGGCTTTTGCATTGTATCTGTCCCTCGCCAGGTGACAGCCCATTTCTTAGGGGTCCCCGCTAACCGCAGATTTGGCAGCCCTGGCTGAACAGGCTGTGATTTCTCTGTTCCCTTCTTGGACAACTTCCATGCACAAAGAAACTTTAAAATGATCAGGCAAAGATGTCTGTGCTAATCCCGAAGTAAATCCATCTCAACCGCAGCTCACAGTGTTCTCTGCAGAGGTCTTTGTGAATTTATGGGAGCCTGTGAGCCTGTCTGTATAAACCAAAGGAATTGCAAATATTGTCAGAATATAAATGTACGCATGCTTTTGGTTGTTGATACAAAGGGAATTAAAGTTTTGTTGCAATATTAGTCCCTTTTAGCTGTGCATTTTAATATTCACCAGTGGCTGTTTTTGAGAAGTGAAGGCTAGGCTTGAGTCTCCAGGACTTTGTGTATGAGCCTCATGAAAAACTACTATTTTCTAAGATTTTTTTTAATTAGTGATAAGGATTTAGAATTTTATTTCAAGATAAAAAAGGAACTAAATAAGAAGTGTTTAACATATCCAGAAGGACAGAAAGAACTAAAAAAAAAAAAATCTAACTTAAAAACTGAGGAAGGAGGACAAAGAGGAAGTGGGGGAAGCAGAAGATGAGTCTATGGGATTATTTAAACAAGCATCAGAGAAAGCATGCAGGATTTGAGAGTGAAAATACTCCACACCATGAGGGGGAAGAAAAGGTAAATAGATTAGCTTAGAAGAACTGTGAATGGGCATGAGGTAGCTTTTTTAAATTTAATTTTTTCTTTGCCAAAAGACACAGAGAGAAGGGAGCAAGAGTGGGGACAAAACAAGTTTGGTCTAAATGCACAGAAATGGGTTGATGTAGCCCAAGTATCAAGCAGGAGCATTTTATGCACTTGGTTAGATTAGCAGTCCCAAATAAGATTCTTTGAAATACTCCTTGTTTTGAGCATAACTGTCAATGAAATAATAAGCACCCAATTTCTGGATTAGCTGTCTCCTCTACCATCCCTTACTCCCAGAAAATTATTATATTCCCCAGGCTGTAGACAAGTTTGGGTGGAAAATTACTAGTGGGTACAATGAAAACTATGAGATTCACTGCTAAAATAGTTATTTACCACTATTTTATTGCAATTATTTACTTATATGACTTCAGTGTCTGAGTTACTAATCATCTATCTTTTATCATCATTTATCTTCAAAACCCACTGAGGTAGGGAAATAGTCCTGTCCCCAGAGTACACTACAGATCCCTTAAATTAGGACCTGTGGTGGAGCTGACGATCGAACAGAATTGCCTGGGAATCCACAGCAGAAGAACAACTGCTATAAAACCCACAAGCTTTTGAGAGCCTCCCATCTTGTTCCTGGTCAATGACAATGTTGAACAACGTTTGTGGCTTGTAGAATGACGATCTGGGTCCAAACTCTCTGCTGGCAGAACCACCTGCCGAGCTACCCTCTAGAAGGGCTTTGCCAGCCGTGGTTTGGGACGTGACCCCGAGTCCCGGGGCTCGCAGCTGACGTGCTTGTGATGCCTTTCTCCTACACACTCCTGCTGATGAAGCTCCACCTACATGGTTTGATTCATGGGAATGAGGCAGCTTGATTTACATGCGAAGTTCAATTAACTCTTTTGATTCACACTGAAGTAGAATGAGAGTAAGCAGGAACTGCAAACAAGCAAAAATCTACAAGAAAGGAAAGTTAATGTGAATAAGACAGAAAAATAAAAGGGTGCTTTCCCTTGCGAGCCCTGAACCTATTATATTTTTATGCATATTAATGTAATCAAAGTATTTTCAAGAGGGATTAACAAATCAGCTTAATAAGGTATTTATTTTGCTGTACTGTAAAAAATATCTACTATACAGCAACACTTTAGGGCAGAAGAATATGCATGCAATTATTACAGGAATAGTAAGAAAAATATTTAATCTCTTAATGTCTGAACAGATATTAATTTTTTCATCTTCTATTTGAATAGTTTTCTTCTATCTAAATAGTTACGGATTTCTTTAATTTTTAACACATGGCTTGCAAGACCTGTTTATATGAGCGGTCCAACACTGTATTTCAATTTCTCATGAGCCCAAATACGTCTTCTATTTATCATTTACAATAATCAAAAACTGTAGAGCACTTTTTTGCTGGAAATGTAGCATCAACTTATTATTTAATTACTGCAAGGATATGCCTTTTTCGTGGTGTGGCTAATCTATAGAATTTCATCCAGGCATGTATTCAGCCTTCCCAGCTTTACCCAAGTGGAGGTCATATATGTATATATAGTTTGCCTCTTTCTCTCCATTATTGAGTTTACTTTGATCACTATCACATTTTCTGGTTTGTTGCAGGGCAAATAATTCTTGAAAACTTAGGCCCAGGATGGGCTGCCTCAGTTCCACCTCTATTATCACAGGCAACTGCATAAACCAATCTTTTTCATCAATCATTTACAACACATAATGCCATTATCCCTTGTCCCATCACACCAGGCCCTAAAAAGTCTGTCCCCATCTCTCCTGTAGGCCTCCTTCAAGCACTGGAAGGCCACAACAAGGTCTCCTCAGGGCCTTCTCTTCTCCAGGCTGAACAACCCCAATTCTCTCATGACTGGGTATATAAGATATCACAAGAGATTGTATTATTTCACTGACATCAGTCTGAGTATGTCTTTACTTTACTCCCAAAACATTGGCTTATGAGCCACATACCAGAGTGTATTTCACATTTTAGAAGTGCTGTCAAGATTTAAAGATCAGGGGTGGAGGGCACTGGCTGTCTCGCTTCCTGTCCTTTTGTGTAATGCCTATATTTTTGTAGATATATATGCCCTGAATTCTACAGCTGAAAAGTAGTAATGACTCAAACAGATGCTGGAAAACTGGAAACAATTTTTAAAAAGTGACTCAAAGCCCAAAAAGCACATTAGCAAAAGCTAAACAAGATTAGCTAAGAGTACGTTCAGATATTGACTCAGACACGTCCTAGTAGAGATTTCTGACAGTAACTGATTCCAGCAGAGAAAAGCATCACAGAGGATTGTGGTTGGAAACAAGGCTGAAACTAAGGCATGCACCAGTCAGAAAGAAGTAAAAATTACCTAAGTATGTAATGAAGCACCCACCACTCCACAGCAGGTATTGTTCTAAGCAATATGCTATAGTTTAAACAGAATATATAGGCTTGATACAGAAATTGGGTGGGCAAAACTCCTTGATCTTATTTTGAAGGTGAAGATGATCATATTAGTTTATTAAATGCTGAGCTTAAGGCAAGTTTTCTTACAGACATATATGGGACAAGCCCATATATTCAAGAAAACTGAAGAGAGAATTAACTGATGATTTATATTATGCCTAAGTCTAGAATACTATCTTTTTTTTTTTGCTCCTAGGCTACAATGTTTTTATGTTTGTAGACTGTTAACACATAAAATGTTATGTATAAACTTGATTGGCCCAACACATTTTCTACCATGAGAAAGTTTATTAGAATGAGAGATGGAGGGCTCTTTTAGATTCAGTGGAAGGTTTTCAACCCATGGCTGGTCAGCAGGAGCAGCTTGGCTGGGTGAAGTAGAGTGGGGATCACGAGGCACAGCCTAAGTGACCACATCCAGGAGAGATGACACACTTCTTACGCACCTCAGACACCGAGCATCACCAACAAATTAGATGTAATACTAACCACAGTGCTGAAGTTACACGAGAATACCTGTGCCGAGTCATACCAAGGGGTCAGGTAGCCTGCTATCCTGTCCCTTAACCATGAAAAGCATAAGAAGAGGGCACACACAGCTGTACGTCCTTACTACACGCTGCCAGCCTCTGGCACTTTGTACCTTAGTTATTTCCTGGGCTGGTCTTTCATAGCTGCCAGTGAACTCTCACATTTTTTCCAATTCTCTTTTGACTCAGATAAAGTAGCTTTGTGACTCGGGGACTTCACACAGTAAGTAAAACATAGAGAATACACCATGTGGAAGGGTTATTAGCAGGATTTGGGGATGCTCACATTTCATGCTATGCTACTTACGTTTGGCAGATTTTCCTCTCTGAGAAAGGGACATAAAGCTAAAAGCAAAACTTGTACAATGTCATCTGTTCTACACTGAAGGTCCTTCAAACAGGTGGTGTTTCATATCACTTCTAATAGCTTTCCTATACATCCTGCATGATTATTTTTCAAGGATGAGGTTGTATCATTATTTTAAGTCTTCCAGCAACAACTCCCGAGATCTAAACCTATACATACACCCGCACATACACAAAAACATAATGGTTGTCCTACCAAACAGTCCAGCAATTTTAAAATATTAAAAATGTGATCTACCTCCAGATCTATCAAGCAGCAATACAGTCTCATAAAAAAGTAATGCTTCTTATCTTTTTGATTACTGGCAGGCATCAGGCACAGCAGCAGGAAGGTGAGTTAGCAAAGACATTCAGCCACTTCTCCCCAAAGGCACCATGACCTCAAGGGTTGAAAACAACTCTCTCCTACTGAAGCACGAGCTGGTGCTCCCTTAGGCCATTAAAACACCACGAGTTAGGGAGAGAATACCTTTTAAATCAATAATTTCACAGGCACAGAGAAGTGACTCTGGAAGCTAAACAAGAACGTTTTGGTTAAAAACTGTATTTATTGCTGCTGCTGTTTCTTAATTAGTTTCTTATTGACAAACCTGGCTAAAAAGGATATTGTAAAACAAACTCCAATGGTTTGGCAGTTGATTAACAGTATTTATTGTACATGTCACGAATGGCACTGACACTGTGGAAGCCTAGGTCTTATAGCATCACATTCTATCAGAAATACTACACAGTCATTTCCCTAAGCTGTATTTGCAGCACTTACAGCTGCTTTACTTTTCTAATGCCAGCAATTACATTTACCTTTGTTTTCACATAATACCTCTTTAGGATAGCTGGAGAGAAACTAATTGATCATGGGATAGAATGTGTTGTTTTCTTTTTTTTTTGGTTTTTAAGAATCTTGCTGTGCATTTCAAAATATTTAATTTCTTTAAAAAAACCAAACCAAATACAATCAGTCTCTTAGTCTTTTTCTGCAACATTCTTCATGTTAATTGAGACAATATTCACGTGGCGTAACTATGAATGTCAGAAGCAAGTTGCTATATTTTGAAGACAACTTACTTGTTTTCATTGACTATACTGACAATACTTCATTATGGCAAATAACTTTGAGAAAGTATAATTACAGATACCGTGAGTTGCTTTTTTTGAAAAAACACAACACGGAGGCCACCACAATTACAATAAACCAGCCTGTTATGATTTGTTTGCCTCCAAAAGTAAGGAGGATGAAGATCAACAAAAGAATCAACAGAAACTAAACACATTGCACAGTCAAAATGCAGAAGCCAACCCGCTGGCTCTAGAGAGAGGAAGAATTCAAGCTACTCCAATGAAAGTAAATGGCACTTGTCAGTCAAACGTGGCTTGACTGGGTCTCGTTCCGCTTCACCTTCCTGCTCTTCTGCTTCAAACCAGGACAATCACTTTGCATTTCCCTCCATCGCCTCGGGGAATGGCTGCAGCAGAGCTGTCCTTCCTTCCTAGGATTGTGTGCTGAAGGAGCTGCAGTTTGTGACTCCCGTGGGCTTGCGCCGGGGGGACCCTCTCTGTAGGCGGTGGGAGGGCTGCACCGGAGGGGTCTCTGGCAGTGAGACGTGGTAGAAGTTCGGTAACCGAATGTCGTACCTAAAGCCCTTCCCCACGTGCACCCTGTCATTCAAGGCATAGAGTTTTTCAGCAATGTCACTCCCAATTAAAATTGAGAAGAGGCGGGAGATGAAACGGTGTTTAGCAAACAGCAGATACAGCTTCTTTCTCCTCCAGGCCACGTACCGACAATCTGTCTCTGCCGTGAGCGTCACCTATAGAGGAGAAAATTAGAATTAGCTAGGTGATAAGGCAGCGATACGGCCACTGCAACCCTTGCTCAGAAAGCATGCCCTCTCTCTCAGCAGCCACCCAGGCTGTGGCCTTAACATACACCTCACCCCTCTGCACCGACTGCAATTAAAGCCATTTAATCCAGCCAGAGAGCTCTGCGAGGTCTGCTGCAGCGTCACAGAATCACACAATTGTCCAGGGTGGAAGAGACCTTTAAGACTATCGAGTCCAACCATCAACCTAACACTGCCAAAACTACCACTAAACCCAAAGACAAGCCAGAAGGGTGACTGGGAATGGGCTGGCTCATTATGTCTTGCCAGCCTCAGTGTCAGAACACCTATGTCCACACTGAACGGCAGCCCCAGCCAGGACACAGGCTGAGAGCCCTGCACACTCTGCATTGCTTTCAGCAGCCCCAGCTGCAAAGGCAGGTCTAAAGAAAGCTCTCGACAAATGCCATTTGCCCTCGTGACATGAGACACCAGATTCCACACAGGCAGGAGCTAGCGTGTCAGCCAAGTGACAGCAGTGGGAGGGCTCCCAGCTCACACGGAGTGCCCAGATGGACACAGGGACACAAGGAGCACCCAGATGAACACTGTGTCCCATGCTGTCCCCCCATGCCAAGCTGTACCACAGGCATCCCTCTCCCCAGCCCGAGCTCTCCGGTTCACCACCCGTAGTGAAGCCTCTTCAGCACCAGCTTCCACCCACCTCTGCAAACCGGGTTTCTCAAGCCTGGATTTTAGCATAGCCATGGAATGGAAACAGAGTCTACTTCCTTTAAGAAAAACCCCGTTTGTTGTAATGACAAGATGCAAACAAAAAGAATATACAAATGGCATAACCAGTCCAGCGGGCAAAGAGGACTTCCCTCCCCAAATTAATGCAATGCCACTTGTTTGTACAACTTCACAAATGAAACCCGCAACTAAATGAACGTATTTCTAAACCAATTAGTATTTGAAAAGCTTTGTGTGGTATTAAAAAAAAAACAAACCCTTCGCTTTTACCTGGAAAATTCCCTCTTCTGTGGGCCTCAGTGAATCCCATTCAGGAGAATCCAGAAATTGAAGAGGAAAAATATAATGCAGAAACTCCCCATCAACTGTCACTCTGATCCTACCAAGATAAGATGTGTTAATTTGTTAGTACTACCTGTACAGCAGCAACAACTGCAACAAGAATGTGTTATTTCTACTATGTGAGGAGTTTAAATATAGCTCTGAGAGCATGAAAAAGCAATCACTGGCCAACAGTATCCTAATTATATTTTTGAACACAGCTTGATCAGGCTGGTTGAAAGAGAATACAAGACAATCGTGCAACTGAAATGGAAATCTTTCCAGGCCTTATTCAAGTCACGTTCTTCTCTCCGGGGCAAGTCCGTGCATCAACATGCAAGCTTTGTCATGAAACAGCCGGTGTGAGCTGGAGAGGTGAAATACCAATGGCACGTAATGCCATTTGCCTCCTTCGCTTGAAAGCCATGGGATATACTTCTAGGTTTGGCAAGTAGGCATTTTAGAGCGAACAAAATGGCAAAAGTAGGGAGCGTGAAGCAGGAATTCCCCGTGGCATATGTTAGGCAGGGCTCTCTCAACGTTTAACAGGAATTACATGGCCACAGGACTGCCTCTGGAGCCCAGAGAACAACATGGATGTACAGGATCTCTGTGTGAATGCTGCAGGCTTCTGCAGATGCCAGAAAAGTATTTTCTTTCTACTTTTAAAATCATATTTAAGTTTGAAGGCACACAAGCAGGAAGTGTATGCTTGAACCTCATGAGCTAAAAGAAAAAAGCAAGCTGTAGGAGTCCCCTTTTTACATCTGCTCTGCACTGAGATATTAATACTTCTTACTATACTACACAAAGGAGGGTAGCAGGAACTCCCTGCATGATTACTGACTGCCTGGGCATGTTGAAGGATGGACACCTCTCCTTCAGTATGACTATGACCAAAAGCAACCTATCCATTGCAAGTAATCCCAAATCAACTGAGTTTCAAGCTGTCTGTGAGTTCCATCTGCCCGTGCAGCAGGCTGTCAAAACGCACCTGCAAAATGTCCCGTCAAAGACAGACCATGGCAATCATGTCTGGGTATCCCATCTACTCCTGTGGTGGTCCGGTACTGTGTAACACTTCGTATACACTACAAAAGCCAGTGCTTCCCTTCAGGAAAGCATCAGCAAGGTTGCCAGAAGGATATCCAGTAAGCAGGGAGCACAAACAGGTGGATTTACTGCCTCAGGGTATAACTAAGAGCCACAGTAAGCATAGACTCAGTTCTGCAAATCTTGATAGGGCTCAACTATGTCCCCTTGTATTGGAAAGGTGCTTTTAGGTCTTCTGCTCTCCCTTACTCCTCCTCTTCTCCCACACCCCAGAAAGCAGCCGAATACAAGCTGTATCAAATACAAGATCTCTATTAAACAGAGTTTATCTCGGTATATTCAGTTTCATAACTACCTTCTATTCCTGTTTCAGCTGATGCTAGCAAAGAAAAACAAGAAAGATGCTGTGTTCATCAGCTCGGCAGTAGATAGATAGCAAGCAAACCATAGCCTGAAGAGTGAAGCACACATGTGTTCCCTGTTTCTGCCTAACCTGTTAAGTGCTATGATATGGTGGTCTGGAAGAGAATGACTTAAAATATTTTTCTTTATGCTATTACAGACTTTGTGCTTAGTGTTTTTATGTCAGTGCTGTCCCACACAAGTGTATCTAGCCTATTAATATTTATATTACTTGCATTAATATTTAATCTATTGTACTGGCAAATGAGCAAACAATACTCAAATCAGGCTTTTGTTTGTTTGTTTTCATTTTCAAGATGGAGGAAAAAATAAAGATATCTGCAGTCAGTGTGCACAAAGCGATACAAACCTGCCTGACACAAGCAGGGACAGTTTATCAATAGGTGTTTTGCCCTGCATGGCGTAACAGTGCTCCTTCTCCAGGGTGACCACTTCTGCATCACAGCACAAGACGATCTTCCTGTAGACAGTCAAGGAAATTCCCAGAGGCTGGAAGAGAGCGCTGTAGAGTTCCTGGAATTCTTTGTCAAAGGAAACACTCCGAACTTGGTAGGTAACGTAAATGAACTGGACGAAGCATATAGCAAACAGTATAAAATTCCAGGAGAATATGTCAGCAGCACAGACATCCAGCCAAGCCCAAACAGAAGAGCAGAGAAAGCCCAATCCAAGCAAGCTGAAGACATAGAGAAGCCCAAAGAATCCACTTCCACCCATGAAGCCAACAACAAAGAGAATACTGGCTAGATGATAGATAGATCCCTCTGCCTCTTGCTTCCAGGTGGTGCAGGTAGGATGTGCGTATATCAGACTTTCCCAAAAACTTGCATTTTCTCCCATGGCTGGAATTATTTTTTGATTCAGCTGAATCTTGGAAATTTTTATTTGTGTGATGCAGCTACTGGGGTCCTTTGCTTTTCCATTCTTGCAAACTGCTCAATGATCACATAACTCTTTTGGTGGTCAAGTTGCACCTAGGATTTCCAGCAACTAGGAGCCTAATGTTTTCAGAAGGCAATGCTGTTTCTCATCAGTTCATGCGCTGTGTTGACGTTGGCCATGTCTTCTGTAGTTTCATCTGATCTGGACAATTGAAGAAAAGACAAACTACTTATAAAATTATTTTCATCAATTTAAACTCTATCAAAGCTTTTATTATCTAAAACCACAGACTGCATTACAGCCATCCAATTCCCCTTATAGAACTGTCATTCCAGGATCAAACCTTAATATTCGTTCAGTTGAAGATCATGTTCTTGTATCTATGAATCCAGCAACTGTCGAATCACTGCTGAATCCATGTAAGCCTGTACATCACATCCACAGCAACCTGTGACAAGTCTTTCCACAGCCTAACTGCTGAGAAAGTAGCTGCATTTGTTGGTGCTGAACCTGCCTACCTAGCTCTTGAACAAGAAGAGACCGTGAACTCTTGTCCCTTGTTCACCTCCTCTGTCACAGTCTGGATTTCTGTCAAACCCCTCTCCTTTCCCCCCTTTGCCTCTCTGTGATCAGTAATGAGTTGAGCAAGGCTGCTCTGACCCCAGAGACAACAAACTACACCCCCAAACACCCATTCTCAAAGAGTTTGCTGGGGCTTCAAAGGAGTAAATGGAGTATTTCACTTACACTCTCCAAAATAAATACCTGCCAGCAGCTAAAAACTTCACATAAGTGCTACACTAAAACAGTCAAACCAGAATGAATTTATATTGTAATTTAAATGTGCATGGTATAACTCTCCCTCCTCAAATGGGCATTTTCTCCATACACCAGATATTCCCACAATGAATTATCAATTACATATTTTTTAAATTTTTATTGAGACCTGGGTACTTCACCCCATTTTTGTCATTGACAACAGAAAATCAACTTTGAGAAGCTTTCAGTGTTAGTCATTGTGTCTGGATCACAACTAATTTCTGAAAAAACAAAAACCAACACCCTAAACGCCCTGAGGCCACCAGCAGTTCTCTCCTTTGGCTTTTTAATTAAGTCAAAATAAAGCTATTCAGAGTTTGAATACTCCATTTTTCAGTTATCTTATCCCAAGTATTCAGCCAGAAAGCCCTCAGCACACTCACCCTGTACATGTTGACGGGCTGTAGAGCTGTACATGCTGATGGTGTAACCAGCCTGGATGAACTACATTGTCTGCTACAGGTTTGGAAGGAAAAGGGAAGATTTCCCTTTACAGCATATACACTTTCATGTACAAAATGAGATTATGCTGGATTTAGTGGGATTTGTCTCACTGGTTTTATCCATTTACAGGGCAAATGTTTATACATGAGCTAGTGG
The DNA here is from genome assembly GCA_013399435.1 of Arenaria interpres. Taxonomy (NCBI): domain Eukaryota; kingdom Metazoa; phylum Chordata; class Aves; order Charadriiformes; family Scolopacidae; genus Arenaria; species Arenaria interpres. The sequence continues at coordinate 15,017 of VXAK01021004.1, forward strand.
CCACAGGCTGGCCAGGCAGTCAGCAAAGCTGCTCCAGCAACCGCTCCAGCAACCAAGCAGTCCCTTCAGCCAAGGGTCCCTCGATGCCCCCCAGCTTCCAGAGGGGCGAGCCCTGAGCACCCTGCCTAGGCTGGCAAGTTACATCTTGTCTGGCCATCATTTAGATGTACAGAAAGAAGCTACTCCTTAATTTTAGCAACTATTCCCTCTAACATGTAATGCAATTGCATACTTTGGTTGATGTACCCCCTTCCATTGCCCCAATGTCTCTGAAATCCTCTCTCTGCCCCTCTGCTGACACCTATTGCTCTCAAGGGTTGTGTGTGTGTAGCACGCTTTCCCCAGGCCGCTTTCCTTCTGCAGTTGTTCACCCAGGGTTAGATACCCAAAGGGACAGAGACAACCAAACTCTTAATTGCAATGCAGTGTCCAACTCGCCCAGCGCACGGAGGAGCGATGCCCCCACAGACAGGTATGGCCACGCGCCTCCAGGCAAGTATGGGCACATAAACAAGCTATTTTCAGTGATAAACTGTCCTTGAACCCACTCCAGGCTCAAAGCATACATACAGCAATTAGGGCAGTGACTCACAACACAAACTCATATCCTAGCTTACCTTAAACTTCTTGAGACTGTATCTGAGACAATGCAGTGATTGTAATACCAGATAACACTGTTTTCCCAAGAAAATGCTGCCTGCACAATATAGAAAAGGCTACACTATCTTCATCACAGCCCATAACATCTATTCAGGAAGTAAAAATGGAAGGAGGATGAGGAAGAAAAGGACTACCCAACCCAAAAGACAAAAGTACCAAGATAACCAGTCACCATAAAACTACATATATTCAGATTACAAAGATACACAAACATATACAGCAAAGGTAATTAATTAATGGGATGGCTTTAAAGATTGCCTTTGCTGGCAATTAAGAAGTTAGGATGCTCTCTGGTACCTAAAATAAATCTGTATATGTTATTATTAAAAAATTGATCTACTACAATTCCGTTTTTTAGTCTCCAGAACTCAGATTGGATGATCACAACAACGTCTTCTGGACTTTTGTCTTAAGTTACTTAATACAAACAAGTTTTATATACCTAGAAAGTTATGTAGCTGTTCTTCCCAAAGAAATCTAAAAGCCTATCTCAGGTAAGTAGACTTAGCTACTTTAGACAACAGAAAACCCTGAAGATAGGTATGTCTCTGAAATTATTCCTCATACAGACCTTCCAGCCGAAACCTTCATCCATGTGGATCCTGGCAAGGAACCACCCAAGGTTCCTGGCAACGTTTTTCAAAGAAAGGGATGTTTCAGCAATGAATGCTTTAACACGAAACACATACACTACCCTGGCAGCCGAGCCTCAGGATCCCACTCCCCAGGCGAGCGGCCCCATCGCAGAACGGAGAGCGATGGCAGCGCGTTTCTCCCTCCCTCAGCCTCCTTCCTGCACCACATCACAGCTTCAGCAAGGAGGGCACCCACACGGTGCCCAAAATGAATCGCTTGGGGCACCTTCACGGCAGCAGGGAAGATGGATTTGTGCTGCCCTGGGACCATGAAGGCACCCTGTGTCTCACTGATGTCTCACCGCTATGTCTCACCCCCTGGATCGCTGCTCTGAGCGCAGGCTGTCCCTTGGAAGGTAAAGCATCTCGGGTCCTAGGAAAAGTGATCCAGTCCTTCCAGTACCCCCCTGGGCTGCGCAGGCTGCAATTCCTGAATTGCACCCCCACCCTCAGAGCATTGGAGTGAAGTGGTATCTTTTCAGAGAGTGATCCTTCTGGGAATGCTCAGAGCTACAAAACAAGCAGCTGGGGCAGGTCCAAGCATCAGCGGTGCTTCGCTGCCTCCGGGGCAGCTCTGAGAAATAACCATCAGCCATGTGGGACCTGTCAGGGCCAAAACCTTGCTCTGGTCAGGCTGAATTTAGGCTCCCACACTCAAAGTTGTTCAACCAAGAACCCCCTTCATTCAGCTGCTGGCTAACCCTGGAGACACCCCGATGCCACCAATGGTCCACGCAAATGACCCGCCATCAGCAGGAAGCTGGTGACTGGTTGTCTCCCTGCCGCAGCGTGCCCAGAACTGGTTTCTCCAAAGCAGAGCGCTCTAACCAGAGCCTTTGCACAGGACTTTCAATTCACTGAGCTTGTTTGGCTGCAGCTGGGAAGGCCTGATTCTACTTACAATTTGCCCAATTTCCTACTAATCTTTTTAAGAAGTGGAAAAAAAATGGGGGGTGAGGAGAAGTGAGGGTACATCGAGAGAAAGCAAGCCCACAGCAATACAGAAGTTTAGGGCTCATTAGAAGCACTGCATACAGTGAAGCTGCTATTATTTAGTCTTTAAATATTTAAAGACTGGCTTACTATACACAGCTTACAGTACTTGAACGATTGCTCATTTATCACTGTAAAATATACAATGCAATCCTCTGTGGTTGCAAAGCCAATATTGAAGATGCTATCTATTTTATCATCTAGACAGTATTTGGTATGAGAAAAAAATTACAGATTTTCTTCCAATTTGAATCAGAACTGATGAACCGTAAGTACATGTGGTATTCCTGCCAAACTAAGAAAAATAATTAATAATTCCCCTCCCCTTTTTAAGGTCTTTTAGTCCTAGGAAACACGAATATGGAATGACAATCAGACATTTTTAAAACTAACTATGGACTGCTAGCCCTCGGCTAAATTTGAGCAAGGCTCTTGTATATTGAATAGCATTGGCCAAATAATAATTCAGGGGGTCTGCAGGGGTGTTTTATAATAAAAATTGCAAGTGAAGCACAAGTTCAAGCTTTTCTACAGCTCAACTTTTGAATTAATAATAGAGAAATCAGCTACAACGTGTATCTCACAAGTGCTTTAAAACTGTGTTAATGAACTACAGTTGAACTCCGCAGAATTCAGCCTAAGTGAGTTTGTACAGTGGAGCAGTGCCTTTGGATGGGAATCTATTCCCAGGAAAGCAACCACCTGACGCGAACTTCATTTCCCAAAAAAGAAAGAAACAGAGTGGCTCGGTTCATCACGCTACACCTGCACCTACAGCTGGATCACAGAGCAGTAGTGTCATCAGCCATGTGTTCCAACAGATAAACAGCACGCTGAGTCATGAGAGACATTGACCTACCCTCTGAGCCTTAAAGCAGAGCGAAACGCAGTGAAAGGTAACAAGGACGCCCTAATGGAGCTGCTGAAACCACCTACCCTTCCTGGAGGGTTTGGGGTTAGAAGCACAGTTGTGGCTTCTGCTTTATTGGAACGAGCGTCACACGGCTCTACCGGCAAAGCAGAGCCAGGCACCAGCACACACATGGCACTGGTTTAGCATCACTTTCATTAGTCTTCTGTCTGCCAGAGCCAGAATACCCTTAGGCTCATCGCGGAATGTGGTCACAAACCGAGGCTGTGCCCACCGCACCGTGTCTGAGTTCTGCCCGCGTGGCAGCGGCGTGCCCAGCTACAGGTACCGTGCCAGCCCTGGGGACACCCACCACAGTCCTCTTTCGCAAGGCGGGGGAACACACTGAAACGACAAAAATCAAATCTCATCTCTGAAGAGCCTGCACGCTTAATGAAAAGATCTAACGTGGCTTCTGCTAACAACTCCCTTCTTGAATCCTTAATAAACTTTCTGCTCTCAACTTTCATCATAAAAGGTTTCCCTGGCACAACCTTCGCCTTCACAATTACCTGTATCGCATTTCCTTCTGTTTCAGTACCTGTTCTCCACCCTACGGCACTTGCAGCGTACTTGCTATTTTGCAGGCGTAGCATTTCTTAAGAATTTGACATTTTAAACTACTTTACTACTTGGCACCACACCGAACTTTGTGGAAAAGCCTGAAGGGCAACAGTCCTGCAGATGTGGAAACCATTCCTTGTTTTGCTGTGGTCAGTGAAGACATTTTTACTTGCATGGATACAATCATATTCCCATTAATCACCAGCGTGGCAAGAAGCCTTAGTTCTGGAAGCCAGATTTCCTCAATGACATCTTTATAACACTACCAGGTGGTCCACGATTCAGCACTACAAAAGACCAGCTACATAAAACGTTTGCCCATAAAGTGATTGACAGCCTAAACACACACAAAGCTTTATGGAACAGCTGAACAGAATATGTGGTAAAATATTATAGTTTGTAAAAATATGTTTGGAAAAAAAATATTATAGTTTGCGGAAAAGAAGCGTTTTGTGTCGTTCGCCGTATCTTTGGAAAGAAACAACTGCAAATGCAAAAGCGGGTCTTAATTTCAGGGTTGATCTGCTCTTACTATGGGAGAGACGAGTCAAATCTCTTTGGGGGGAGAGATGGGGGGGAGAGAAGAGTCAAATAACAGCAGCCTACGAAGCAGACCCCTCGTCAGTGGCAGAAATCCTCGAAATCCCCGGACCCCGGGTTGGTTTCGGGAAAGCAGGGAGACTTCCCGAGTCGGCTCCGGGGAGCGGGCTGCAGCTGCACCCCAGGAGACACCCGAAACCACGTTTTCCTAAGAAATAATCCCTCAACGCGAGACACGGCACCAACAGCCCCCCTGCAGGCAGACCCCTCGGGAGGGGAAGAGGCGGGCGGGCTCCTCCGCGAAGGTGCGGGCTCCCCGTTATAAGGGCAGGCTCCCTTCCGGAGGGGGGCAGGTAAACCTCTCCCAACTTCTCCCCGCCGCTGGACTCGCC